>CAUYUJ010019799.1:22500-127500 GCA_963575745.1 Prorocentrum cordatum
AGTACCAGAAGCGGATCTACCGGTGCTTCTCCTGGCCCACGGTCGTCTGCAGGCTTTGCGCCTCCCAGCAGCAGCAGCGACCGCAACAGCAGCAGAGCGCGGCACAGGCAGCAGCGGTTGACCCGCCCTTGCAGGAGCCGTCCCTGCAGGCACCTCCTGCCGCTGCCTCCAACAGTCCGCGTACCGCTGGCGAGGTGGGTGCCCGCGCGGATCGCTCGCCAGAACGCTCCTCGACAAGGTTGTAGTGGATGCTCTGGACTCTGACCTCCCGCCGCTGGTGCAGGAGGAGCTCAACCTCCTGGCACTCGTGGTGCCGCACCTCCTGCTTCGCGAGCGCCTTGCCGAGCCAGACGAGCATGCCGCACTACAGCCAGGCCCTGACGAGACTGGCAGGGAAAAAGACCAGCCCCAGCAGAGCTTCGCCCGCCTCCTTCGTGTGAAAATGCAGCTCGTCAGTCAGTGCGGCTCAGTGACTTGATCTCGTCAGTGCTGCCGCCGCCTGCTCCTGCTGCCGCCGCTGCAGTCGGGGAGCCGGCCACCCAGCAGACTTTATGTCGACGTGGGCTCGTGCCTTGGAGGCCGGCGACGTAGGCGACCTCCGAAAGGCGAAGCGCCTGCTGACAGGGGCGACGCTCCTCCCGCCGACGGAGGATACGTGCGACAAGCTGACCGCGCTGCTGCCGTCTGCTTCCGCTGAGGCTCGCGCCTCGCGACCGCCAGCCCCGCCAGTGTCCGAGTGCAGCCCCGCCGAGTTCAAGCAGGTCCGCGCGTGCGTCCAGAACGCTCGTGCACTGGCGCGCGCTGGGCCCAGCGGGGAGCGTAACTCCCACGTCCAGGCGCCCATCCGGAGCCCGCGCGCGGCGCGGACATTGTCGAGGTGGGCGTCGACGTCGGCCTGCCGGCAGCTGCCAGCCTTCATCCGGCAGCCTTGGCTCCGCATGCAGCTCATCGCCTCGGACAAGGGCGGGGGTAAAGCACGCCCCATCGTCTTCCAAGAGGTCCTGTTCAAGCTCGCCGCGGGCGCCATCAGCCGCGCGGAGCTCCACAGGGCTTCCGCGCACGTCGGCAGCAACCGGCATGCGCTCGGCACAGATAGCGGCACTGCCGCCCTCATCGCCGAGGTCCAGGCGGACATGGTGGCCCACCCGCACCAGGTCTACTTCGGGCTCGACTTCGAGAACGCCTTCGGCACTGTCCGCCGCCAGGACGCCTACGAGCAGGCCCGCGCCTGCTCTCCGAGCGCGGCGACCCTGCAGCACAACATGTGGCTCAGGGAACTGGCGCAGCTGTGCTACGTCCAGGTGGGGGGGCAGTTCAAGATGGTGGAGATGCAGGAGGGTTGCTGCCAGGACTGTTGCAGCGCAACATCAGACTTCGGCCTCGCATTCTCGTCCAGCATGCGCGACACCTCTGAGGCCTACTCCCAGGCGTTCGCAGATGAGTCCTCACGCCCACGTCCCCACCTATTCGTCGACGGCTTCTGCGTCGCAGTTCCGCGTGAGCGCTGTCTGCAACCGATGCGGATCGTGACGCGGTGCTCTGCGGCACGGGGTTGACGCTGCGCGTCGACAAGACCAAAGCCCACGTGCCGGCTGCCCGGTCTGACTCGGTCCTCGCAGGCGAGCTCGCAGCCGAGCTGCGCCCGCATGCTGAATTCCACGCGTCTGGTCTTATTCTTCTTGGCGCGCAAGCCGAGGGCGAATGCAGCGCGCATCCTAGGTTTGACGGGGCCTCGGCCCAGCGCAAAAGCGGCGCGAGAAAACGATCGCATTCGCTTCGATTTTAAAGCGATGTGCGCACGCAGGGCTCACTTGCCGTAAGTTGGGCCCTCTCTGGGAACTTGTCTGTTTGGTCTTGAACCGCGCTCTGTCTTACGACGCCTGTGCTGTGAAGCCGTTGGCTTTTCTGCCGTGCGCGCGTTGCATGGACAACGCGGTCAGCGACCTTGTCCGGGCGGCTTTCTTGGGGCCTGCTTGCACGGACCCGCGATGGCAGGCCGGTCTCAGCCTTCTGACTGCAATGATCAGCCATGGAGCCATGGCGATTCGACCCATGGTCCTTGAGGTCCATCTTCCCCACCTCCAAAGTGGGATCCTTGTTTTCTCTGAACACCCCGCGCAGGAACCTCCTCACCTCACCCCCTCTCCTCTTCTGTCTTCGCGCGCTCACTCATTTACTCACTAGCTCACTCACTCACTCACGCACTCACTCACTCACTGACTCATCAGCACTCACTCACTCACACGCTCATGAACTCACATATGATGATGATGAGGATGATGATGATGATGTTCATGATGATGAGTGTGCGCGTGAGAGAGTGTGATAATGATCATCATCACCAGTCGGTCAGTCAGTCAGTCACTCACTCACTCACTCGCCTTGGGCCTCGTCTGTGAGTGAATTGCAAGGAAGTCTCAAGCGGGACCCCCCTCCCTGTGGGGCCCGCGGATCATGTTACTAATCCGAGCGGGTCACACAATTCTTGTAACTGTCGCCACTTTTGGGCTCTCGCGCTGCCTGAACGCTACTACCAGGCCACATTTGTGAGTGAATTGCAAGGAAGTCTCAAGCGGGAGCCCCCTCCCTATGGGGCCCGCGGATCATGTTATTAATCCGAGCGGGTCATCCAATTCTTGTAACTGTCGCCACTTTTGGTTTCTCGCGCTGCCAGAACGCTACTACCAGGCCACATTTGTGAGTGAATTGCGAGGAAGTCTCAAGCTGGAGCCTCCTCCCGATGGGGCCCGCGGATCATATTACTAACCCGAATGGGCTATCAAATTCTTAGAACTGTCGCCGCTTTTGGGCTTTCGCGCTGCCAGAACGCCATTCCCAGGCCACATTTTGAATGCCCGGAGCCAACTGTAGGCCACTTCGTGTTCTTCGTGCTCCCAGAACACAAATTCCCGTGCCACATTTTGAATGCCGGGAGCCAACTGTAGGCCACTTCGTGTTCTTCGTGTTCCCAGAACACCACTCCTGGGCCAGTTTTTGAATGTCCGGAACCAAAACAGGAGGGCGAGGTCGGGGGCAACGTAGGGAGCGGGGGGAGGGCCCGCGGCAGGGCGAGAAGAATCATACGCAGAAGAGACAGCCAGAACGCCACACCAACCACGAGGACGACGGTGAGGGCTTTTTCCAGATTCGCCATGAGGATTCTCATGTGGGGTCCTTCCGTCGGAGTAGTTCGTATCTCGCCGCGCTCCTCCGCGCGTGGCCGAAATCCTCTCGGCAGCTTGCTTTCCATTTGCAACCAGCTTTTTCGACGCAGGGTACGAGCGCTCCAGCATGCCCGCTGCTGCTGAGGATTGCCTTGGCTTACTAGCGGCGGGCGAGGTGTTTTTCGACGCGTGGGGAACGTCGCAGCCGGAGCCTGATGCGCAAACAGGTGCCCACGCATTTTCGTTCGAACATGCGGTAGCTGCAGGCGCAGCGCTGCGGCACCGTCGTAAACTATGCGTGCTCCGAGCGGCCAGTGCCGCGCTCTTTGCAGGGGCGCATGGGCAGCGGAATCATTGGTTGTCTGGATATGGTCCGGCAGGCGGGCTTGGACTTACAGCCGACGCCACAGGGGAATCGGCCCCCTGGAAGGGCGATGAGTTCCGCATCAATGCCCGCCAGCGTCTCCGGCTGCCGGTTTTCGGCGTTGCATGCTTCTGCCAGCACCGCGCGCGCGCTGAAAAAGGTCTGCGGCCGCGCACTCGACGAGCTTGGAGATCACGCGATCTTTTGCATGATCGGTGGAGCCCGCAACCGTCTGCATGATGAAGTCTGCGATGAGTTTGCGGCGCGCGCTCGCACAGCCGGCCGTGCAGCAAACACGCGAGGTCGTGCTTCCAGAGCTGGCCCTGCAACCGTGTGTGAGCCGCGCGTGGACGTCCAGCTCTGGGGCCACTTCTCGCTCCCAGTTTCCCACGGTGACTTCGCAGTCGTTAGCGCAAAACCGCCGCGGACATTCGGCGACCGCCGGTGCTGGCGCGTCCTCTGCCGAGGCTGCGAAAGTAAAGAAATTTAAAACTCGAGGCGGCACCAGCGCGCAGGACCTTACGCTCGAGTTCGGCGGGCGGCGCGGACCGCAGCTGACGTGTCTGCTGCAGCATGTCGCAAGCCTTGCCCGGCACCAGAGCCATCTCCGTGGCACAGGTTGTGCATGATTGCCGCTCCGCGACTGGCGGCAACGGATTGCCGTAATTTTGGGGCGAGCCATTGCGGTGTTCGTCTCATCCGCTACGGCGCCAGCGTCCCAATAGTGGATCGCCCGTGGGCATTTCTTGCACAGGAGATCACGTCGAAGCTCGTCTGCACAGACGTGTCCAGAGCCGCAGCAGCAGCCTGAACATGATAATACGAAGGGAGACGAGGAGGAGGAGGAGGAGGAGGCGGAGGAGGAAGAAGATGAGGACATGGATGAGCTTGTACACCTATAGCTTATAACGCATCAATTGCACCACCGAACTTGCATCACCTAGCCTTCAGCACATAGTTTACACGACGTATATTGCACCACTTAGCCTGCATCGCCTAAGGCACACTGCGTGTATTACAACCGCGTGGATTACACCCCTCAGCGTTCACCTCCAGCTCACACCATAGATATTCCGCGACATATCTTACACCGCATACATTGAATTGCGTCGCTTGCCCGTTTCATAGCTCACATCAAGTAGCTTACACACCATGTTCGCCGCTTGGTCCCCAACTTTATCTCAACGTCTCGCGCCGCATTTTGGCCACGTGCCTCGCATCGGCGCGACATACCACGTCCCGGTTACGGGGCGTCTACGCCCCGAGCTTTTCCCAGCCTCCCGCCCCGCGGAGCTGAGCGACACGCTACGGTAGCAGCTCGCAGGGCACAGTGTGCCGCTGAGGTTGCCGCCGCGACACGCTAAGCAAAGTTCATCGTTCTTGCACCTGCGGTGCACCGTCGATAGCGAGGAGGTTCGAGGATCGAGGTTTGTGGTGGTTCTGTTATGTTATGTTAAAGAGTTTTAGTAAACAGAAAAGAAGAGCAACATAGCTCTTGGGGAGAGTCGGGGTCTCCTGGCAGCCAAGGGCTTGCGAGCAGGCAGCGTCGTACGCGGCGCTAGGCTCAACAGAGGCATTCGGCTGTGATGACGTAGAGATGACGGCAGACATGACAGCGCTGTTGGCGGACAGACACCTCAAGGGGCTGCGGCGCGCAATGCCGCATCCTCGTCCCCTTGGAGGCTGAGCTAACAGCGCGTGGCCATGTGCTTCGCCCGGCGTGGGGGATACCTCCCTTCAGAACGTCTCCGAATCCCACCTCCCCTTCCTCTCCTTTCTTTTCTGTCTGTGGTTCACAGGCTGATATTCAAAAAGTACCTCCCTTCTTCCCCTCCTACCCCTCCGCGTCCGCGGCGTGATTCCCTCGGAATGCGAGTGCGAACCAGCCCTTTTCTGGGCGGCAACCTTTGGGGGGCGCAGGAGGAGGATGGCGAGGAGGAGGAACAGGAGCAGGAGCACCAGGACGAGGCGTAGGACTAGATGATTTTCTAGATGCATTAGCGATGTTGCAGTACACCCTCCTGTCCCAAGGCGTATCTTCAGAAGTCCTCGCAAGCCTTCCTCTTCTCTGCGAAATGCGCCCCCCCCCTCTCTGAAAAGGCTAGCACCTTCGGCGTGCCATTCAGGCGAGAGCCAGGTCGATTGGAAGAGAAATAGGAAGAGGAAACGCAGGAGGAGGCGGAAAAGCAAAAGTAGGAACAGGAGAAGAAGGAGGAGGAGGAGGAGGAGGAGGAGGAGGAGGAGTGCAAGATGAGCAGGAGGAGGAGGAGGAGGAGGAGGAGGAGGAGGAAGGAGGAGGAGGAGGAGGAGGAGGAGGAGGAAGAGGGAAGTGAGGGAACGGAGGCGGACGAGGAGGACAAAGAGGACAAGGAGGAGGAGGAGGAGGAGGAGGATGAGGAGGAGGAGGAGGAGGAGGAGGCAGAGGAGGGGCGGGGACTGTTGAGGACGGGGGTGTAGGAGTTGGTGCGGGATCGGCCTTCTCCCCGCCCGACCCCGCCCAGGCGTCCACGGTCAAAACCGGCAAACCCACCAGTGCCGCCAAGAAGTTGCTGGACTCGGAGGCTGGCGTTGGACATGGATCCCTTGATTCTGCCTTTTCTCTCCTCCTGTCTCTCGTTATGTTCCTCCCTCCTCGTGCTTGTTCCTCCTGCTCATCTCTCCTCTCCTCCCTCTGCTCCTCTTCCTCTCGCAACGTGCTCCTCCACAGGTGCGTCGTCTCGTCCCTGCGCCTCTGTTTCTTCATCCTCCTTATCGTTCCCTTTTCTCCTCATCCACCGCCATTTTGTATTTCCCCTCCTCTCTTGTAGCAGCCTCGTCCGTTGCGTTTAGCCTCTTTCTCCTCCCCCTTCTCATCCCTTTTCTCCTCGCACACGTCCTCCTCCAGCTCATCATCCGCGCTGCCATGGCCAGCCATGTGATCCACTGGTCAAGCGGAATGCTCACGCTGAGGTTCCCAAGGCTTTTCGGCAGATAGCGAGGTGTGTGCGCGTGCTGATTGTTTGACTGCATGGCCAGGCGAATCATGATGCCAAGTTTGGTGTGGAATTACCTTGATTATACAACGTGCGAGTGATACGCATATTTGAAGGCTCGTGCCTACGTCCTCGCGCCCGCTGCCGCCCTCATGAGGTGTGCTTGTGGACGAAGCCATGGCTAATATTTGAATCCGACGCAGTGGTATTGGGTACGTGCCGTGACATATATGATGGAGAGGAGGAGGAGGAGCAGGAGGAGGAGGAGGAGGAGGAGGAGGAGAATAAGGAGAATAAGGAGGAATATGAGGACGAGGAATAGGACGAGGAGGAGGAGGAGGAGGAGGAGGAGAAGGGGGAGGAGGAGCAGGAGGCGGAGGCGGAGGAGGCGGAGGGGGGGCTGAATGGGCCGTCTGACTTGGGGCCTCTCGAGGTTTCTTTGGGGAGTCTCTTGGGCGCACCCTTGAAAGCCCTCCAGGCTATCTGGGGGGAGGGGGGGGGGCGGGCTTTCTGGGCTGTCTAAGGCGCATCCTGTAATCTCTTGTGCCCATGTTGTGAGCCTCTCAGGGATCCCTTCGGTGGGTGGACAAAAAGTGTCCACACCCATCGCGCCAATATGATACGACATCGAACTGCGTCGAACCAATATCCATAGCCCCCGCCCCCCAATCCAAAGTTGACGGGGTTGGGTGCGAGGCAACGCGCGGGGGACAACATATGGACACTTCAACTTTGGGCTTGGGGGTGAGGGGGGCGAGCCACATGTATATTGCAATTGTCGTTGCCATCATGTCTGATTGTCTTCACGCCGTCGGCGTGGACAATTTTTGTCCGGGCACCGTTGGGCTGTCCTGATGACCCCTTGGGATGTCTTGGCCTCTCGGGTCGTCGAGGTCGGAAGACGGTCCACAGTGGTCTCCTCGGGCTCCAAGAAGCCCCAGTGCAGTCCCGAGCGAGGCACCCCAAAGGCCCAACTAGAGCCCAGAGTGGCCCCAAGATTTCAGGGAGTCTCGTGTGTGCCGAAGCATTCTCCGCGTGTTCGTGGCCAGGGGCGGCCACCGCGCCAGATTGCCGGCCGCCTCCAGAGCGCAGGCAGGGGAGGAATGATTGTGACGTGCCGCAAGGGAAGGGGCGTCGCCCTCCCATAGAGATCGGAACTGCAGAGAGGGTTCCCTGCCTCGTGTCCCGAAGGGCTCGGATGGGTCCGCCGAGGTTTCGCCACGTTGCCGCCCGTTGGCGCCTCGTTGCCGCCCACCGCGCTCGGTGGGGTTCGCCGAGGTTCTGCCATGCTGCCGCCCGTGGGCGCCTCGTTGCCGCCCACTGCGCTTGGGGTCCACCGAGGTTTTGCCGCGTTGCCGCCCGTGGACGCTTCCCTGCCGTCTACCGTGCTTGGGGGGTCGCCGAGGTTTCGCCACGTTGCCGCCCGTGGCCGCCTCGTGGCCGCTCACCGCGCTTGGGTGGTCCTGCGAGGTTTCGCCACGTTGCTTCCCGCGGGCGCCTGGGTGCAGCCCATCGCGCTCGGGGATCCGCCGAGGTTTCGCCAGCGCCGTGTGGGTCCGCCGAGGTTGTGCCACGTGGCCGTCCGTGCCGCCTCGTGGGCGCTCGTGAGCGTCCCATGCGCTGGGTGCCGCCGAGGTTGCGCCACGTTGCCACCCATGCCGCCTCGTGGGCGCTCGTGGGTGCCCCGCGCGCTGAGCTTACACCTCCCAACTTGTTCCGCATAGCTTGCGCGGCTATATCTCACACCGCATTAGCTTACACTGCATAGCCTGCACTACGTGTGGTGCACCACGCGGCTTACACCGCACAGCTACCACTTCCAGCTCGCACAGTGTGTGTACATACATTTTTATAGTCCACGGCATAGCTTGCACCACATGTATTACACGGCGCAGCTTGCACCTTCATAGTTCACACCACATCGCTTACACCACAGCTTACTCCGCATAGCGTTCACCGCCAAATTCTAATTATTCATTGTTTGGTGTTCACACTGGCTAACATCGAAGTCCCCTCTCCCAACACGCTTCAGGCGCCTTCCTGTTTCAAAGGGTCCAACGGTTTTCCCTCTTCCCCTTCTCTTCATAGAGCGGGCGGCCACCAAATATATGTCCAACGTCTTCCTACTTCATGTTTCTACCAACTTCTTCCGAGTGATAGGTATCTCTCGGTGGTGCACCGCCCCCCGAGATCCGCCCTTCCGCGCAGTCGGGGGAATCTGTGCGGCGGACTGCAATACTGTAACCCTCGCTGCTTGAGATCATGTCGCTACGCATCTCTTGAGACTGGCCCGGCGTTCATGCACTGCCATGGTTGGTCTCATTCGAGATGCTCGCTGGGACCTTTCCAGGACGTGTGCCGGCGTAGTTTTCCAACAGCCGCACGGATCCGCCACCCCGCATGGGGAAGCAACACAGCGTTTCGTTGTACCACAGTATGGTTGCTACATGGCATTCCGATGCCGTTGAAGCGTGACATCGTTGCATGAGCATGTATCAATGTATCCGTACACGCCCCTTGTCGCGGGGGCATGCGCTATGATTGACCGTCTGCGACGACGTCCTCCTGGTCCACCAGATTTCATCTCATGACGCAGATCTCGTGAAACATGCCATGCCCACCTCACGCCGACAGAGTGCTAATCTCCACTCGAACGCAGCCTGCAGGGCAGGGCAACACGGGGGCCAGACATGAGCGAAGGGATGCGAGACGACCATGCGGACCAGGCGTTCCTTGAGCGACCAGGTCCGAGTATAATGGGTGCGAGGGCAGTGTGGCCTCTCCAGAGGCTGGCGGACAACCGCAGCCTGCGGGGCATGACGATACGGGCTGGACACGATTTGACGATCACTCGGACCAGGCGTCCCTTGAGCGACCAGCTCCGAGCAGAATGTGTGCGAGAGCAGTGCGGCCTCGCCAGTGCGGCGCGAACCTCCGACCCCATCTGTGCGAACCCCAGCAGGAAGGCCTTGGCCGCCTCTGGATCCCCGGGATCCCCCCAACAGTTGCCGCACCTTGGGAGCGCAACTTGTGCTTCCGCCCGCTCCCGTCGGCCCTCCAGGAGCTTCCGCCAGCGTCGCCGCCCTCGTTTTAGTTTCCGCCGCCCTTCGCCGGCCTTCCGCCGCCTGTCCGCCGCGGGAGGGAAGCGGGCTCCCTCGATCCTCGAAGGCGAGGCCCTGCCTGGAGCGCCGCAGACGAGGGACAGCGGCAGCAGAGCCCGTGCATCACCGGGCGCCTTTCACTACTCCTGAAGTGGCCACTCGCAAGCGTCAGGGAAACGCATGCTGGCCCCGATGTCATGGCAGATGCCCCGCGGAGGAGCCGGGCCACTTGCGAGCAGTTCTTGCGAGTAGTGCAGCGCGCTTGTCTCGTGCATTCCGATTCATCACCCTCTGCGTGCCTGCGAGCCCTGCCCCGAGGGTGTCGGCCACCGCGAGCTACGACGCACCCGCCTCCCTCTCTGCGGCCGCCGCGCGCCAGGCCGCAGTGGACAGCATGGTCACCGCCGGTCATCACTGAGAGATGAGGCACGCTCCGCCACTGCTGCACGCCAGCTTCGAACAACCAGCAGCTAAAGTAGGCACGACCGACACGAGATCGGCCCGGCAGCAGGAGCCCCTCCTGACGTCTTTTGTCCCCCGATGGCCCTCGGGGTCCCGAAGAAGCCGCGAGGGCACCCCCAGGAGTGCAGAGATCGACGACGAGCGTGCCCCTAGATCTCCTGCCGTATGTCTCTGTGCACAGCATGCACATCCGGAGGTCCGCGCTGATCTCTTGGGTCGGCGCTGGTGGCCCTGGTGCGCCGCCCCTGGCGCGCTGGGCGCTGGGTGGAGCGGGGGCCCAGCGCCGACCCGAGATGTCCGCGCGGACTTCCGAACCTTCGTGTTCATGTGCAGCCAGCGCGCTGAAGTAGGCACCGCTTCCGGCTCAGGAGGGGCTCTGTCTTTTTCGGGCGCCCCTTCGATCCAGGTCGGGGAACTGGTCAGCGGCCCAGGCCCGCCGTGGCCAGAAGAGCCCTTTGGTTCCTTGTTCAGCGCTCCTTCTTGTAGCACGATGGCGGTGGTTCCTTCCTCTTCTTCTTTTTCTTCTGCAGCAGTTTCCGTTCGTTCCCAGCGTTTCGTCGGCTCGCGGAGGGGGCGCGAGCCAGAAGCGGAGCGATGCCACGAGACCAGGGGGCCATCCAGTCGCCTGTGAGGGCTCCCCCTTCCCCCCCCCCCCCGATGGCGCCTGGGCGGCGTCCCTGTCATCGGCACACGCTCGCCTGGCGCAGCGCACCTGTACAAGAGAACCACGCCTGGCCAGGGCCATCATGGGCCCCAGGATGGCGCAGACGTCGTCCGAGGAGCCCCGGGGCACAGAAGCTGCCGCTGGCCGCCCCCTGGTTGTGTGCCCTCCGCAGGCTTGGGTCACCCACAGGGGTGCGCAAGTTGGCGGAAGCAGGACAACCCTTTGCAGCAGACCCCAACAAACGTGCAGACGCCCTCCCGGGCGAGGGCAGGAAGGCCTCGGTCCAGCGCAGGCCGTCTCTGGCCAGGCGTGGTGGCGCCCAGGTGGGCGACGCAGGCAAGCGGGGTCGTCTGCACGGGCACTGGCGCGCAGGCTGCCCGCGCAATGTCGCGCGTGAGCGCCCCCTTCTCCACGCGGTGTGCCGCGCTGGCGGCCCGCGTGAGCCGTAACGTGAGGTCGCTATGCCATCGCAACGAGCCTGGATTCAGCCGAACAGATGAAACGCAACAACAGCAGTTCCTGGTCTGATATTTGTGGGCCCTTGGAGGTGCTCTGGTTGACGTCAGAGCGGACAGGGTGGAGAATGGCGTGTAGTATTATGGACTGTACTCTATGACGGCGAAACCTACGCCATATATCTATTATGTCTACCGCCTAAGTCTGTATGTGAGCTGGTGCGACAAGGGGTTGAAAGGTGGCAGGCCAGTAAATGTGTTGGGCGACGTAGCGTTGCCGTCCGTCATCCCCGTTGTGCTGGTGCGATCCGCAAATTGTGGGCAGGTGCGATCTGGACCAGGGACAGCACCAGGCTGGCAATAACATGTCTGCTCGATGTGCGTGGTCATCGGCCGACACAGCCACCTTCGGGCACGAGTTCTTTGCATGTCCGAGCTTGTACCCGGATTCGGTAGACGAAGACCTCCAGTGGAACCCCAAGATGGATCACACGTAAAACATTCAGAAGGAACGTGGGCTTGCTTCCAGCCCTCCTGACAGGGATTGGACCAGTCTATGTAATTACGTGCATGCCGTTGTGCCCTCATTTCCCTCCCACATGCACCCCATGGGGCCTCCTACACGCTATGGGGTGATTGGGAGTCTGATAGGACCACATGGTCCACGGTGGTCTTCACGGATGGCTCGGGGATGGCCCCATCGTGGCTTGAATTTCGACGGTGTGTATGGGGATGTTGCCAGTGAGGGGATCGCGGTCTTCCAGTTCGTGCTGCTTACGGTCCATGGGCCCGCCCTATACAGACAGTTGGTCGTGGGGAGCCCACGGCGCTCTTATTCGCTCTCCAGTTGCTGCCTGTGGTTTCGCTCGTGGTCGCAGACCTCTTGAATCTGGTGCAAAAAAACCCTGACTGGACCTCTGTATCGGCGGATGTCCACGCTCAGTATGCTGACGTCAGGCGAAATATTACCATCTCAGTCAAGGGTAGCAACCGCTTACATGTTACTGGTGCTGGTGCCCAGCCCACAAGATGGCGGTCGACTTCTTGGAAATGAATCACCATCCCTGGGAGTAGTTCTTGGGCAACGAATGGGCTGATTTTTTTGCGACGGCTGGCGCGTCCACCCATGCAGTGGCCAGCTCGCTCGTGCTTTCAAGCAAGAGTCGGCTTCAGGACGCACGGATGGAGGCAAAGTCCATGGCGCGGTGTGCGTGCAGGATGACCCAGTGTGATGCTCTGAGTGGCAGGCGCTCCAGGGTCCTGCGTGTAGACGCCCCGACGCGCACTGTCGCAGGCGATTTCTCTCCCCCAATCCCCGACTTCCGCCAGAAAAGTTTGGTCGCTCAGAAAAGGGGAGGAATCTTGGGATACATCCCGAGGGGGCTATTCGGACGCACCCCTGTCGAGGATGGACGCCCCCCCCTCGTATATCCCAGGGTTGGGCCCCAAATTGTTGATCCTCTCGAAAACCTCACGGAGCCTGGGATAGGGGTCGACGCATCCCCTGTTACACTGTGGGCCTCGCCAGGCACAGTGCGTTGACTCGGGGCCCCTTGTTCCCCTGTAGAGCGTGCCTGGCCGTGGCCGGGACTCCTGCCAGCCTCACTACATCACTGCTGGCAGAACGCACGCCGACGGCCCAACACAGGCTCAAGGCGCTATGGTTGTGGAAGTCGGTTCATGGAGAGGAGGCGTGTTGCCAAATACGTTCCAGATGTCTAAAACATGTTTCAAACATGCCTTAACTATGTCAAAACATGTTTGAAACATGCTTGAACATGTTTTACACATTTTAAGCGAATTTTCAATTCAATGAGTGGATCCTTAGAGTGTCCATTGTCATGCCATCCACAACGCTATGGGACCTCCAGCTGCACAGAGCCCCTTCGAGGAGATCCCATGCTGTTGCCGCTGCGTTACAGGCGTCTGACGCGGTTTTTTTTTGGCGACGAGGGGTCCGCTCATGCGAATCAGGGGGCCCGAGGCTGGTTGTGCGCCGCTTGATGAAGCGATCGTCGAGCTCAATGGGCACCAGGTGTTGGTGACCCGTGGTGCGATGGTGCGCACCCTGGCGGCTCCTATCAGGTGTCGTTTGGACACGTCGCCAGCTGTAAGTTAGGGGCCGACTCGTGTAAAGGCCCCTCTGAGCACCCACCTGCACGTAGTAGGCAGCGGTATAATGTTTCCTGCGTGCGTGCGGGTAAGGATCCCAAGACTGGGAAGCCCCTGGAGGATGTTGCTCTCCAGTTCTGTTTGTGTCTTTTTGCACGCTTCGCGCTGGCACGGCCCAGTCTGACCTCGCGCGTGCCAGTGGCGTGTGGGGCGAGCTTGGCCTGATGCTGGCCCGTGCTCCCGTCCACGGCTGCACGACCGGGCCCCCTGCTGGTCCCACCTGTGGCAGCGGCGCTGGTGGGACATCGGCCCACCACTCCTCGCGCGACGAAGCAACTGCGGCCAGGGCGCGGCAGGCCCAGCACTCCACGCGTCGGCTCGCTGCGACGGGCCACGCCGCCGCGGGGCGCAGCCCTTTGCTGCGGCGGGCCCTTGCGCCCGACGGGGCAGGGGCCCATCTCGACCCGATCGATCCGATTCGATGTCGATCCCGGCCTGTCCGATCCGGTGCAAGTCCGATCTGTGCCGACGATGCGATGCGGTCCCGTGCTGGCATGGCGCTGCTGTGCATCTTGGCGCCGCCGATGCGACCCGATTCCGACTCTGTGCCGATGCGTCCCGAGCCGATGTACATTCCGATGCGGTCCAATTCGATGCTGACTGATCCTGCGGGGGTCCCCGAAATTGACAGACGTCGCAGACGACGCCAACCGGAAGTTCTCGAGATTGGGCGACGCGTGGGTCTCCCTGGACACATCGTTGATTTGTAGAATCGATGTGTTTCGCATTCACGTTACACGCCAACAAAAATGCAAGGCAGCTCTTCAACGTAGGGCCCAAACTGGTCAGGCTGGGCGCCCTAAAGTTTGATCCTCGTCCTCCACCCGCTGTCACAGTCTGTTCACGTTACCCGCCGCACTCTGCCGTCTTGCCTTAAGTCGGGCCTGTCCCTCTACAGGGGGAATATTCAAAAATAGTTAAAAATAGTCCGGAGATTATTTTCTGAGTATTTTTGGGCATCTTGTGAATATCCTTAAGGGCTTCGCCCCCTGCCGCCGGCCCCCTCTCTCGGAGAGTGGGCCATGGAAGAGCGAAGTCATGAGGCTTTGGCTTCACCGTGAAACAGTGTCGGAACTTCATGCGAAGACGATGGGTAATTGGCAAGACGAATGCAGATTTCGAGTCTATTGTTGTACTCGCTGTCAAATGAATTTGAGAAATGTGGCAAATCCCCTGAGTTTTTGAACCCTGACCAAATCCCATGTGTTTTTGGACCCTGACCCCGCCGGTCTGCGTGAGGGGTGCCACCGAATTTCAGAAATGTGGCAATTCCCATTTGTTTTTGGACCCTGACCCTGCCCATCTGCGTGAGGGGTGCTACCGAATTTCAGAAATGTGGCAAATCCTTTGTGTTTTGGACCCTGACCCCGCCGATCTGCGTGAGGGGTGCTACCAGATTTCAGAAATGTGGCGTTTTTGGACCCTGACCCCGCCGATCTGCGTGAGGGGCGCCACCGAATTTTACAAACATGTGGCAAACCTGTTGAGGCATCCTGCATGTTCAAGGGAATTGCTGATTGCAGTATGTAGTTTTAGACCCATCAGTTGTTTAGTCATCTAGGTGTGGGTAGGTAGATGTAGGTAGCAGCAGGTAGCATCAGCAGTGTAGCATAGAAGGGAGAGAGGTGGACTGCAGCCCTCTTTGGCCCGTGCGCCGAAAAGGGCCCGTGCGCAGCCGCGCGTGCTCCGACATGGTGGCAGAGCTGTG
Organism: Prorocentrum cordatum; assembly: GCA_963575745.1. Lineage (NCBI taxonomy): Eukaryota > Dinophyceae > Prorocentrales > Prorocentraceae > Prorocentrum > Prorocentrum cordatum. Next base: position 37,563 of record CAUYUJ010019799.1, read on the forward strand.
GTATGCCTCCTAAGGGCCACCGCAGCTCCGGAGGACCTTCGCCAAGCGGCTCGGCAGCCGCATCCTCCTCCAGGACTGGGGGCGACCCTCGGTACCTGGCTGGCGCCCCCTGGCGCCACCAGCCGCGGCCGCAGCGCCGCGCCCAGCCCGGTGGTGAGGGCCACCCGTCTGCCCACGATACGGGCCGGAACGCGAGTGCGGCTCAGGAGCCGTCTCAGCGTCGCCGCGGAGAGCGTCGGAGTGTGGAGGCTACGGAGCTTCGCCACCGACGCTGGGTCACCAAGCTGATCCTGGGGCGCGACCAGGACACCTCAGAGGCTTTGGCGAGCAACCTGGAGGCGAGGCGCTACGCTGATCTGGGTATCAGCGTTGAGGACGCGCCGCTCCAGCAGGAAGTCGCAGCGAATCGCCGCCGCCAGGTCTGAGCCGCTGCGGCGTGCCGTGGTGGAAGGCCGCCCGTACTTGGACCGGGAAGACGAGCCGGACCAACTCTCGGGCGAACTGCTGGGGACCAACGGCGAGCAGTACCAGGAAGTGGTGCGCCAGTTCTGTCTCGCGTAGCAGGCTGACATCTCGACGCTCGTTCGGCTTGCGCCAGACGAGGCAGAGCAGCTCGTGTCGATCCAGGAGAGGCGGGGCGAGCTCCCTGACGGCGCAGAGGCAGACACTCTGCTCGGGGACGTCGGCCGCACCTTGGAGAACAGGCGAGCTTCTATCTCCCAGTGGGAGCGTCGCCGCGCTGACGCGGGAGAACTCCTCGAGTATCTGGACGAGATTTAGGAGGAGCGCAGAGCGGCTCGGGAAGCCGCCTGCGACCGTTCGCGTTCTAGGCAGCAGTCATGTCTACAGTAGAAGAGCTACATAACCAAGTCAGGGCTCAGGCGGGGCAGATCACGGAACTTGTGGCAGCAATCGAAGAGTTGCGTGCGTCGCCTACTTCTGCTTCAGCTTCCGCCCAGGCGTCGTCACCGCAAGGGGCTGGATCGGTACTCCAGCCGTGTGTCGATACGCGTTTGATAGGTAAACCAGACACCTATCTAGGACAACGGGCGACATGGCCAGAGTGGTCGTTCGTCTTCAGGGCGTAGTTTGCAGCGCTAGACCCGCGCTACCCAGCCCTTCTGGCGCGGGCAGAGGCCACAGCAACAGTGGTGACGAACGCGTCCCTGGAGCCATGGGAGGCCAGTCTGTCGTCACAGCTGTGCTACGTGATGGTAATGCTCTTCCGCAATGCTGCTCAGGACAAGATGTCTACCGTTCCTCCCGGGGAGGGTCTGGAGGCGCGGCGGCAAGCCATCCTCGACTGGGGCCCGAAGGTCCGGACGAGGAAGGTGGGGTTGCTCATCAAGATGATCCTCACTGCAAAATTCTCTGGGGACATCGCGCAGTCTCTCGACCAGCTCGAGCATCTGGTTCGCGAGTGCGAAGGACAGGCGGGGCAACCTTTCGATGGGGACCTCAAGATTGGCATTGTGATTGTCAACATGGTAGACGCGACCGTCCAGCAGCACTTGGTAAAGAACTCCGCCAGACTGGAGACGTGGATGGCCATGAAGGAGGAACTCCTTGACATGGCTAGAACAGAGCAGTACCTGAACTCTCAACCGAAGCCGGTGGAACTCGGCGCAACGCCAAAAGGCAAGAAGGGAGACGGGACAGGCGAGAAGGGGGGCGGAAAAGGCAAAGGAGGATACGGGAAAGGCAATGGAAAGGGCTCAGAGCCCAAAGGGAAGGCGAGGGCAGGAGCAGCTGAGAAAGACTGTTGGTACTGTGGTAAGAAAGGCAACATCGCCGCCTAGTGCAAGAATAATGCCAAATACGTCAAGGACAAGAAGAAGCTGGCAGCAACCTCCTGAACTACCGGGAGGCAGCGACACTGCGGCTCCGCACGCCGCCTTGTTGCAGGACCGTGACGAGGTCAGTCATGGCTTCCTGTTGCCGATGCTTCCCGCGTTGGAGACAGACCGCCTGGCGGCGCTCCAGGGGCCGAAAAGGGTGATGGTGGACGCCGGAGCGGGAGCGTCCGTGTGCCCCACGCCCTTCGACGCTGCCGCCGCGGCAGACGCGTCTGTGATGCCTGCGACGCTTGCGACAGCCACAGGAGAGGAGGTCCGCCTACGAGACGGCAGGCGGTCCCACCTGCAAGCCGCCGACGGCGCGGGGGTCGCGTTGAGGTGCAGCTCAAGTGAACAGGTGACAGTGCCTGCGGTGTCTGCATTGGACGCCTGCAGCGCAGGGAACTGGTTGGTTTTCGGCCCCGGGGTTCAGAAGGTCATCTCGTCGCGAGATGCCCGAGGCTTGCGCCGGGCAGCGCGGGCGACGCCTGGCCTAGACACGGGCAGAGGCAGAGGCGTGTGCTGGCTGGAGCTCTGGGACGAGCAGCCGGCAGGAGAAACGCGACCTCTCTGCCCAGCGAAAGCTGCAAAGAAGGTGCTCACACCGCCAGTGGCGGATCCGCCAGCGGCTCAGGAACTGCAGGCAGCAGAAAGATACCCCACGGCGCAGGAAGGGGGCTCGAGCGGGAGCGCGGATCGGAATCCGCCCCTGCAGGCGCCCCGCGGGCCAGCGCCCGCGCCTGCGCGACCAGATAACCGACCGCCAACTCCGACGGTAGGTTCAGAGGAAGCGAGGAGGCCCCGGGCGAAGAAGATTCCACTTACAGTCACGCAGGCTGAGTGGGACTCCCATCAGCTCACACACCTGCCATTTAGGTCGCGGTGCGACCACTGCGCGTCAGGGAAGGCCACGGAGGGCCCCCACGCGCAGCAGGAACCAGAGGCTGAGGGAGCAGTGCCCAAGATCTGCGTTGATTATCTTTTCTTAACGTCCAAAACAGACGAGCAGGAGATGCACGCAGTGCTGAACGTCTTGGACGCTAAGTCCGGAGGGCCGTTTCCAGGCATGGTGAACCAGAAGGGCGAAGACGACTACGCTCTAGCACTGATGAGCGAAGCTGTGCACTTCTGCGGGCGCACGAATATGTTGCTGCTTTCTGATGGCGAGAGGCCAATCAATCGTCTGATCGATGTTTTCATCGAGACGCGCAGCAGCAAACATAGCGCGTCAAAGCGAAACACGCCGAAGGAATCCTCACAGAGCGCTGGTCTCATCGAGCGTAGTAACTACGAGGTGGAGAAACAGTAAGGGGCTTTGAAGCACACGCTTGAGTCCGTGTACAAACAGGTGCTTCCTCTCAGCGCCAAAATCCAGCCGTGGCTCGTTCGCCATGCTGGATGGTTGCTGGTTCGTTTTCTGGTGAAAACAGACGGTAAAACTCCCTGCAGCCGGTTGTTCGGGAAGGACTATTTCGGCGAGATAGTGGAGTTTGGTGAGTGCGTGCACCACAAGTCACCGCTATCCTCCGCGGGGAAGGCAGACGACAGGTGGCATCTCGGGGTCTGGCTCGGGAAGAGCATGAGAGCAGACGAACATCTTGTTGGCGCGTCCAGAGGTGTGCTCACGCGCAGGAGCATCTGGCGCAGGCCCGAGCAGCAACGCTGGAACAAGCAGCTCTTAGACGCTTTCGTCGGATCGCCGTGGGAACCAGTGCCGCCGGCTGCCCGGGAGTTGCCGGAAGGGCCGCCGAAGCCTCGAGATGTGTATATCACCGTGGACCGCATCATTCGTCTAGGCAAAACGCCTGACTGCCCTGGATGCAAGGCGCCAGGCGAGGCGAGGCACGCGCCTGCCTGTAGGGCCGATTCGCGTGATTAGTCGCTGCAGAGAAGGAGGTGCAGGAGAAGGCCCAGGAGAAGGCCCGGGGGCAGCGTCAAAGAGCTGCTGCACACGCGCCGCCAGCAGCGGCCCCTACACCAGCACCGCCCGCACCACTGCGAGCACCAGAGGACCCAGGGAGGCCCGGAGGTGCAGCGGGAGTGGCTCAGGAGCCACACCGTGCCGCACCTGCGTCTGAAGACGTGTCTGACGTGCACGCGCAGCAGCAGCAGGAGCTGCCAAGGCCTCCCGTGGAAGCCCCAGACCACGAAATGGGCGAAGAAGACGACGGACCAAGCGAGAAACGGTCGAGAACGATCGCTGGACTGCCAACGCTGCACGAGCCCGGCCTCGTAGTGGCAGCCGCGGGCACAGCAGTTGCCTACCTCTGTTCATCCATGGTGGGGAGGGATCCAGAAGTGGCCCCGATCAACGTGGATTGGAGCAAGGAGTACTTCTCCACGAAGGCCGGCGTGAAGCTGGACCCATAAAAGGTGCGCGAAGGCAAGATCAAGGAGATGAGGAACATCGACGCTTGCGAAGTGAAGCAAGATATTCCTTGGTCGGAAGCCCGGAAGCAAAGGTTGAACATCGTCAACGCCAAGTGGGTTCTTGAACCGAAGCCTTCGGGTGCGGGCTCGGCAGCAGCGCGCGCGCGCCTCGCTGCAACAGAGGTGAACACGTGCGTTCGAGAGGACGTGACGCAATCCACGCCACCAGTAAAGGTATTTAGGATCATCGCAAGCCTCGCTGCGTCCAAGCAGCGCTCAGACGGCACTTGGGCAAGTTACGGCGTTTCTGTTGCATTCTTTCACGCGGAGTCGACGGGGAAGACAGCAGTCACCCCGCCGGCAGACGTAGGAAAGGAAGGTTTTGTGTGGTTGCTGCGAAAGGCCATGCATGGCACCCGGGAGGCGAGCAAGCAGTTTGGCACTTACGTGATCAAAGCTCTTACGGAGGATGGTTTCGTCATGATCATGGTTGTGCCGATGGTGTTCGTACATTGCGAGTTGGACGTCAGTCTCGGATGTCGCGGTGGCGACTTTCAGGCAGAGGCAGAGAAGGAGGCGTTAGACGAGCTTGACAAGATCATGCAACGCCATTTTGAGGTCATGATCCCCCCTCGTATCGGACCGCCAGAGCGTGGAGGACAAGCCGCGGAGCTGAAGCACTTCGAGCGAACGATCCGGTGGACTAGTTGTGGATTCGAGTGGGAGGGTTACTTGGAACGCATCACCAGTCTGATGGAGTTGCAAGGTCTACAGCCTGGATCGCCCCGGGGCATGACCACGCCCTCGTGGAAAGTCACCGGGAAAGGTGACCGAGACATCGCAGAACCTCTTGGCACGGGGCCGGCGCAGGTCTTCAGGACAGCGGCTCGTGCCCTGCAGTACCTGGCAGAGGATGTCCCGAGTGTCAAGTTCACTACGAGCACGGTCGTGGAGGGGATGACGACGCCTACGAAGATGCACGCGTTGCGTCTGCACCGGTGCGTTCGCTACCTCCTTGATCATCCCAGCGAGATCTGGATCTTCGCGCACCAGAAGATGCCGACGCATCTGACTGAGCATTGCGATTCTGATTGGGCCGCCGACAAAGAGACGAGGAAGAGCATGTCATGTGTAGATGAACGTCTTGGAGAGCACTTGATCGACATGAGCGTGTCTAAACAGTCACTGCTTGCGCTGAGCTCTGGGGAGGCAGAGTCTTATGCCATCGTCAGAGGCGCGGCGATGGGTGTCCAGACGACGCAGATCATCGAGGCGATGACGCGTATGCCGTGCAAGTTGGTGGTTTTGAGCGACTCTGCGACGGCCCGGAGCACCTGTAACGGGCAGGGCAGCGGCAAGGTGCGCCATTTATCTGTGAAGGACCTGTGGGTGCAGGAGTTCTTCCGAGAGAAGCGCGGGGAGCTGCTCAAGGTTGACGGCTCTGTCAACTGGGCAGACCTCGGTACGAAGGCACATCCGACAGCGCGGCTGGACCAGCAACTCGAGATGATGCCGCTACGAAGGCGAGAGCCTTTGAGAGAGGGCTTGAGCACGGGATGGGTGGCAGCATTCCTGGCAGTGCTGACCCAAGGCCGCAAACGCCTACGAAGGTGGGCTGCGGCAGCCTGACGCGGCCTGCAGGCCCACTCAGGGCGCTTGGAGGTCCAACCAGGATCTCTGGCGGAGCACGGCGTGGCTCTGTGAGCCACCCGGGGCCCCGGAAGGGGCGCGAGCAGCGTGGTTGCAGTCGCGTCAACCGCGCGCGATGCGCTGCTGCGCATGCTGGCGGGCATGGCCCTGCTGCGGCCCAGCGGTCCGCGCAGGCAGGGGAGTTCCCCTATGGCTGAGGGAGCTGCGGAGACGCAACGAAGGGAGGAACGCCGGCTGTGGCTCGGGAGCCGCGCCGGGAAGCACCCGACGAAGCAGCAGCAAGGCAGGCTCAGAAATAAACAACTTTCACCCGGCAAAAACAGCAATGCCAGCAAACCCTGGTCTACCTAGGTACCCGCTTCTGGACTGATCGGGTTGGGCGTGTCGCTACATGGCTGGAGCCTGATCAACTCTCGCGTGGTGACGACAGAGAGGGGCGACCTTTGAGCATCGCTGAATGCAGGAACTGCTCGGGCAGCTGGCCCGACCGCCTTTTACAGCAGTAGACTTCGCCACTCTTCTCCCGGCGCGGCTCGGCAGCCACCCGACATTAGGTTGCGGTCTACTGTGATCCCTGACATGCATGATCGAAGGCCATGTTGGGCTACAGACGCCTGGATGGGGTGTTGAGGCATCCTGCGTGTTCAAGGGAATTTCTGATTGCAGTATGTAGTTTTAGACCCATCAGTTGTTTAGTCATCTAGGTGTGGGTAGGTAGATGTAGGTAGCAGCAGGTAGCATCAGCAGTGTAGCATAGAAGGGAGAGAGGTGGACTGCAGCCCTCTTTGGCCCGTGCGCCGAAAAGGGCCCGTGCGCATCCGCGCGCGCTCCGACAAAACCCACTGTGTTTTTGGACCCTGGCCCCGCCGATCTGCGTCAGGGGTGCCACCGAATTTCAGGAAGGTGGGAAGCCCATTGTGTTTTTGGACTCTGACCCCGCCGATCTGCGCGAGGGGTGCCACCGAATTTTACAAAAATGTGTCAAATCCCATGTGTTTTTTTGACCCTGACACCGCCGATCTGCGCGAGGGGTGCCACCGAATGTTAGAAATGCGGCACATCCCGTGTGTTTTTGGACCCTGGCCCCGCCGATCTGCGTGAGGGGTGTGAACTTATTTACCCACCCCCAGCAATTCAGAGCATACATTCTGGCCGTGGTAAGAATGCTCGTTTTAGGCCTCCCCCCCTCGCGCGGTCTATCAACAAGGAACAGCAAGCAACAAGAAATCAACAAGGAACAGTTAGCAGCAAGAAGCGAACTGTGACAGTGGAAACTGGAAGCTGCAACTGGTACAGGAAACTGCGAATTCCCGGTCTACAGCCTGGTGGCCCCACATGGGGGCCGGCGGATTTTTTTTTGTTTTCCGTCCAAAATCCCCCTGGTAGGGAGACAGGCCCAACCTAAGTCTTGCCGCTTCTTTTGTGGCCAGTCGTCCTTTGGCTCCTCGGACTCCCCCGCGCGCCGCCGCTGCGCGTGTGGGTTTCGCCTCCCCTCGTGGCTTGTTCGGCGGCGAGCCTGGGGGGAAGCGAGAACGGGCGGGCTTTCTCAGAAGACTCGGATGAGAAGTTTCCTAAGCCTTCCCCGGAGGCAGGAGACTTGTCAGAAGGCCGGAGGGTTCCTGAGGAGCCCCGCCGCCTTCCGAGAAGGCCTTCTCTCCTTTTCACGCCCCCCCTCGCTCGCCGCCGACTTGCCCCAGTCGAGACAGCACCTCGAGCACGGGGCCAGGAAGGATCCGTGGAGGATTCATGGGGGACGTTAAGGGTGTCCGCGGTTCTGTCGGTTTGGCTGCGTCGCAGTCGGTCGCATTCGGTCGGGCGCTGTGTCGTTGCTGCGTCGCTGCGCCCTTCTGGGCTGCTTGCGGCCTGGCCTGTCGATTTCGGCCTCGCTGCCAGCTCGGTCGGTTTTCGGTTTGCGGTCACCGCGGACGGCCTTGGACGCTGCAGTGCCTGACGTGTCATTGCACATCGCGCTGGACACCCACCCCTGGCGTGCGGAGCCCACGCAGCCAGGGGAGTCCAGCGTAAGCCCAAGAATCCTGCGCGGACCTCTGAACGTTTCTGTTTACGTCTGTGTCCTCCGTTGTCCCTCCCCGGGTGTTGCAAGACAGCGGCCCTCAGGTCCACGCGAGCTGCGCATCGCTTAACATCCCGCACGAGCGCAGTCGTTGGAGAAGGCGCCTCCGCTCTCCGCCTTCTGCCGTGGTCTGGGCGTCGCCTGTGCTCAGCAGCGGGGTCGCGCGTGACTGCTGCTGCGAGTGCCAGTGCTCAGTGCCACTGCTGGTTGCTCAGTGCCGCTGCTGCTGTGCCAGTGCTCGGTGCTCAGTCGTGGCCAGTAACATACCCACGCTAGTGGCCTGGACGCCTCGGCCCGGCTTGCCCGTGCGGTTCTTGCTTCGGGTCTCGGGGCCGTTGTGGATGTCCTGCGGGCCCGTGCGTTTCTGTTCTGGCAGCGGCGTTCCACACGCGAGGGGAGGAGGCAGGAGGGGTCGGGGGATGCAGAGGGGAGCATGGGGGGTGGAGGAGGGGGGGAGGGTATTGTGGGGAAGGGACGGGGGGGGGGAAGGGTGGCGGGGCAAAGATAGGGCGAAAGGAGGCCGCAGGGCGGATGTGGGAGAAGGGTGGGGGGTGGGGTCGGCGTGGCCCGATGGGCGGAGACCCTTCCTGGCAGGCATGTTTTTTATTCGAGGCAGCTAGGGGATAGAACACAGATGCCCTCTTTACATCAGCTCAGTGCTAGCAGCGAAAGGGTGTAAACTGACGAGGTACATGCTCGCCTTGGAAGCATACAACATGCACGAACATGATGATGATGATGTTGATGACGATGCTGATGATGATTATGATGATTATGATGATGATGATGCTGATGCTGATGCTGATTATGATGATGGTTATGCTGATGGTTATGATGATGATGCTGATGCTGATGGTGATGCTGATGATACTCATGATATTGATGATGATGTGATATTGATGATGATGGTGATGGTGATGGTGAGTGTGATGATGGTGATGATGATGTTGGAGATGTTGATGATGATGAGGATGAGGATTATCATGAGGATGAGGATTAGGATGGGGATGAGGATGATGATGGATGCTGATGCTGATGCTGATGCTAGTGCTGATGATGCTGCTGCTGATTTTGAAGATGCGGATGAGATGCAGAGAATGTTTATGCTGTCAATATCGAGCATGCTGCTGATGATGATGCTCATGATGGTGATTGTGATGATGCTGCTGCTGATGATGATGATGATGACAATGAGGTTGATGCTGATGATGTTGATAATGATGGTGATGCTGCTGATGATGGTGATGGGGATTATGCTGATGATGATTATTGTGATGATGCTGATGATGATGCTGATATCAATGCTGATGCTGTTAATGATGCTGCTCATGCTGCTGATGATCATGATGATGCTGCTGCTGATGATGCTGCTGATGATGACGATGCTGTTGTTGATGATGATGCTGCTGCTGCTGCTGCTGATGATGATGATGATGATGATGATGATGTGCTTGTGGGTTTACCTCGAGCTGCAAGCCAGCTGCCGAGATGCCCAGCGCTGAGTATGTTTCATGATCCCCAGGCGCAGGTTCCTGCCATCCCCACCCTCATCACATGACCATTCCCCTACAACCAGCTCTATCCGAATCGACATCATCGCAACCCCTCCCCCTTTTACCATGATCTTTCTTCCCTTCCAGCTTCTCCTCGCCCTCATCGAGCTCTTGCTGCACCCCCCGCCGCCAGGAGGGTTTGTGAGCGGCCGTGCCAGCGGGCGTGGCATGGCGCTCCACAGTCACTTGTGCCCTGGCAGACACAGACACAGGCCAGCGTTGGTACAGTGAGAGTGCAGCCGCTTTCGGGCGGCGACGAGGCGACGCCTGGCACAGGAACGATTGGAACGGTCCTTTCACAGATCAGACCGGGCCAATTCGTCCCAGGCTGTCGACAGAACACGGTAGGGGCACTTCCACTTACTTTGAGCGGCAGTTGGCGGGTGTCGTCTCCGAGCGGCACCCGTCGTCACAGTGCTGCCGCTGCCTTCACAGAATGGCAGGCGCCCACTTTGAAGCGCCGCTCCCCCCCTTGCTCTTCTCCCGCTCCTCAATCGGCGGACATCAAAATCCAGGTCACCTGCGAGGGCCCGACGTTATTCGCGCTTCGCGCGTCGCGTTATGTGCCAAAGCGGCTGCGCTTCTCCCAGGGGGCGGCACGAGGGCGCGAGGGCGCGACAATAGTGGCGCGTCGCGCATCGTGAGACGCGGTGCGCGGAGTTTGTTGGCCCAGAAGGCATGCACCTGTGACCATCCTGGCCACGACCAGCATCGGTGCACGTGCCGTTCTGGCCAGTCCAGGAGTGCGGGTCCACGGGTTTCCTGGGTCCGGGCAAAGCGGGCAGATTGACGACAGGCGACATCCAGAAAGGTCTCCGTGGAGGCCTCCCAGGGATGCCTGCGGAGGTCCCTCTGTCAGGGGATCTCTGGGAGCCTCTGGACGCCCAGAAAGCGTCCAAACCGTCCAGCAAGTGGGACTGACCTATCCTCGATCCCCTCCTCGATCCTCGTGCTGGAGTCAACCTTGTTGCGCGATCTTCACATTTGCAATGTCAGCGCGCCAGTCGCGCGTAGGGCGAGCGCGGGCGCCGTTAACAAACGAGTGCTGTCCGCTCGTGCTGGGAGTGTGGGGGCACAGAGGTCCCACCTTCCTTCCTTCTCAGTCCTCCCAGCTGATATTCTCCAAGTCAGTGATACAGGCAGACGATGCTGATGGTTCCTCCCAGAGGGCCCGCAAACAGAGGACGACATTGTGGGGCCCAGGCGAGGATGCCCCTCCCCCTCAGAGGTATTCGGGTGCCTGCGTTTTGTTTTGCTAATGTGCCAGCGCCGCCTTCTGTGTGGCGGTTCTGCGGCAACTGCAGAGAAGGCCGTCACATGTGAGGCGTTCCAAAAGGGCCTCGCCTTCGAGGATCGAAGGCGTTGCCATGTCTTCCGCGGCGGAAGCGGAAGGCGGCGGGAGTAAAACGAGGCCGGCCGCCTCCGCCGGCGGAAGCCGGCGGAAGCAAAAGATGCGCCCTCAGAGATGGCAAGGCTTTTTGCTTCAGTGCTTCCAGAAGCCGCCATGTGACAGCCTTTGCCTCTGGCATCCAAGGGGCAGAAACACGTCACGCGCTCTTCCGCAGTTGCGATAGTTGTCGCTGTCATGGGCCGGGACGCCAAGTAAGGAACTTAGGTTTTTGTTGGGGGCCATTGGTAGCTAGCATTGGTCACGAGTAGGTTCCCCGACCTGAATGGCAGGAACGGCCGGAAAGGCAGAATCTCTTTTGAGCCCAGAGCGGTTCTCATTTCAGCGCCTTGGCTGTACGCTCCCCTCTGAGGGCCGAGATTGCCTTGGCACGTTGCCTCTCGACTCCAGGGGGCTCAGAGGGCGGTGGCAGAGTGACACGTGACAGCTGGCTTCCCAAGGTTGCGCGAGGGCCATAGCGGACGGTCCGTTCCAGCCACCCCCTCGCCTGCTGCAGCCCCCCATCCCCCCCCAACGCGCGCAATTCAACCCCTGGACAGCCAGCTTCTCCCGACCCCTCCCGCGCGATCCTCCCCAACCGCTCAAAGCGGACGAACTGAGGGTGGGTGGGGGCGGGACGGGGGGGCTGGGGGGTTGGGAACGGGCAGGCTGCGAACTCTGCTTCGTGTAGTTGGTTTCGGCCCCGACACCCTGCGCTTTCCTTGATGGTCTGCGCCTCCGAGGGGGGGGGGGGCCCAGGAAAGCTGGCTACATGATCTGATTCGCTACCGCCCCTGTTCGATCCCTTTTTTATGGACTACACTTAAGTCGGGCCTGTCCCTCTACAGGAGGAATATTTTCAAAATAGTCAGAAAGTATTCTGGGGACGATGTTTGACCATGCCGGGCTATGTTTCAATATTTTTGGGGCATTCTTAATTTTCCGTCCGAAATTGGCCTGTAGGGGGACACGCCCGACTTAAGACTACACGCAGAATAACCCTTCGCTGGGGTGACCTGTGTTGTGGGCCCACAGAGCTTCCCCGGCTCTGGTATTCGAAGCGGCTCGCGCACTTGAAGTTGTCCCCCCGCGGCCTCCGAGAGCCGCGTACTGAAGGTCTTTCCTGTCTAGGGTCACTCTTACGTGTAGCCGACCCTGTCTCGTGGAAGCGTAAGATTCGAGTTTGCTGAGATGTTTGCATCGGAAGTTCGCTCAGTTGTCATATTAATTTGGTCCCGCAAGTTTTTTTTGCTGGCTCTGTCAGGAAAGTTCGAGCGCTCAAAATTCGAGTCTCGCGTCTCCCCGACGTTCATCCGACCAAGCCTACGCTTATATCGAACAACCCATAGCTCTGAGCAATGACTACGGGGTCCCCGAAGTTCCGACCTTTTCCCCAGAGCCAGTTTTTCACGCTGAGTCGTTTCTTGACGACCCCGAGGCTCAGCAAGGATCCCCAGGGGCCAAAAGTTGCGACAAACTCCCGCTCAAATAGTTTTTCGATGCGTCGGAGGTCTAAGAGGGTCAGTGGCTTTCGAGCCACAACTCGGGCCGTCGGCGGCCGTTCGGGACGATCCGGGCAACCTCGGAACGCTCTGGGCAAGGCGCGGCTGCTGGAAAGCACTCCCAGGTTGGCGAATCCCCGGGAACCGACGAGCACGTCCGAAAACCTCCGCAGGACGTCGTCGTCGTCGTCGTCGTCGTCGTCGTCGTCGTCGCCTTCGTCATCGTCGTCGTCATCGTTGTCGCCGCCGCCGTGGTCGTCGTCGCCGTCGTCATCTCCCAAACAAAGTCGCATCGAGCAAACACCACAGCTTCGGAGGCCGGCGCGGCGCCGTGGGCGCCGCGGCAGCAGAGCGATTGGTGGCGGCGGCGCGGCATGGCCCCGTGGCAGATGCGCTCCCAGGGTCGGCCGCCCCCCCAGTTTTGCAATTTCTCTCGTGGGGCAGTGCCGAGGGGTCACCAGTAAGAGAGCATCTTGTGTTCAGACTCGTGCAATTTTTGTTCCTTGCATGGCGTTGCATTTCGCCCCCCCCCCCCCCCCCCCCCCCCCTCTCCCCCCCCCCCCTCCCTCCCCCCCCCCCCCCGCCCCCCTTCGCCGCCTTTTCAAGCAGCACTGGGCCGAACACGCGTGCAAGCGAGTCCCGACTTGCATGAAGTCCAGGTGTCCTAACCTTGTTGGGTTCTGAAAAGCAGCCTCCAATGACCCAGATCTCTGACGCCATGTTTTTTCAATCCGAACGGTTTCCTTGATTTCGGCTCGTCCTAATCGTGAACCTACGTCAGTCGTGCCACCACCTCGGCGTGGAGATCGAGGATCGAGGATGCAGGGGGAATCGATGCTCGAGGAGGCCCTGGACCTCTTTGGGGGAAGTCTTGGGGGGTCCTGGGGGCTGCTGGGGGGCCACGTGGGTCCCCGCTTCCTGGGGGAGGGTGCGGCCCTCTTCTTGGTGACCCCCCCTTGGCGCTGCCTGGCTCCCGCGCCCTCGAACTGCGGACGATATCCCGTCCGCGAGCCGGCGCCTCCGTGCTCGTTTTAAGAGGCAGTGCGGTCAGGCGCAGGACAGCCATAACAGGGGCCACAAGCACTGCCCTTACGAGCGCGGCTCCTCACGGTGCCTCCCCCCCATCCCTGCCCCCAGCCAAGGGCTTTTGCGGGGATGTCTCGGCGGTCGGGCCTCCTTTCTCCTCCCACTGGCAGTCTTTCCCCGGGCGGTGCTTGCACTTGCGTAGGGGTCCGTGCATCTGTTCTCGTGAACTGGGCCGTGTCTTCGGTTTGGCGGCTATGTGGCTGCCGTTGCCGCCCCGTCGCCGCCCCGTCGCCGCCCCGTCGTCGCCTCGTCGCCGCCCGTCGTCTGGGCCGTGTCGCGGGTCTGGCGGCTATGTGGCCGCCGTCGCCGCCCCGTCGTCGCCTCGTCGCCTGGGCCTGCCGCTCTGGCGGCTATGTATGTGGCCGCCGTCGCCAGCCCGGCCGCCGCTCGTCGCCGCCACAAAGGTGACTTCACATAGATCTCACCACATAGATCGCCCCACATATATTGCACAATATATACATATATATATACATATATATATATATATATAGATTGCTCTACATAGGTTGCACCACAAACGCTGCGCCACATAGACTGCACAGCATAGACTGCACCACATAGATGTTACCACGTGGATTGCACAACATCGATTGCACCACACATATTGTTCCACACATACTACTCAACATCGAATGCACCACATATATCGCACAACACATGTTATACCACATATATTGCATCACGTAGATTGCGCTGCATATGTTGCACAACATAGGCTGCACAACGTAGATTACACCACATCGATTGCACCACATATATTGCTCCTCGTCGATTGTACCACACATATAGCACCACATAGAGTTCACCACATTGATAGCTCCACATCTATTGCATGACGTAGATGGTACCCCACATGTAGCACAACATCGATTGCACCACATAGATTTCACCAGCTGTATTGCTCCACATAGCTTGAGCAACGTATATTGCGCACCATAATTTGCACCTCATAGAGTGCACAACATAACTCGCACATCATATATTGCACGGCATATAATGCACCAGGTAGAATGCACCACATAGATTGCTCCACATATATTGCACCATACAGAGTGCTCCACATAGATATCACTATATACTGCTTGAGGCACACTGTTTGGGGTCCACGCTGGCTAACAGTTTTATCCATGTGCTCTCGAGCCCCACGCATGCACCGAGCACACCTCTGGCCTCGCCTGCGTGCGGCGACGCCGTCCTCCCGCCGCTCACCTCCATCCAGGAACCCGGCGTGACGCAACTCCCGCCCTGGCACATTTCTGGGGCCGCGATCGATGCACGTCTGATGTCCTGAGGGGCCGATCTTCCAGAACTTCGGGGGACGGTAAGTCGTGACGATGTCGGCCCCCGCTCTGTCCATGTGCACCGCCCTTCGGGGTCCTGGGGTATCGTTTCCCCAGGCGGTGGACATGGGATGGACGAGCGATGCGCCGTTGCCACGCTTCGCTGTGCAACGCTATGCTGCGCCACATCGATGCTGTGCTCTAGGCGTGTCGTGCTATGATGGTCTGCAAATGCCAATGCTACCCTGTGATGTTCTGTGCTAAACGCATGCTACGGTGGGGTATGCTGTGCTGTGAAGTGCATTTCTACCATGCCATGTTCTGTCGGAATCGGCTATGCCAAGCTATGATGTGCGCTGCTCTGCTACGGCATGCTCGACTGTGCAATGGCAACCAGCGTTCGGGTTAGTTGCGTAGAATTTTGCAGTTCAAGTTATGCTGTAACAAGCTATCTTGCACAACGCTAGTGCACGCCGTGAGCTGCGTCACGCTGTGGCCAGCTGGTACACGCTTCGCTACAGTCAACCCGCATAGTAAGGATGGGCAACCTTCCCAAGGGTACCCTCGCATCCTTGCCTCCTCGGTCCATTCTTGGCCACTTTCGCTGGCCGCGCCCCGCTCGGAAAGCCTTACCGTGCACCCCTTTGGTACGGGCTGACTGCAGCCAATGCCAAACGCTGCGGCTACGCGGCGATGTGGACAGGCGGTGCCACGCTGGGCTCTGCCGTGCTGCGCTATGCCTTGCAGCGCGCAGCGCCCCGCCGCGTTGCATCCCTGCCGCTGCACTGCCAAGGGGACCGCGGGCTGGCAGCGAGCAACAGGTGAGGGCCATGTTGATCCTACCCGCCGCAGGCCAGCAGCGATCGACAGTCGAAGGCACACGCGGTGTGCACTTGATGGCCGAACGGGTCCGGTGCACATGGTCGGTTTCGCGTATGCGCCCCGCTCGATCATTACAAGAACAGCAAGAAGAAAGGGCACAGGCGCCGCTTCCCTTCGCGCGAAACGATTGAGCCAGACCTTGTGGCAGCTCCCGAACTTTTTCAGCAGGTCCAGGATGCGGATCTCCAGAACGCTCCAGGGCGTTGTGGAACGCTCTCAGGGCGTTCTGGAGCCCTCTGGACCGGCCGCGGCGCCCGAGACATCCTCCAGACCCGCTGGTTCTGAGAGATTCCCGATATACCCTCATCCGGATCTGTCCTCATCTTGCCTTCGTCTCAACACAGATGGCGTGTCTGATGCTCCAGCGCTCGCGGATCGCGAGCTGCGTGTTCGCCAGCACCGATCCTTCTCGAGGCACGACGGAAATGGTGTCGGGGCACTGGGGCGTCTCTCCCGCTTTTCCCCCCCTTCCTCCAGCCAGTCTTTCAGTTGCGTGCATGCTGCTGGCACGGCGCCACAGAGCGAGTCGAGTCGAGTCCCCTGCCTCCTTCTCGGCGGGTCACGGGGCGACGAGGCGCTTGCCTATTTCCTGCCCGTTTTGTGTGCTTTGTGCCTGCGGGTGCGCGGCTCCTTCCCTGTGAGAGGCTGGGGGTGATCGGTTTGTCAGGGGAGAGCACCGTTTTAGTTCCTGGATCCCATGATTGCATGACTCCTCCTCCTCCTCTTCCCCCTCTCCCTCCCCCTCCTCCTCCTCCTCCTTCTCCTCCTCCTACGGTGTTCGTGCTTTTTGGCGGCCATGGCAGGGTGCAGGTCAGACCTGCGTGGAGCCTTCTCGCGCACCTGCAAGAGGTGTAGAGCACCAGCTGCACAGGTGGCCACTCAGACAATGCAGAGCCTCCATCGCTCATCCCTCAATCGTCCAACTTCCATCCACGAAAGAGTTGCTTGAGCGTGAACATTCGCAGGTCGGTGCGGAGTTCCAGGTTCGGCCCTTGCTTTTGTGGCCGCGCGGATCTATCTGTTGTGTTCTCCCCCGACCTTGGGAGTCGGGACTGGCTTGTTGCTAGCCCTTCAAGCTGGAGCCCAGAGCCCAAACGAGCTGCAGGAAGACAACCATGATGATTATCCCACCCACCATCCCCTGACATCGCTCCTCAACAAGAGACTCTTGCAAGTCGTTCGCCAAAGTTGCTGGAGCGTGAACCTCCGCAGGACGGCGCGGGCTTCCAGGCTCGGCACCCGGCCTCTGGCGGCGCCTCTGGCGCCGCATCCCCGACGCGCGAGGTGCGCTGGGAGAAGGCCGCGCGGACCTCTGGAAGTTCACGCTGGTGTTTTTTGTTCCCCTCTCCTAGTCCTCCACCCCCCGTCCTAGTCCTCCATCCTCCGTCCTCCGTCCCTCATCCTCCATCCTCCGTTTTCCTTCTCCTCGTCCTCCATCTTCCATCTCTCCCACGCCGACACACGAGCATACCGTGCAGCACGCCGGCATCGACCTCCGGGATCTTCCTCCCCTGGGATCTTCCTCCCCGCCCTCCCCACCTCCTAATCCACTCCCACGCCGACACGAGCGTACTACTGTGCAGCACGCCGGCATCGACCTCCAGGACCTTCCTCCCCCCATTCCTGCCCTCATAGCTCTTTATACATGTGTCTCGCATTGCATGTTGTCCAGACACGCCAGACTTCTGAGGTCAAGGCCTTGCCAACCTGGCCTTAGCTAGGCCCGGACGATGTCCGCAGCGGTGGCCGTATCGTATCGTATCGTAGTCCCCCATCCTCTGGTATCCACACTGACCATCTTCCGTCCTCCACGGCCCCACGTGCCCCGCGTGGTCCCGCCGCGTGCCTCGCGCGGGGCACGGCGCCAGGACCGTCTGCTCAGCACGGCGCCCGCCCGGCCGTCGAACAAAAAAAAAACAAACAAAAAAAAACAAACAAAAAATTCTAGCCTTTTGCCCTACAAGTGCAGTCCTCCATCCTCCATCCTCCGTCCTCCATCGTCCATCCTGCTCCGCCCCCTCCGGCCGCGAGCTCTGCCGACATCAGATGAGGAGTGCGTCCCACCTGTCGGAAGCTGCGATGGGCGCGTGCATCGGCGGGACAATTGCGGGAGGCTTTCGCGTGCCTGCCGACGCCAATCTTCCCTCCCCTTCCAGCGGGCACGTCCTCTAAGGAATCTCTTGCCGGCAGGTGTCCCTTGAAAGCTTGTTGTCCCCCAGCGGCCCCGGATGGGCCACAGGAACCCCGAGGCACGTTAGGACCCTCCACGATCGCCGAAGAGGGCGCCCGAGATTTCTTGCACGAGGACGTCTTGTCGCGTGTGCCTGCTGCACAAGACGGCACAGTCAGAAGCCTTCGGCCCCTCCTGCCGCCTCCGCCCCCTTCGCTCTCCTCACCCTCTGCACCGCTCTTGCCTCCTCCTCCTCGCCCTCTTCACTCTCCTCGCCCTTTTCACTCACTCTCTTTTCACCCTCCCACTCTCTCCCGCCTCCTTCTCGCCCTCTGCTCCTGCCTCCTCCTCACTTCCTCACCCTCTTCACTCTCTTCACCCTCTTCGCCCTCCCCTTCACCCTCATCCCCGTCTCCTTAACCTCCTCCCCGCTCCCTCTTGTGAGGGACGACGGCGGCAGGGGCTCGGAGCTGGGGAGGAGGATTGGCTCGGTGGGGGTAGCGAATGGCTGCCGTGCCGCACTTCTTTCGAGCCCTTTTTGTGATGGGCTGGAGCGACTTGTCCTAGACGCCCTTGCAAGCACTCCTCTCCGCGCCGGTGCCGACGTCACCCACGGCCTCGCTCGCACTTCTGTGGCAGTACGGCGGTCTCTGGGGCATATGTCGTGGTATGCAGCACCTACTTCTTCTAGTTTCTAGGCAAGGACTCTCTGCTGTTGTATTCGCTTTAGGCCTAGATCAAGACTGTTGACCATCGTTTTTTTCAAGTTGAGCGTTGCGAAGCGTTTTTGTTCTTTGTGTGCGTGTGTATGTGTGTGTGTTGCTTTGTGGTTACTGTTTCGGTGCGGTGGGGGCGTTCGTCAAGGAATGTGCCCAGAGAGTTTCAGACCCTGGAGGATTGCTTGTCTGCTTAGGGCGGCGGCGATATCCATGGCCGAGCCTCAATGTGTGCTCTACCAGCTTCCAGACGCTGGACTCGTTACCTAGAGGTTCCCAATCCAATGCCCTCACGGTACAGGCTGCACGGCATCGCCCACTCGATCAGGGGGATGCCCCGGGGCAGATCAATGGTGAGGTCTCGCCCGTCTCGCTGCTGCTCACCCCCGCCAGAACGGCCGCGAGAGCTGGTCTTGGCATCGCTCGGACGTGTGCATTTTTCTCGGCGAGGACCATCGAGGAGCATCCTGGATCATCGAGGTAAAAAACACGCACGACATCGAAGCGTGCACGGAGAATGGACGTCCGAGCGATGGCGAGCAGTGCAGTCGATATGTACCGATAGCAAGGGTGGGCAGCCTTCCCCAAGGGTACCCTTTGCATCCTTGCCTCCTCGGCTCATCCTTGACCCCTTCCGATGGACAGCCGCGCTCGGAAAAGCTTCAACACGGGCGTCCGAGGGGATTGCATCCTCATCGCCCCTCCTCGCTGTCAGTTTTGACTGCAGCACCTCGGCACCCCCGCCGGTGCTGCTACGCTTGGGCGCCCCCCGCCCCCCGCCCTGGTCGCACAGCGCCCTCGCTCCTTCTCCTCCCTGGGAGGGCTTCCCCCAGGCAGTCCTGGCTGGCCTCAACAGGCCCCCCGAGCACAGTCAGCATTGACAGTAAGGATGATGGACTTCCCAAGGGTACCCTTGCGTCCTTGCCTCTTTGGGTCATCTTCGGTCCACCCTCAGCCGCTTTCGATTGCCGGCCCCGCTCGAAAAGCTTCGGCATGGCCTTCAAGGCCCTTGCATCCTCATCGTGCATGCATCCTTGCTGCCAGGTTTGACCGTAGTCCCCGCTGGCCTCAGCAGGCCCCCCGAGTAGCCCCCGCG
Organism: Prorocentrum cordatum; assembly: GCA_963575745.1. Classification (NCBI taxonomy): domain Eukaryota; class Dinophyceae; order Prorocentrales; family Prorocentraceae; genus Prorocentrum; species Prorocentrum cordatum. The sequence goes on from CAUYUJ010019799.1 coordinate 57,167, forward strand.
GACCTCAGCAGGCCCCCCGAGTAGCCCAAGGGCGGCCTCGACACCCCGGCGCCGCCTCCGGCGGCGCAGCGCCCCGGCGTCGAGGAATCCAGACCGCCCCGCTGCTCCGGGGGCCTGCTGAGACCAGCCGAGAGGGCGCCGGTGAGGCCAGCTGGGACTTTCTGGGGGGCCCGTCTGCGCGCAGACCGTAGCCTTACCACTTCTCTCCCTCCTTCTCCTCCTCCTCCTCGTCTTCCTCCTCCTCCTCCTCCTCTCCCAGCGTCGACTCTTTATCGCGTCCAGTGAGCCTCGTGTGTCCAGCGCTTTTTGAGGCTGAGTGCTGGAGCGTGTTTACTGGGAGGATGAAGCTCTTGCCCCGTCCCAGCGCGTCTTCGGCAGCTCCCAGGAATGTGGCCTGGGTTCCAGTTCCCTGCGAATCCCCTTGCTTCCGTACGTGGTAGTTTGGCTCAGCGGCTACGCCAGACAGGGTCCATCTCGATCCGATCGAGACGATTCGGTGTCGATTCTGGCTGGTCGAATCCGATTCGATTCCAATATTCCAACGGTCCGATGTGACCCGATGCTTACATGGCAGTGGTGTGCATTCTGGCGCGGCCAATGCGATCCGATTTCGGCTCCGCGTTGATCCAGACGGATCCGACGTGCATTCCCATTCGATGCGATTTCAAGATTTGATGCTGATTGATCTTGCGAGACCCTGCCAGATGCTCAGGCTGCTTAATTGAACCGCTTCTCTATAATCGACTGGGCTGTAGCCCCACTCTGAACTCTGACCGCAATCCCTGTGTGCGCACTGCCATGCATAATGCTCGAGAGGGTGGATCTCCACGGACTTGCCTCGTTGTTTCTGGCTGCGTTGTCTGTTCGTGTGTGTGTGTGTGTGTTTGTGTGTGTGTGTGTGTGTGTTGGCGTCTGGGCGGTTCGCAGGGGGGTGGGGGAGCAGGAGGAGGAACACGAGGGGCGAGAACGGAGGAGGTGGAGGAGGAGGTGGAAGAGGAGCAGGATGATGAGGAAGATGACGAGGACGATGAGGAGGAGGAGGAGGAGGACGAGGACGTGGACAAGGAGGAGGAGGAGAAACCAATGTGGTGCGGCGAGGGATTAAGCGGAGGAGGGGAACAGGGAGGAGGAGGAGGAGCAGGAGGAGGAGGAGGAGGAGTAGGAGGCGGAGGAGGAGGACGAGGAGTAGGAGGCGGAGGAGGAGGAGGAGGAGGAGGAGGAGCGAGGAGCGAGGAGGAGGAGGTGGCGGAGCGAGGCGGAGGAGGGCCCGACGCCGAAGCGGAGCACCTGCGGTTCGAGGCCTGCCACAGCCTGGCGCCAAGAGCAAGACTGTGCGATAGTCCATACAGGCCGCGACTGGGCGACAGGCAATATCGAAAGCTGGGCGAGGGCTGCTAAAACCGTGGCTGCTAAAACGGCCCTCCCGGAAGGAAAAGACAACTTCCCGGAAGGAGGCGCGGCACGCGAAACAGTCAACGGGCTTCTTCCCGGAAAGACGAAGACAACTTCCCGGAGGTCCATTTTAGCAGCCACGAATTTAGCAGCCCTTGCCCGGCTTCCGACAATAGTCTGCATAGGCCTGCCCCAGCCTGGCAGACATTTACACTGTAGGCCTCGTTTTCAACTGCCCTGGGGAGCAGCATGTTTAGACCTGTCCCTCCTCCCCCTCCCCACTCCCCCTCCTCTTCCTCCACCCATTTCCTCCTCCCTCACTCTGCTCCCGCAGATCTGGCGGCCTCGCACGGCGGAGTGGTCTTCCCGCCGCACAAGGCGAGTACGAGGCTCGCGCCGTCGACGTCGACTTCTGCGTCAGAAGGGTGGGCAACACGCCGCCGCAGCGCTGGCGGGGGGGCCAGGGCTCTTCTGCTCACGGTCGGGAGCGGTGGTTTGGCGTGTCGCGGCGCCGGTTCTGGCCCACCGCGCTTCGGCGCGACACGCTGAGGCCGTAGCGTGTCGCCAGGGCCGCCGCCGCGACACGTTGAGCAACAGTTCCCGACCGCAGAGTTCGGGGCAGGTTCAAGCGGTTGCGAGGTCCACTGCCTGCACCATGCGGCGGTGAGCCCCCCTCCGACACGTCGGCTCTCGGGCACCACGGGGCTGGGGTGCAGGTCAAGTCCGCGCCGGTGCAGCCCCGGGTCGAGCCACCACTAACGCCCTTGCAAATTCAAAGGGGGGAAGCCACACCAGGCCGCGCAAGCGCCAGCGACGCCGCATGCCCAGTAGCAGCGGCTCAGTAAAAGTACGAAGGAGACGCGGCAGCAGTTCAGCACGAAGAACCAGTTTGGCCACAGCATGTCCCGGACGCGCCCACGGCCTTCGCTGCAGCCCTTGCTGCCTGCCCCACCGCCGCCAGTGCACCCCTGGGAGCCAAGTGGGAGCGTGGTGGCACAGTGGAGTGGCATCGCAGCCTCAGCCGACCACTCCACCTCCCGGGTGCTCTGGGAAGCCGACCTGGAGGGTGCTCACGCAGCCCCAGCAGCCATTGCAGGTGTTTCTGCGGCCTCGGCAGCCTCCGTGGCCGCTTCCGCAGAAGAGTGGCGAGCGCTGCGCGGCGCAGTGCCACCGCCAGAGGCTCGGAGGAGCGAGCCGTGAGGGCGCAGTGGCGTCCGAGTCGCAGGGGCGAGCAGATAGTACGCCCAAGGATGCCGACTGGGTTGTCCGTCCGCACGCGGCGCTCGCCCGCATTTCGCGGTGCAGGCGGGGAGTGGGCTGCTGCAGTTCGTTGTTGGAGGTTCCCCTGTGAGATGTCCGTTCTGCCTGTTGGTTTTATGGATCTCAATCGGGGCACCTACGGTTGGGAGGGTTCGATGCATTCGGTGCCGCCTGTGGGCCTTATTCTCAGGAGCACGCGTTGTTCCTAGGACTTTCACTTGAGTCTTGGTGATGCTTCGATGGGGGGGACATCTCATGAATGCGACGGTGCTGCGGGCAGTGTGAGGCGCGGAGTTCGGACGCTCCTCGTCTTGCTAGCGAAGATGACAGTTCGGGGGCACCAGTTACCAGCCTGAAACACATCCCTGCCCCTATGATTGGCATCATCTTATCCAGATGCCGATCGTAAGGATTCCCTCAGTTTCTGAGGGTTCATCCCTAAGACCTGTCATCGGCTTTGGGCTTATAAATTTAAGGATAGGGATAGGTTCAAGGCTGGAGAACCAGGCCTGGGTACTGCATAGCTCGTCGGTGATATTGCTGCCCTGGGGCGGAGATGCGCCTCGCGCCGAAGTGCGGTCCGACGACCAATTTACCAAACCCTTTCCGCGAGAGGAGGAAGGAAATGACGGAGGAGGAGGAGGAAGGAAGAGGAGAAGGTGGAGGAGGCGAGGAGGAGGAAGAGGGGGAGTAGGAGGAAGATACAGAGAACGAGGATGTGTAGGATGAAGACGACGACGATATTGATGTTGATGGTGATGAAGATGCTGATGATGATGATGATGATGGTGATGCTGATGTTGTTGATGATGGTGATGCTCATTACGTTGATGATGATGCTGATGCTGAGGGTGATGCGGTCGATAGATATGATGACAACGATGATGACGATGATTCACATGATGAGGATGAGGATGATGATGGCGATGATGTTGCTGATGATGATGATGATGATGATGATGAAGATGATGATGATGATGATGATGGTGATGCTGACCATGGTGATGATGATGACGATGCTGACGATGATGCTGCTGCTGCTGATGATGATGATGATGCTGTGGCTGGTGATTTTGATGGTGACGAGTACGGTGATGCTGCTGATGACGATGCTGTGATGATGTTGGTACGGTTGAGCAATGTGATCAGGTGATTATGATGATGATGGTGGTGGTGATGGTGATGTTGATGGTGATTGTGATGCTGATGCTGACTTTGAGGATAGTGATGATGACGATGACGATGACGCTGACGATGATAACGATCATGCTGCTGCTGCTGCCGAGTATGATGCTGCTGCTGATGGTATATAATAATGATTATGATGCTGATGGTGATGAGGCTGTGGATGATGCTAATGATGATATTATGCTGATGCTGATGCGAGGTTGAGGATGTGGATGAGGATGAGGATGGGGATGGGGATGAGGATGCGGATGAGGATGTGGATGTGGATGTGTATGGTGATGATAGCGATTATGATGAAGATGATGATGCTGTTGTCGATGATGATGATGAGGATGATGATGATGATGATGGTGATGATGACGGTGGTGGTGGTGATGATGATGATGATGATGGTGGTGGTGGTGGTGATGATGTTGGTGGTGGTCGTGGTGGATGACGAGGAATAGGAAGAGGAGGAAGAGCAGAAGGAGGAGGAGGAGGAGGACCAGAAAAGGAGGGGATGAAGGATGTGGACTCGCAACGGGAGGATGAGGATGAGGATGAGGAGGAGTTGGACCAGGAGGACGGAGGGCGGATGAGGAGGAGAAGGAGGAGGGAGAGTGGAGGTTTGGAAAAGCAGGCGAAAGGAGGCGGAGCAGGATATCAACGAGGTCCTCCCATCGAACTGAATGCTTGACCCCTGGGGAAGGGGAGCACGGGGGAGGGTGAGTAAGGGGAATGGAGAGGCGGAGGTCTCCGGGGCTTCCAGGGGATTCCAGCGGGCTCTAGGGGTACGTGAAAGACGAAGTGGAGGGCCAGTGAGGAGGAGGAGAAGGAGGAGGAGGCGGAGGAGGAGGAGGAGGAGGCGGAACAGTGGGGATGGTCAGGAGTAGGGAGAGGGAGATGGGTTGGAGGATGAGAAAGAGGAAAAGGACGAGGGGGAGGTCGAGTGTGCGGGGCATGGGAGGCGGAGTAGGATGAGGAGGTGTAGGATGTGGGGAAAGAGACTGTCAAACTTCCCAGCCGCCCTTGTCACACCTCGTGAGCTTATCCTCTGGCCCTTCTTGTCTCTCCACCCTTCTCCGCCTCTCCCTTCTCTTCCTCCTATTCTCTCTGGGACATCCCTTGTTCTATATTCCTATTGTTCCCTCCTGCTCGGTCCTCCTCATCCTCCTCATTATTCTCCTTCCTCACGCCTCCCCCTCCCGTAAACTTCTCAGGTCCCTCACCTCTTCTCGTTACTTCACCTCCCCGAGCGGAGGGGTTGGCGGAGCCGTCCTGCTTGCACAATTCAGCGGCGCCACCCCCTCTCTCCCAAAGATCGGCGCATGGAGAGATATAGATGCGCTGGTTCTAAGGCTTTCCCGCGTGGTGCACAGACCCTCCGCGTGGTGCAAAAAAATGACCGGGCGCTGAGGGCGAGGGGCATTTTTCTCACAACAGTGCCATCGCATAGCGCTTGGGCTCGTACCAGCCGGGGGCGCGCGGAGGTTGCTTGGGCCGCCAAGAGTGTCGTGGAGACGTGCCGTTCACTGGATGGACGGAGGATGGAAAGGAGGAGGGGAGGGAGGAGGGAGGAGGAGGGAGGAGGAGAGAAGGGTGGATCGAGGCGGGAGAGGGGAGGAGGGAAGAGGGAGGAGGAGGGAGGACTTGAGGTAGTATGGTTTTAGGGCGCCTTATCCCTGTTAGTGGGCCAGCTTCCTGGAGCCACCCCCCAGTATGGCACGGTGGCCCGATGTAGCAGACGGCCTGAGGCTGTCTGGGTTCAGGCCGCGCGGGCTGGGCCAACGAATCAAGAGAGCCGGGTCGTCGTGGCCCGGGCACTGCGCTGCCCGGCGTGAACTTATTGGCGCCATACTTGTGATCACAGCCCGCCGACAGTTCGGAGATGTACCCACCTCTCTCTTCGATCCTCTCTCTCGCCTGCCCCTTGCGACGATGGCGTGTTTTCGGCAACTGGGGATCGGATGATGCGGGGTCCGCCTTCCTCCTCCAACCTGCAGCCTCCCCTCCTCCTCGCCCCTTTCTCCTCCTCCTCCTCGTCCTCCTCCTCCTCTTCCTCTCTTCTCTTTCTCCTCCTCCTCCTCCACCAGCCTCCAGCCTCCCTCCTCCTCTTCCACCCTTCTCTTCCTCCTACTCCTCCTCCTGGGGGAGTGCGCCTGGTGTGGTGCGGCTGGTCCGTGGTGCACAGCGAGCGCGCCAGAGGACGCGTTACATCAAACGTGGGCGCGAAGCACGCGCCCGAATTCAGAGGAAGCACTAGCACACCCTCATACGTCACCACATGCATGATTGGCACAAGATGGCGCTAAATGTACATACGAGGGGTGTAGTAAACAACTGTAACTCCCTATCTTCGGTGGTTCCACTTTGTTGCGCATACGAGCCAGCCTGTTGCGCCGACTCCCCAGGGACCCACATCTGAGGGTCCACGCACTCACCTGAGGACCTCCTTTACCTGAGGGAGGATACGAGGGGAGGAGGAAGGCGCGAACTGTGGACCGTTACCAAAAAGGCTCTCGCATGCCCCCAAAGGGCCCTCACCCTAGGGCCACCCCTGTTCCCAGAGGGGCGCCACTGGGCCCCCTTGCCTGAGGGAGGGTGCGGGGGAAGAGGAACGCGCGAACGTGAGAGCCCTTCCCTGACACACGATGTTCGCACATGACCTTCGCTTGAAGGACCACGCCCAGCCCGCCGAAACTACGGATGTATGGGGTGAGGAGGAAGGCCTGCTTGACGAACGGGTCATGACATGGTGTCGGTAGAAGGGCGCAGAAAGGATCAGGATGTGCTGACGCCCCCCGAGCTTCCCAGCAACAACGATGCCAAAGATGCCAAGCGGGTTGGGACAGACAGCAGGAAGCCGCTCAGATGAGAGCGACACGGAGGAAGGGGAGCATGGAACATGCAGCGGGAGGAGGAGGAGGCGGAGGAGGAGGCGGAGGAGGCGGAGGAGGAGGAGCGGGATGAGCACAAGGGAGCAGGAGGAGGGGGAGGAAGAGCAGAGAGAGGGGCCGGAGGGAGGAGGGTGCTGATGATGGTGGCGGGGATGATGACGCTGATGGATATGTTGATGGAGATGGTGATCATGATGATGATGGTGATGAAGAAGATGATGCTGCTGTCGGTGATGATGATGCAGATGGTGCTGATGCTGATGATGATGCTGATGATGCTGGTGTTGCTGATGCTGACGCTGAGCAAGTCGAAGCTGCTGTTGCAGTCGATGGTGATGATGGTGCTGAATTCGATGATGTTGATGATGATGTGGATGATGAGGAAGAGGAGGAAGAGTAGGATGATGATGATGATTATGATGATGATGATGCTGATGATGATGGTGATGATGATGCTGATGATGATGAGGATGATGCTGATGATGATGATGATGATGCTGATGATGATGATGGTGATGATGCTGATGATGATTATGATGATGCTGCTGCTGCTGATGATGATGCTGATGATGATGATGATGATGATGATGATGATGATGATGATGATGATGATGATGATGATGATGATGATGATGATGATGATGATGATGATGATGATGATGATGAGGGGGAGGGGGAGGATCATGGAGGGGGGACGGGGAGGAAGGGGCGGGGAGAAACAGGGAAGGGGAGGGAAGGGGGACGGAGAAGGAAGGAGGATGACCATGGAGTGGGCATGGGGGGGCAGGTTGAGGAAGCAGGAGAGGAGGAGGAAAAGGAGGATGAGGAGGAGGGGAAAGATGAGGAAGTAGAAGGAGGGATGCAGGGCGGAACTTGAGAGGAGGAAGGAGCAAGGAGGAGAAGGTGCGGGAGGATGGGGAGGGAGGGCAGGAACAGGTGCAGGATGCGGGGGTGAGAAGGAGGAGGGTGACGCACATGCGAACAAGGAGGATACAGGCGCACGCTCTCGGGACCTCGCCTCATCCTGCCTCCCTCGTCCGCGTCCTCCTCTTCTTCTTCCTTCTTTCCTTCCCGCCCCCGTGGATCCAAGCATACGCACGCGAGCAGCACAACGTCATGGCAATGCCTTTCGCAAACTTCTCCTCTCCTCACTTTTTCCCCCTCCTCCGCCCATCCTTTGCCTCATCCTCCCCTGCCCCCTCACTGTTTTCAAGGCGTGCCTGCAGACATGTGGGTGTCCCAGACCAGGGCTCAGAGTAGGGCTGATGGTGATAATGAGACGGAGGAGGAGGAGGAGGAGGAGGAGGAGGAGGAGGAAGAGGAGGAGGAGGAGAGTGAATGCAGGTGGACACAGAGCCGGGACTAGGACAAGCGGTCGGAGGTTTTGGGTGACTTGGGGGGTGGTTTATGCGTGATGTATTCAAGCGCGTTTCGGGGCTGCGGGAAGGAGAATTTGGAACGGCGGAATCCCACCCCCCGTGCCACTGTCCCCCCAAAAAACAACATTGACCACCCCTTAACCGCCCTAACCTCCTTCCTCCTCCCTGCTTCCCAAAACCTCCTCTTCCTCTTCCTCCTCCTTGTTCCTCCTATTATTGTTTCTTCCTCATCTTCTCTGCCCTCCTCCCCACCTCCCCTCCTCATCCTTGCCCTCCTTCTCTCGTTCCTCTCCTTCTCTTCGTCGTGGTCCTCCTTCTCCTCTGCTGCTCCTGCTGCTGCTCTCCTTCATCCCTGTGAGAGGGAAGATCGGTGCTGAACGGATGCGGGAAGGGCTGCTAATTTGCCAGTTGCCGCAACGCCGCCGCGGAGCTCGTCATACGGTCGGGCCGGGGTATGAGATCGAGGCCGGCTCGGGGAAGGTACCCCCATGCTCTCCGAGGGGGCCCTCGGACGTGCTTCGGTCTGACCAGCGGGGGGCCTCCTGCTCCTGATGGACGTTCTTCTGCCTTCGGCCCGTCCGCGCTCGAGCAGGCCAGGCAATCTCCTCCTCCTCCTCCTCCTCCTCCTCCTCCAGACCAGTTGCAAAGACCTTGCCTCGAGGCGCAGCCTTGCTGACCTGTGCCCTGGGATCAAACAGAGAGGGCCATTCTTGCAGCGAAGGGGCCAGACAGTCGCCGACCGTGCTGCGGGAAACAGACGGGCCGCGATGCGAATGTGATCGTTGTTTATCCATTGTTGTGCCGATCGGCGCGGGCCCTCGGACCCCCCCACCACTGAGTAGATCTTGGCTGTTTTGTGGCGCCTGTTTCGAGCGGGTGGAGCCTCCCCAAGAAGCCGCACTCTTGCAAACAGCCGCGCGAAGCAGAGGTCTCGAGCCAGTCCCCCCTTCCCCCCCCCCTTGCCGCCCCCTTCGCATGCGAATGTCGCTATCGTAGACTCCCCTCTCGGCTCGCCTGGTTTCCCAGCCCGAGGACCACTGCACGAGCGCGCCTGCGGATGGGAGGCTCGTGCCGCGGTCCGGGCTCGCCTGGAGCCGCTTGTTTCACGCTGTGCTGATGTACTGCACTTGGGCTCTCTCCTCATGGCACCAGCCCAAAACAGATCCCTGTCCATCTGATTGGCATCGCCTTTTATCTCGATGTCGATCTCAAGGACCCCTCGGTTTCGGATGGCGCACCCCCACGACTGACATGGCCTTGGGGCTTGTCAGCCTTAGGGGGCGGGATAAGCCTGCGGCTGGTTATGTTGCCGGAGGGGGGGGGGGCAGCACTTCTCGAGAAGCGCGGACGCGAAGGTGGGTGTCCACGGCACGCCCGCACGGCACGCGCGAGGAAGGGTGCCACGCGTGGCTGCGCCGAGCACAAACGAGCCTTCCCTTGTCTCGGGCAGCACCAAGGAGGCTCGACGCTGCTGCTTGCTTGCAGGGCGTTCCGAGCAAGGGCCTCGCCCGCGAGGAGGAGGGCCGGCAGGTCGATGCGCCCCCAGCGGCAGAGGCCGGCGTCGCCCGGACGTTTGCACTTTTTTTCCTCGCTGAGGACCACCGAGGAGCATCTTGTCTCATCTTGCGAGAGAAAAAAGCACGCACGAAACCGCCACGTGCACGGGAAATGGACGTCGGAGCGATGGCGAGCGGAAGCTCGACTCACGCCAGCGGAAGTTCAGGGTGCCCTCCCTGAAAGGCGGGGATCTATGTGCGGGGGCGTCGTCAGGCGGTGGATATGGACACACGTGCCCCTCCCCCCCAAGGGCCCCAACATATCCATGCCCACGGTTTCGTACTCGGAGTTCCCGCGAACGGCCACGTGCTCGCCCATGCGCCGCGAGCCTGCTCGATGCTGTGCGCGCGCAGAAGGCTAGACGTCGGCGCCTGCTTGCATGCGATTTGTTCTGCCGCCGACGAGCTGGCACAGATCTTGGGCCTCGGCTCCAAGGCGGACTGTTTTTCATTGCGAAGGTGTTGGGCAACTCCGTCTGCATGCTGACACGTGTATTCGTTGGCGTGTGGTTGGCCTCTTCTGGAATGCATGTCTCTTGCCGAATTTTCCTGGTTCTTGCTCGTCGTCGTCGTTGCCCTCCCACCTCTTCCGCGAGCTGCGCGCTCATGAAGCACAGAGGGGGTCCATCCTGGGCTCCGGCCCAGCCGCCGTGCTCTCGCAGGGCCGTCCTTCTGAACGCGCGTCGGCGCCTCGCCCGCTTGCTCGCCTTGCCTGGAGGGAGGATCTTCAGGGGACCTCGGCAGGCGGTGGATGTGGGTATGTTCGGGCACCCTGGGGCCAGAGTGTGCCGTATATCCACCGCGCACTGGGGTTCCCGGGCCTCGGTTCCAAAGGCGGTGGACACGGATAAATCTCCTCCTTGCGTCGGGACGACATCCTCCGAGTCGAAGCTCTGACCGCGGAGGACGAGGGGTGGGAAGAAGGCGGTTTTGGGACCAGGGTGGCGCCTCGGTCCTCGAAGACCTGTTGAAGCTCGAACCTCGAACACCTACAACCCAGAACAGCTCGAACCTCGAGAGCCGCGAGCATCTCGAAAGCCTCGATCCCCGATGCAGCGCACACGGCCCACGCCACGCGTGGGGAATACTTGGCCTCCCGGCGCGGAAAAGGCCACCCAGGTTTTCGCCCCCAGAGAGTGCGCGTGTCGAAGCGCAGGGTGCCTCGGGAGCGACGCCTGCGCCGACCCCGGGGACCCGCCACGCCCGTCCAGGGCCGCCCACGCTCCGCCTCGATGCGCAGGCCACGGCCGCAATTCCGACTCGGGCCGATGCGTCGGCACCGGCCAGGGCTGGCCAGAGCCGGGCGCGGCCGCCTCCGAATCCGATTCGGTTCTGGACGACTCGCTGGCAATTCGATCCGTGCCCGATCCGATCCACGTCTCGGTATCGTTTAACCGATGCCCACCCCCATCTCCATCGCCTTCGAGACCCCCACCAACTTACCACCCCAGTTGGGGACACACCCCTCGAAACCCGAAGGGAACGGCCTATATATCCCCATCTGGGGGGTGAATTGGCCAGCGGGGCCCAGGCCACGCCGCTGGGGATAGGGCTCGGATAAGCGATGCTCAACTTCCGCGGCTCGAGCCGGCTCAGGCCTGCTCTCACGTCCCGGTGCTTCTCGTCGTCGGTCGGCGCGGGCCGCGCGCGCCTGCACGCAGGAGCCCCCTATGGGGGTGGGGCCGCAGCTCCGCGCAGTTGGCCAGGAGGCATGCAGGAAAGGGCGCGCCCGTCGCACAGTCCTTGCTGAAGGGGGGGCCCCAGCTTCAAGCTACCCCCCCTCCCCTTGCCTTGGAAGAGAGGGGAGGGGGGGGGGGGCTTGCGACGCTCCCGCTTCCCCTCTCCTTTTGCTTGGATGTTTTAGCTGGGGAGTCCCTGGCTAAAAGGGAAGGGGGGGGGTTGCAAGCTACCCCCCCCCCTCTCCTCCTTTTCGGGGCCCGGGGTCAGCCTGGGCTCCCCTTTCCAAATGGGGGGGCCTCCGAAGCCACCCCCCCTCCCCTCCTTCTGTTGGCTTTTCCAGCTGGAGGGCCCTGGCTGAAAGGGGGGGCTTCGAAGCTACTGCTCTTTTTTAGTTTTCGGCGCCCCGTTGGTTTTCGGCGTACTGGTGGTTTTCAGTGTCTCGTTGGTTTTCGGCGCCTCTTTGGTTTTCAGCGCCCCCCTGGCCTTTGGCGGCCCTTTGGTTTTCGGCGCTCCTGTGGTTTTCGGCGTTCCTTTGGTTTTCGACGCCCTCTTGGTTATCGGCGCACCTTTGGTTTTCGGCGCATCGTTGTTTTTCGTTGTCCTCTTGGGTTCTGGTGCCCCTTTCGTTTTTGGCGCCCTTTTGTTTTTCGGCGCCCTTTTGGTCTTCAGCGCGCCTTTAGTTTTTTGGCGCCCTCCGACGCATCTTTGATTTTCGGCGCCTCTTTGGTGTTTCGGCGCCCTTCTGCTTTCGGCGCGACTTTTGGTTTTTGGCGCCCTTTGGTTTTCGATGCCCTTTTGGTTATCGGCTCCCCTTTGGTTTTTCGGCGCCCTCTTGGTTTTTGCCGCATCGTTGGTTTTCGGCGCCCCTTTGGTTTTCGGCGCCTTTTTGGTTTTCGGCGCCGCTTTGGTTACGCCCCTGCGGTTTTCGGCGCCCTTTTGGTTGTAGGCGCCCTTTTGGTGTTCAGCTTCCTGTCTGTCTTCGGAGCTTCTCTTGTTTTCGGCACCACTTTCATTTTCGGCGCCCTTTTGGTCATCGGCACTCCTTTTTTCAGAGCGTGACTTACCTACCCCGCTTTCGCTTCCAGGCAAAACCAAGTCATACCACGCGCCTCCTCGTCAAGCGGCCTGACCAGTACAGGCCGTAGTTTGGCATCGTTTGGTATCTCTTGGAAGCGAGGGTGGTCCAAAGCGAGGTAGGTTTGTTTTCCCCCTATTTTTGTTTTTTCGGCGCATCGTTGGTTTTTGGTGCCTCCTTGGTTGTGCATTTTTTGGTTATCGCCGTCTTTCCGGTCATCGCATCGTTGGTGTTCGGCGCCTCTTTGGTTCCGGCGCTCCTTTGGGTTTCGGCGCCCCTTGGGTGTTCGGCGCCCTTTTTTTTCGGCGCCTTCTTTTTCGGCGCCCCTCTGGTTTTCGGTGTCCTTTTGGTTTTCGACGCAGTTTTGGTTTCCAGCGCAGTAGCTTTGATTTTCGTTGCCGCTTTTTGTGCTCGGCGCTTTTTTGGTTTTCGTCTCCCTTTCGGTTTTCTGCGCCACCTAGGTTTTGCGCGCCCCCTTTTCGGCGCACCATCGGTTTTCGGCGCCCTTTTGGTTCTTGGTACCCTTGTGGTTTTCGGCGCTCCTTTGCTTTTCGGCTCTCCTTTGGTTTTCGGCGTTTCTTTAGTTTTCGGCTCCTTTTTGGTTGTCGACACTCTTTTGGTTTTCGGTGCCCCTTTGATTTTCGGCGCCCTTTTGTTGGGTTTCGGCGCTCGTTTGTTTTCGGCGCCCTTTTGGTTTTCGGCGCGCCTCTGGTTTTCGGTGCCCTTTTGGTGTTCAACGCCCCTGTGGTTTGCGGCACCGTTTTTGTTTTCGGTGCCCTGTCGGTGTTTGGCGACTCTTTGGTTGTAGGCGCCGTATTGGTTATCGGCGCCCTGTTTGATTTTCGGCGTCCTTGTGAAGTTCGGCGACCCTTTTGGTTTTCAGCGTCCTGTTGGTTGTCGGCGCCCCGTCGGTTTTTCGGTGCATCGTTGGTTTTCGGCTCCCCTTTGGTTGCGATTTGTTTTTTGTCATCGAAGCCCTTTTGGTTGTCGCATCGTTGGTTTTCGGCGCCCCTTTGGTTCCGGCGCTCCTTTTGATTTTCGGCGCCCCTTGGGGGTTCGGCGCCCCTTTGGTTTCCGGTGCCCTCGTTGCCCTTTTGGTTTTCGGTGTCCTTTTGGTTTTCGATGAAGTTTTGTTTCTGGCGTAGCTTTCATTTTCGGCGTCCCTTTTTGTGTTCGGCGTTTTTTGGTTTTCGTCCCCCTTTTGGTTTTCGGCGTCCCCTTGGTTTTCCGCGCCCCATCGGTTTTCGGCGCCCCTTCGTTTTTCGGCGCCCCTTTGGTTCTCGGCGCCCCTTTGGTTTTCGGCGCCTTTTGGTTTTCGGCGCCTCTTTTTGCTTTTCAGCGCTCTTTTGGTTTTCGGCGCTTCTTTGGTTTTCAGCTCCTTGTTCGGCTGTCGACACCCTTTTGGTTTTCGGTGCCCCTTTAGTTTTCGGTGTCCTTTGGGGTTCTGGCGCTCGTTTGTTTTCGGCGCCCTTATGGTTTTCAGCGTTCCTCTGGTTTTCGGCCTTTTCGGTTTTCAGCGTACCTGTGTTTTTCGGCACTGTTTTTTCCCAACCCTCCTTGGTTGGGTATTCGTTTTGAATAGAGCAGTGTGGTCGCGTCCTTCCTCCTCCCGCCTCCCGCCTCTTTCCTGCCTCTTTCTGTCTTGCCTGCGGGGGGCTGCGATCTGTGAAACTGTCGCCACTTTCGAGGCCTGCTGGGGGGTCCTGCATAGAGGGTAATCGCGGCGGATTCAAATTAGACCTCGCCATCCCTGGGGGGCTGCGATCTGTGAAACTGTCGCCACTTTCGAGGCCTGCTGGGGGGTCCTGCATAGAGGGTAATCGCGGCGGATTCAAATTAGACCTCGCCATCCCTGGGGGGCTGCGATCTGTGAAACTGTCGCCACTTTCGAGGCCTGCTGGGGGGTCCTGCATAGAGGGTAATCGCGGCGGATTCAAATTAGACCTCGCCATCCCTGGGGGGCTGCGATCTGTGAAACTGTCGCCACTTTCGAGGCCTGCTGGGGGGTCCTGCATAGAGGGTAATCGCGGCGGATTCAAATTAGACCTCGCCATCCCTGGGGGGCTGCGATCTGTGAAACTGTCGCCACTTTCGAGGCCTGCTGGGGGGTCCGCATAGAGGGTAATCGCGGCAGATTCAAATTAGACCTCGCCATCCCTGGGGGGCTGCGATCTGTGAAACTGTCGCCACTTTCGAGGCCTGCTGGGGGGTCCAGCATAAAGGAATCGCGGCAGATTCAAATTAGACCTCGCCATCCCTGGGGGGCTGCGATCTGCGAAACTGTCGCCATTTTCGAGGCCTGCTGGGGGGCCCAGCACAGTGAACGCGGCAGATTCAAATTAGACCTCGCCATCCCTGGGGGGCTGCGATCTGCGAAACTGTCGCCATTTTCGAGGCCTGCTGGGGGGCCCAGCACAGTGAGGGCCACGCGCGGATTCAAATTAGACCTCGCCATCCCTGGGGGGCTGCGATCTGCGAAACTGTCGCCACTTTCGAGGCCTGCTGGGGGGCCCAGCACAGTGAGGGCCACGCGCGGATTCAAATTAGACCTCGCCATCCCTGGGGGGCTGCGATCTGCGAAACTGTCGCCATTTTCGAGGCCTGCTGGGGGGCCCAGCACAGTGAGGGCCACGGGCGGATTCAAATTAGACCTCGCCATCCCTGGGGGGCTGCGATCTGCGAAACTGTCGCCATTTTCGAGGCCTGCTGGGGGGCCCAGCACAGTGAGGGCCACGCGCGGATTCAAATTAGACCTCGCCATCCCTGGGGGGCTGCGATCTGCGAAACTGTCGCCATTTTCGAGGCCTGCTGGGGGGCCCAGCACAGTGAGGGCCACGCGCGGATTCAAATTAGACCTCGCCATCCCTGGGGGGCTGCGATCTGCGAAACTGCCGCCATTTTCGAGGCCTGCTGGGGGGCCCAGCACAGTGAGGGCCACGGGCAGATTCAAATGAGACCTCGCCATCCCTGCGGGGCTGCGATCTGTGAACCTGTCGCCACTTTCGAGGCCTGCTGTGATCCCCGTTTTCGAAGTGGCTAGGAGTGCTCAGGAATTGTAAATCATCAGCTTTATCAAGCCCTTTTCCTGTAGCCAGTGTCCTGCGAGTCTCCCGAATTCCGTCTGCAGACATATGTAACCCTCGCTCCGTCATCGCCCCCTTATAAAGTATCCTAAACTATTTGCGCCCCGCTTTTGCGCAGGGGTTGGGTACGTCGCCAGGGTAATGTTTTGGTGCCCTTTCGGTGTTTGGCGACTCTTTGGCTGTAGGCGCCCTATTGGCTTTCGGCGCCTCTTTTGTTTTCGGCGTCCTTATGCAGTTCGGTGACCCCTTGATTTTCGGCGCACCTTCATTTTCTGGCGCCCTCTTGGCTTTCGGCGCCCTTTTGGTTTTAGGTGGCCCTTTGGTTTTCGGCGCTCTGTTGGTTTTCGGCGTCTCTTTGGTCTTCGGCGCCCCTTCCTTGAGCCAAAGGGAAGGGGGGGCTTTCAAGACCTCCTCCTTTAGCTAAAAAGGGGGGTGCCTTCGGGCAGGGGACAGCCAAGGGGGGTGGTGGGATAGCTAAGAGGGGACCCCCCCCTCCTTTGGGAGTGTGCGATGGGCGCTCTCTCTAGGATGCAGGCCTCTAGGGTGGAGGTCCAGGCTGCCGAGTTAGCCGGTCGTTGGCGAACGGTCTGTGGCCAAATTGCGGGGCGGCCCAGAGAGTGGGATGATGAGGGTGGGGGGGGGGGTAGATCTCATGGCCGGGGCCATGAGAACCTTCTGGATCTTATGGCCCTCTCAGCTTGCCGAGCGCGTTCCAGTATTCACACAGTGCCTACTCGCAAAAGTTCGAGAAGCACATGCCTGCCTCGATGTAATGGATCGAAAACCCTCGCGGTGGATCCAGGCCACTTGCGAGGAGTTACTCTGCGAGTAACTCGTGGAACGCGCTGGTCTATCAACGCTTCTCTTGGTCCCCCCTCGCACGCGCACGTGTGTGTCTCGGCCATGCTCTGCGAACCCCCTGTAGAACGCCCCGAAGGTGAGGATGGCCCTGCGGTCGGTACGGGATCTGATTTCGCAACCTTCTGCCAGCGGCCTCCATCAACGTCGTGGTCGTCGTCGTCGTCGACCCGACCCGGCCACATCTGGAGGCCCGAAAACAGCCCCCACAGGCCGAAGTCGGCGACAGGTCGTTTACTTTTTTAGTCTCTGTCAAGTGTGCTTGCGTCGACGGGGGGGAGGGAGAGGGGGGCGTGGCGAGGCCCCAGAAAGGATTTCTGGACGGCACACAAGTGGGGACTCGCTGCACGCCTTCTCCGGTCCAGCGCTGCCGGAAACAGCGTTTCGGATGGGCCGGGGGAGAGGCGAAAAGGCTTGCAAGTCAATCTGGCTGAGCCTGGAGCCAATGCCTTCTTTCTCCTTGTCTTTCTCCTCCCCCTCCTCCTCCTCCTCCTCCGCCTCCTCCTCCTCCTCCTCCTCCTCCTTCCAAGAACCACTTGGCTCGGGCGTGCCCTTGCGGCACCTTCGGGCCAGCTCCGAGCCTTCGCGAGGCGTTCTTGGCGACGGGAGAGTCGCCGCGGCAGGCCGCCGCCTCTCTCCCCGACGGATTCGGAGCAAACTGTGATGGGCCGCAAGGCCGCGCGCTCGCCCGCCCCGCGGGCAGGCGGCTCGAGCGGCGGCGCGGGCGGCGGCTCCCCGCGGGCTGGCGGCCGCCGCATGGCGTTCATCGGCGACTGGGCGCGGTGCCAGGCGCGCGCCAAGTGGCACCGGAACTCCACTGGTGCGCGGCCAGCTGGAAGTGCCGCTGCGGGGCGCAGGCGGAGCCGTTTCGGCGCCGCGCCGACAGCCGCCCCCCCGCGCGCGGGCCCCCGCGGCGCGCGGGCGGGTCCGTCGGGCCGTGCCCTGGGCACCGCGGCGGCGGCGGCGGCAGCGACGCGGGCTCCAGCAGCTCAGGAGGCTCCGACTTCTCGGCCTTCCTGGCGCACCTGGCCGCGAAGGCGAGCGGGGAGCCCCAGGCTGCAGCGGCCATCCAGCTGGTCCAGCGGCCGGCGGCCCCTCCGCCGCCTGTGGAGGTGGAGAAGCCTCCCGACGAGGTCTTCCGCAAGGCGACGGGCCTGCACAAGGAGGCGGCTCGTCGGCACCAAGGCGCGTTCGACGCGGTGCTGCGCCTCGAGGACCAGCTGGCAGCGGCGCCCCGGAAAGAGGCGGAGCTCGCCGTCGCCCTCGCGGAGGCCGAGCAGTCCAAGGCGGTCGCCGCGGCCGCGGTGGCTCGGCAGGCGGCCGAGTCGGCACTGGTGACGGGCGTCTCGGAGGAGCTCTTCCACCTCTCGTGGGGCCCCGCCGTCTTCACCGACGTGGCTGGCCTCTCGCCTGCCGAGCAAGGGGGGTTGCAGTTCCTGGAGCGGTCCCTCATCCAGACCAAGACGGAGCTGGTGGGCAAGGCCGAGATCATCCGTGCCACGCTGGCAGCCTCCAAGGCGGCGGAGGTCCAGCAGCGCGGTGCAAGGAAGCGGCGCACGGCCTCCTCTTCCCCCCCACGCGAGGAGGGCGGCACCGTCGACGCGGAGATGGAGATGGAGGTCGCCAGCGAGCCCTCCTCCCCACCGACGGAGGCGAGCGGCGACAGCACGATCGCCGCGGCCGCCAAGAAGCTCAACGCCGCCAAATTCGCCGCCGCGCGCGCGGCGCGGGCCGCCGCCGCCGCGTGCACGGCAGCCCCTGCCGCCTCGCAGGGGAGCGCTGGCCAGGGCGACGGCGGCAGCCTCCCTGCGAGCCGCGGCCCCGCCGCCCCCGCCGCGGCGGCGGCGGCCAGTGCTGCGGCTTGACTAGCGGCCGCAGGTCGGGTCGAGGCTGGCTCGGCCTGCACCGCCAGCGGGCCCCCCTCAGCGGCCGCAGCGCCTGGCGCAGGTGAGGAAGGGCGACGGGCCGACGGGGGTGCTCCTGCTGACGACGGCGAAAAGAGTGGCGGGGACTCCGATGAGCGAGTTTGCGGTGGCCATCGGTTCTTCTTTGCGAATATCACGGCGATGGGTCCGCAGGCTTGGGGATTCGTCGAGGAGTCGCTGGGGCGTTTCCACTCGTTCGCCTTCGTCGAGACGCACGCGCACGCGGGCCACTCCGAGAAGTGGCGCTGGGCTGCCAGGAAGCTGGACCTGCGCATCCTGGCTAATCACGCGAGGCCCTCCAGGAAGGGCACCTTGGAAGGCGGCGGCCTTGGCCGCGGCACAGAGGGAGGGGAATGGCTTCTGTGCAGACGCGGCCACTACACGCACACGCTGGAGGGCAGCTGCGACAGCTCGCTGGCCGCCCCATGGGCGGAGGCCGCCGGCGGCTTCCAGGCCAGCGTCGTCCACCTCCAGGGCCAGCGCCAGGTGGTGGTGGTCACCTTTTACGGCATCAGCGGCGTCGGGTGGAGCGGGGGCAACCTGCGGCGCTTCGCCAAGCTGGGTGGCCTCTTGCAGGCCCTGCAGGCGCCGTGGTTGGTCCTGGGCGACTTCAACTTGCCGTGCCAGGTGCTGCAGCAGGCGGGCTTCCTTCGTCAAGTGGGAGCCAGGGTTCTCCAGGCGAGCGTGGCCACCACCTGTGATGCGGGGTCGTCGGGCTCGCGCATCGACTGCGGCCTCTGCTCCGACTCGTGTGCCCCGATGCTGGCGGGCATTTGGGCCACAGCCGCGGTGCCGTGGGGCGCGCGCTGTGGCCTCGTGGTCGAGTTGCGCGCGGGCCGCGACATTCTGTTGGGACGGCAGCTGCAGCTCGCCAAGGGCCTGCCGCAGGTGCAGAGGCCGAGAGGCGCTGCTACCAGTGCCAGGAGCCGACGGGGCCGTCGCAGTGGCGACGCCGAGCGCCGCGCCCATGCGCGGCAGAAGGGGCTGGACATCCACGCTCTTCGGTGATCGCGCTCGCGGGCGCGAAGTTGACGAGCTCTCTACTTGCTCGGGGTCTGCCAGCAGCGACGGCAGTGGAGACAACGCCGACGAGGAGGCGGGAGACCATCCTTGCGCCGCGCCGCCGCCCCCCCTGCGCGGGCCGCCGCGCGGATGGACGAGGAGGAGGCCGACCCCTTCGACGACCTGGATGAGGAGCTGGAGGTGGGCCACCAGGACGTGGACGAGCTCGGCTGCGGCCCCGCTGCTGGCCCCGCCGACGCCGCCTCCTTGGCGCTGGGCGCCGTCGGCGAGGGCCCCTCGCCCCTCCTGGCGGTCCCGCAGGAGACAGCAGCGCCAGGTCGGAGCCCCCCGCCTCGGCCCCGTCAGCCCACTGGCGCGGCCAGGAACGCTGCGGCGGCCCCCTGGCGGCCAGGAAGGGGGCAGGTGCGGTGGGATTCGGCCCCGCGTCGTCGCGGCACCTGCCCTCGGTGGAGAGAGGCCAGGCCAGTTTCGACATCGGCGAGGAGGCTGGGGGAGCACGGCGGCCCCACCTCAGGCAGCGGAGACGGTGACGAAGGGCCCGCCTGCAGCCTCCGCTGCTGCGGCGGCGGGCGGGGTCCACCTCAGTCAACCCAGCGCCTGGCGCGCGGACTGGGTCGAGCACGTCGAGAGGGCGGTGGGCCGGCACCACGGGCAGCCAGTGAAGGGGCGACGCCTGCGCAGCCACGTGGACCAGCTCGCCGAGGTCAAGTGCGCGACCAGCGCCGCCGCCAGGACGGAGCCGCTTCGCAGCGCTGCTGCGCGATGGTGGTCGTCCGTCGCCGCGCTGCCGGAGCGGGCGGGCAAGCTCCGACGGCGGCGCAGGGCCACCGACGAGGACGCTCGCCTGCGCTGGCCGCGGCGGGCCGAGAGCTTCAGGAGCGCGCCCCCGCCTCCGCTCGCGGGCGCCGCCCAGCGCGCAGGTCTGGGACTCGCCAAGAGGTCGGCGCCCAGCTCGGTCGCCCCCCGCGGGGCCGCTGCCGCAGCCGCCAGCTTCGCAGGGTCAGGGCCCGCGGCAGGCCCCCCCTCCTCCGTTCGCGTTCAGCAGTGGGAACCACCCGTCTCCCTGCAGTCGGGGAGGCGAGATCGAGCAGCCTCCAGGAGGCGAGAGCTGGGGCGCACATGAACGTGAGGAGCGGCGAAGCCCTGCTTGCCGTAGTCATCGCGAGGTGTTTCGGCGGCTGCTGGCTGGGCTTGGCGACGTCCACAGCTTGGCCGACGACGTCTTGGGGCGGTTGATCGAGGCAGCTCAGTCGGCGGCTACGGGGGCCAGACAGAAAGAGATTCAGGGGTCCCTCCGCCGCTTTCGGCAGTGGATCGGGCAGGCCGAAGCCACCCCGCTGGTCTCCCGTTCGCTCAAGGAGCGCCACGTCGCGGCCGACGAGCTCTTGGTCGGGGACCGTGTCGTGGTCCACCCCTGCGAGGTCCTCGACCACAAGGCCAGCGCTTGGGAGCGGCTGTGGGCTCCCCAGGACATCAACATGAGCGAGGTGCTGGAACTGCTCAGCGACCTCCGCGACCAGGTGCAGTTTTCCGAGCTGGCCGACATCGCGGTCGCCGACATCCGCCGTGCCTTGCAGCGCATGCGGATCAAGACGTGCAAGGGCGTGGACCAGCTGACGGTGTCCGACCTGGCGAGGCTGCCCGACGCGGCGCTGCAGGAGCTCGCCTACCTGTGCGCCGCGGCGGAGCGCGCCGCCACCTGGCCGTGCCAGCTCCTCCTGGTGCTCGGCCACGTCCTCGGCAAGAAGGACGGCGGGGAGCGCATCATCGGTGTCCTCAGCATGGTCACCAGGTGCTGGAGCATGGTCCGAGAGGAGGCCATGCGTGAATGGTCGAGGCGCACGGCACTGGCGTGGGACGCCGCGGTCGCTGGCAACTCGGCCCTTCGCGAGGCGTTCGCTCGAGCCGTCAGCGAAGAAGCCTTCGCCGCGATGGGCGTCACCTACGGCCGCGGCCTGATCGACGTCCAGAAGTCCTACGACAGCATGCCGTGGGTCGGGCTGGCCCGCGCCGCGCTCAGCTGCGGCTCCCCGCCTGCGGTCCTCGCGCTGGAGTTGCGGCAGTGCATGGCGGGCAGGGTGCCCCTGGAGGACGGCATGGCCTCGCGCTTCGCCATCCCCTCCCAGTCGGTCGTGCAGGGCGTCAGGTAGGGCACGCGCTTCGGCAGGTGCATGACCTACCACTCGTTGCAGCGGCTCGCCATCGGCTCTCCGCGGCTCCTCCCGTCGCGCATCTGGGTCGACGACCTCTTGCTGTCCGCCGTCGGCGCGCGCCAGTCTGTGGCGGGCGCGCTCTCGCAGGGCATCGTGGAGTTCGGCGACGGCATGCGGCAGGAGGGCTTGCAGATCTCCCCCGAGAGCGTCGTGATCTGCACGCAGCTGGAGGACGCGAGGCGCATCGCCCAGATCGCCAAGCGCCAGGGCTCGGCGGTGCAGGCGGCTAGCCAGGGCACGTGATTGGGCGTCGACCTCGCCGCTGGCAGGAGGCCCACTCGTCGCATGGTCCTGAAGCGTCTGGACAAGACTCGGTGGTCGCACAGGCGGCTCCGAGGCGTGGCGCGGGCTTCGAGGCAGCACTTGAAGTGCAGCTTCGTCGAGCAGGTCGGGGTCCAGGCAGCGGCCTCCTGCGGGCACGAGGTCTACGGCGTCTTCGGCAGCAGGCTGGCCGAGCTCCGCAGACGCCTCGCTGCGGTCTCTGGCGCGACGCGGCGCGGGCGCTGCCTCACCTCGCAGCTGGCCCTGCGCGCGGGCCCCTTGGACCCCGCCAGACGCCTCCCCCGCGCCCTCGTGAAGTGCTGGTTCGAGGTCTGGCGCGGCTGCCAGGAGGTGAGGAGGCGAGTGGCTCAGGCTTGGATTCCCATCCACGCCAGGCTTCGTGAGGCCGAGCCCGAGCACAGGTCGCGGCTGGTGCGCGGGCCCGTCTCCACCCTCCAGGCCCTGCTACTTCAGCATGGGTGGGCGCCCGTCGGTCCGATGGGCTGGGGGCGCGTTCTCGCCGACGGGTCGCGTGAGAGGTGGGCGTTCCTCGACGTGGCCAGCATCGCGGAGGGCTCGTGCAAGCAGGTGCTCGACGCGCTGGACGCCTCCATCCAAGGGGGCCAGTGGCAGCGGGCCGCCACGCACTGGTGCGGGGCAGGGCTGGGGGCGGGCGCCGACATGCGGACCCCCCAACAGCTCCTGCGACAGCTGCGACGGCTTCCTGGCGGGGCGGCCCTGGAGGAGCTGCTCGCTACCATTGCCGTCGGCGGCGCCTGGCCCAGGGCGCGCAAGCGGGAGGTCTTCGGCAGCGGCGAGCCGATTCGATGCCCGCGGTGCGGTAGTGAGGGCGAGACGGCCTACCACCGCTACTGGAGTTGCCCGTGCAACAAGGGCAACAAGGCCTACGACGACAGCGACGATTTGCTTCCGCGCGCAGCTGTCGAGCACGAGGCCCGGGCTGGGTTTTGGCTTCGCGGCGTGCTGCCCGCTGGCTGGACAGCGGCCCCCGCCCCCGCTGACGTCGAGGAGTGGGCGCTGGTTGGCGGGCGCCGCAGCCCCTCCCTGCGGCCAGGCGAGCTGGGCTGGGGCACTGCGGCGACCACGCTCATCCTGCTCGGTGGCGCCAGCGGGGGCCCAGAGGCCAGCGACCCCCATCTTCGTCGCGCGGGGCTGGCTGTGGCACGGGTGCGCCTTGGCGACGGGCAGCTCGAGCAGGCGGCGTGGGGCGGCCTCTGCGGTCCCTCGCAGACCGTCCACCGCGGGGGGCTGCGCGCCCTGGCGTTGGCTGCGCAGGGCTCGTCGGGGCCCACTGTCTACGTCTCGGACAACCTGGCGGTGTGCGAGGGGTGGTGGGCCAGAGGGGACCAGCAGCCCAAGGGCGAGGACGCGGACTTGTGGATCATCTTGGCCAAGGTCTTCCCCACAGGCCTCGGCCAGAGTTCATCGTCGAGCGCGTGTACTCGCACCTGGAGGCCAGCGACGCCGTGGACTACGGGGCGCCGCACTGGCTGATCTTCGGCAACGCGGTCGCCGACGTCCTGGTTAGCGCCGCTGCCGACGGAGTGCGAGTGGCAGCCGCTGATCGAGCACGAGTCGTTCAGGCTGAGCACGCGGCGCTGCTGGTTCGGCGGCGCCTGTTGCGGGCCACCCTCGATGCCATCGAGGCGGAGGGCCAGGGGGCGAGGCCAGCGCGACGAGCCAGGCAGCCTCGCAGGGCTCCCCCCGCGGCCAGCGTGGTCGCCGCCTTCGGCTCGACCCACGAGCTGGACGGCCAGGGCAGCTGCAAGAGGTGCCGATGCTCGGCATCGAGGGCCACCAGGATGGAGTGGCTCCAGGCGCGGTGCCCAGGCCCGGTTCCCGACGGCGAGTGCACGCTCCAGCTGGCGGAGGGCGAGGCCCTCCACATCGGCGGCGCCCAGCCGCACGGGTCTCATCGCCTGCGGCTCCATCGGCGGTTGGACGTGTGGTTCTGCTTGCGGTGCGGCCACTTCGCAGCCGCGGCGGGCCGTCTCCTGGGGCGAGGCCTGCGTGCTGCGCGCCCGCCGCTACCTGCAGCGGATCGCGCGCAGCCTCTGGCCCAAGGCGGGCGGGGTCGCGCAGGTCGGGCGCGTCGCTCGCAGGACCCTCATCGTGCTCCACGAGCGGAAGGCCTGCAGGCGGCGTGGAGGCATGCGGGCTCCTGTGCGCCGTCGGCGCCGTCTCGCGGCGGTGCCTGGCGCCGCGGCGAGGCGCAGGAGCGGCGGCCCCCTTGGCAGCAGGTCGCCGTGCAGCCCGCCGCCGATCGAGGCCCCGCTGGCGCAGGCGAGGGCGAGCTTGCCAAGCCGCCGCGGACCCTCGAGGACAAGGTCCGCTGGCTCCTGGAGGCGGCTCAAGCAGCCAAGAGGGGCCGAGAGGCCGCCGAGGAGGGCGGCCTGCCGAGGAGGCGGCGGCTCGCCGCCGACCGCGCCGCCCCCTCGGCGACGCAGCCGCGGGAGGACGCCGCCGCCGATTCCCCGCCCCCCGCCAAGCGGGCGCGGGTCGGCGGCGGCGAGCTGCTGCGCGGCCCCGAGGCGGACGCCGCCTGAGGCCGCGGGCCCTCGCGGCGCGCGGCGCCGCGGCCGAGGCGTAGCGGCACGACCGTTGCGCCCTCGGTTGTACCTCACCTCACCTCACCTCCTCCTCCTCCCCCTCCCCCTCCTCCTCCTCCTCCTCCTCCTCCTCCTCCTCCTCCTCCTCCTCCTCCTCCTCCTCCTCCTCCTCCTCCTCCTCCTCCTCCCCTGGTGGCTTTTATTGGGCGAGCTGCACGGTTTCAGCTGGGACCGCCTAGATTGTCATTGAGTTGCTCCCATCGCGGTCTTGGTCGCGCTATCGGGACAGCGCTCTTGAGGGGCAGCGGATTTTTTTTTTTTTTAGCTCTGGGGGGAACAACCAATCTGCCTGGGCCTGGAGCACAACGGCCCCTCAAATCCATCGCTCGCGAGGGTGTGGGGACGACGGCGGCGCCCGAAGAGCAGCCCTGGCCGCGCCGATCTGCCCCCCAGGGGCGCCGCGGCCGCCTCCCCGCAGCTGGCGGCGCGCCGGGTGTGGGGCCCTCCGAGGCCGGTCGGGTGCGGCGAAAGGGGGAGGGGTGGGGAGGAGGAGGCCAGGGGGAGGAGTTAGGAGCGAGGAGGAGGCCAGGGTGGGAGTATGGGGGGAGCGAGGGAGGAGGCGGAGGAGGAGAGAGGAAGAATGAACGAGCGAGGAGCGAGGAGGGAGGAGCGAGGAGCGAGGAGGAGGAGGAGGAG
Organism: Prorocentrum cordatum; assembly: GCA_963575745.1. NCBI lineage: Eukaryota > Dinophyceae > Prorocentrales > Prorocentraceae > Prorocentrum > Prorocentrum cordatum. The sequence goes on from CAUYUJ010019799.1 coordinate 82,202, forward strand.
GAGGAGGAGGAGGAAGAGGAAGGCCGAAGTGGGGTGGGACGAGTGAGGATGAGGATGAGGATGGGTGAGGATGAGGATGAGTAGGATACGGAGAATAATGATGGTGCTGCTGATGATGATGCTGCTGATGTTGATACTGATGATGATGCTGATGCTGATGATGATGCTGATGATGTTGATGCTGATGCTGATTATGATGATGCTGATGATGATGCTGATGATGATGCTGATGATGATGATGATGATGATGATGATGATGATGATGATGATAACGGCGACCATTATGTTGATGCCGAGGGTGCTGATTTGGTGGAGGAGGCTGAGCATCATGACGCTTGATGGTGACAATTCTTATGATGGTGATGATGCTGATGATGATGCTGATGACAACGATGATGATGATGATGATGATGATGATGATGATGATGATGATGATGTTCATGATGATGCTGATGCTGCTGATGACAACGATGATGATGATGCTCGTGATGATGCAGATGATGATGCTGATGATGATGATTCCGATGATGCTGATGCTGCGGATTATGATGGTGATACGATAAACAGTGATGGAGATGATGTTGCTGCTGATGCTGATGGTGATGCTGCTGCTTATTTGAATGATGATGCTGCTGCTGATCATGACGATGTAGATGGTGATGATGCTGTCGATGCTGATGCTGATGATGCTGATGATGCTGATGCTGCTGATGCTGCTGATGATGATGATGGTGATGATGATGATGATGATGATGGTGATGGTGATGGTGATGATGATGCTGATGCTGATGCTGATGATGCTGATGATGCTGATGATGCTGATGCTGATGATGCTGCTGCTGCTGATGATGATGATGATGATGATGGTGATGGTGATGGTGATGGTGATGATGATGACGATGATGATGATGATGATGATGATGATGATGCTGATGATGATGATGCTGATGATGATGAGGATGATGAGGATGATGAGGATGATGATGATGATGATGATGATGATGATGATGATGATGATGATGATGATGATGATGATGATGATGATGATGATGATGATGATGACCGGGGGCGAGGAGGACGAGGAGGAGGCGGATGAGGGGCAGGAGGAGAAGGAGGAGGAGGAGGAGGAGGACGAGGAGGAGGGAGAGGAGGAGGAGAAGAAGGAGGGGGGAGAGGGAGGAGCAGGAGCTGGAGCAGGAGCAGTGGCACTGGCTAGCAATGGTGGCCAGACTGTTGCGCGCGTGCCAGGCGGAGGGTCAAGGTGCACCCGGTCCCCGAGATGAGCCGGAAGTGGCGTATTGGGTCTATCGGAGAGGCGACCATGTACCCGTGTGTCACGTGCCCGTGTAGAGTGCAATTGCTTTGTGCTGATGTGCCATGATGTGTCGATGCGCTGAGCTCACGCGCAGCGTCACGCTCAGCGGCTTCAGCGGCGGCTAACGACAGGCGCACGCGCTACTGCAACGCAGTGTTGCAGGCCGTGGTGGGGTCCCGCGGTCGCCTCGGGGCTGAAACGCTCCTCGTGGCGTGCCAGTCGTTTTCGACGCCTACGGCCTCGCTTGCGCGGTGCTGCAGGGCGTCCTCGAGTGGGCGAGTCGGTCCAGATGCTGCGTGGCCGTCGCGCATCTACCCGACGGAAAGGACAACAAATCATTAATGCCACCTCTCGTTTGACCTCCTGACCACGCACGCGGGGTGCAGCCCTCTGGGCGCGAGGGCCGCGCCCCGCTGGCTATTGCCGCGATGATGTGCCGCCCACGAGCGCATCACGCAACACACCAGCGCCGACACAGACCTGTTAGCGCTTGGGCGCGCGCCGACCGCAGCCAAGACCAAGGTGTCATACGGCCGCGTGCTCACCAGTGGTAGTGAGGGGCAGGAGAAGTAGAGGGTAGCCTTCGGCCGCGAGCCCTCTTGTGTATACCAGCATCAGGGAGCGTGCATGTCCGTCAGCGGTGTTTTAGCAGTTGCAGGAAAGCGGGTTCTTCAGCGGTTGAGTCCCCAGAACAAGATTGCGGACCCTGGGGGGGGGATGAAACGGGACGAGGGACATCCAACTGCCACACGCGTTCTCGCCCTGGGCGAGCGGGGGTCGGGGCGGATTCTACGTGAGCGATATGTTGCAGCTTGTGCGACTTAGTGTCGCAGCCTGGGGGGTGCAGTCTATGTGGCTTGAATGATTGGGTGCGCCCCCTCACGGGGCGCAGCCCTTGCGGCGCGTTGGGCGTGGCCTGCGCTGGAGCCTTGCTGGGCGCAGCCTGCTGATACAGCGCCGCTGGCGTGAAATTCGCAGGGCTTCCCGAGACGCGGACCTCCAGACCCTTCGACCACTTCCCCGGGGCTCTTTTTTCACCCGGGGCCCGCCCCGTGGGGCCCCGAAAATGCTTGCCTACAACCCAGAATGACAAACCGCCTGACCGTTTCGACGTTTTCAATCCGCCCGACGTCGTGGTGTGGCACGCAGCCCGCGTGATTCAAACTACGCGGTGCAGCTCGTGAACAGCGACGGCGGGCGGCGTCGACGGCGACGGCGACCGCGACCGTGGCCGCCAGACGGCTGCGTGTCAGAGCTCCGTTCCGTCCATGGCAGGCGGGCACCCGTCCGAGGGTACGAGTGCAGAGCAGGAGGGAGAGGTGGACGGGCAGGAGCAAGACGATGCGGATGAGGCGGCGAGGAGGAGGCGGGGGAGGAAGGGGAGGTGGAGGCGGGGGAGGAGGAGGAGGAGGAGGAAGACGAGAAGGAGGACCAGAGTTAACCCAAGACCCATCAACGATGTTGGAGCATTTCCTCCCTCCAAGCTCCCTCTCGACATGCCCTTACAAGGTTACATTCCCACTGGGGCAACTGCTTCGTTGGGAAACAACCGTATGAAGACCCTGAGACGTGCCAAAACACCATTCTCGGGACTCAAAGGCCACGAATCAACATGAGGGTTGCGTCTTGACGATCCGCAATCGTGCCAGACTACCATTCCTGGGACCTCAACACCGCGAATCAACGTACCTGCTGCGCCCTCATCATTCCGAGTCCTTCTAAAACACCCTTTCCGGCACGTCCACCATGGAAACCCGAGGAAGTATTGCACATGTTTAAGACGAGTGCGCGCGGCGCTCAGGCGAGAGCCACGTTTTAAAGTGAACAGCCCTCAATCAATGAAGCTCGTGTAATTGTTTATAACGAATGTGCGTGGCGCAGAAGGCGATCGCCACATGTTCAAAACCGCCCGCTCGCGGCGCTGAGGCGAGAGCCTCATTTTGAAAGCCACCCGCCCTCCATCCGTGAAGCTCTTGCAAATGCTCACAGCGAATGCGCGCGGCGCTAAGGCGAGAACCACATGTTCAAAACCACTCGCATTCAATCCGTGAAGCTCTTGCAGTTCTTAAGAAGGAATGTGTGTGCCGCTCAGACGAGAGCCACATTTTGAAATCGACCCGCCTGCAATCCGTGAAGCATTTGCACATTGTTTGAACGAATGTGTGCGCCGCTAATGCGAGAGTCACATTTTGAAAACCATCCGCCATCCATTTGTGAGGCTGTTGCCATTTTTAACGCCACAGGATCACAAGCGGTGAGGACGTCCAAGGCGGAACGCCCGGCTCGCCCTTTCGACTGGCCCCGGGATGCGACAGGGAGCCCGAGTTATTTAATCGCTTCGCTCATTCCGCCGGCCCATGTAGCCTCATCTCTGCCGTTTGCCCGAGGGATCGTTGTCAATGCGGCGCTGCTGGGGTCCCGAGGAGTCTCTGGATGGCGTGTCGTGGCACGATTGGAGTCGATGAAGGTCATCGTCAAGAAGCTTTTGTGGGAGGCTTCGTGGGGCTGCGTGGTTGTGTGGGTCTGAGGCCACTCGGATGGCTGATAGGGTCTCGTGGGAGGCTTCTCGGGAGCGTCTGGAGCGCAGTTTTTGGGCCTCTTGGGGGCCTCCAGGGGTCCTCTTGGGATTTTTGGGGGGCTAAAGGCTCGGATTTTCGCATCGCGTTCCCCCTCTTGGGCACCTCTTGGGCCGTCTTGGGGGCCCCTTGGGCCGTTTTGGGCGCCTCCTGGTCCCCTCTTGGGGCCGTCTTGGGCTATCCTGGGCGCCTCTTGGGCCGTCTTGGGGCCCTCTTCGGCCGTGTTCGGCCATCTTGGTGGCCTGTTGGGCCGTCTTGGGGCGATCTTGGGGGTCTCTTGGGCAGTATTGGACGCTCTGAACCCCAAAGAGTCGCAAATGCGAAAAATGTAAGTTGACGCGAGGAAATGGGACGATTTTTGGTTGTTGGGACTCTCTTGGGCGGCCTCTTGAGGCTCTCTTGGGGCTTCTAGGCGGCAGCTTGGGCCGTCTGGAGGCCATCTTGGGCGTCTTGGAACGATCTTGCGGCGACCCAGGTCCTTTCGGACGGTTTCGGGCGCGTCTCGGGGCTCTCTTGGGGCGTTCCTGGGGCGCTCTGGAAAGCCTGGAAGGCAGCGCCGAGGAGGAAAACCATCTCTGGGCCCCACTTGGCCGGGACCTGCTCGGGGTACTTTTCGTCCGGGGGCCCCCAGGGGCCGCCCCGCGCGCGCGAACTAGAAGATTATTAGCCAGTTACCGGAGATCTTAGCACGCCTCTGGCCCGCTGGGCCGGCGAATCGCCCGGCTCGCCCTTTCGACTGGCCCCGGGGTGCGACAGGGAGCCCGAGTTATTTTTAAGGAGTAGGAATGGAGGAGGAGAAGGAGGGGAAGGAGGAGGAGGAGGAGGAAGAAGAGGAGGAGGACGACGAGGTGGAGGAGGCCGAGGAAGACAAGGCCGATTCGGAGGAGGAAAAGGAACGGCAGGACGCCAGGGACTGGGAGGATGCAGAGGAGAAGGAGGAGGAGGAGGAGGAGTTGGAGGAAGAGGAGGAGGAGGAACAGGAGGAGGAGGAGGAGGAGGAGGAGGAGGAGGAGTTTGAGGAGGAGGAGGAGGAGGAGTTGGAGGAGGAAGAAGAGGAGGAGGAACAGGAACATGAGGAGCCAGAGAAGGAGGAGGAGGAGGAGGAGGCGGAGGAGGAGTTGAAGGCGGAGGAGGAGGAGGACGAGGTAGTGGAGGAGGAGGAAGACGAGGAACAGGAACATGAACAGGAGGAGGAGGAGGAGGAGGAGGAGGAGGAGGAGGAGGAGGAGGAGGAGGCGGAGGAGAAGTAGAAGGAGGAGGCCGAACAATAAAAGTATGACCATCGGGCCATTCAGGCTCGAGTGGGTTGGGTCTGGGGATCCCCAGGGGCTCCGCCCACTCTGGACCGCTTTCGTTATCCCGGCATCGTACTTCCACCCTTTGCTATGGAAAATGACATTGCCATTTAGCATGGACGATGCTTAGCCTACGCTACTATCCGCGCGAAGCTGCTGAGATCATGCACAACTCGTGTGGCGAGGAGGCGGATCATGATCTGCAGCAGCACCTGGTCGAGTTCAGTCCCGTTTATGAGGGAAGCCAGCCTTTCTTTGGGACTCTCAGGGGAAGCATCTTCACAAGATCTTCGCAAAGGCTTGATTTCGAAGGGGAGCACGGTTTATCGAAGTGTTTCGCCTTTGGAGGGACGAACGACATGTTGCTGCCCATCCGTCATGCCAGCCTTTGTCCTAGGTCCTCACCGTTTTTGCCAAGCCTGTGGAGCACCTTGTGCGCCATGGCTCCTCTGCCAACGATCCTGTCTATACGATGACCCGAGTGCCAACACCACGGGAGCAACCCGACGACTCAGAGGTGGACGGTGCGGGCGGCCGGGGGAGCCTCGAGACTTCGCGCAGTGTGAGCCTCGCAGTACAGCCCAAAACTGTGGTTGCCGCCAGCTTGATTTGGAACTTTACCCACCGCGTCCAGGAACTTGAGTGCCAGTGCAGTGTTCTGTCGACACGCCTCGCCACCGACGCGGCACGTCCTGCCGTAGGCCGAGGCCCAGGTAGACGGGCTCTGCATCCTCCACAGTGGCTCCGAGGTGGAAGGTGCAGGTGGCCAGGTCAACTCCGAGACGTCGACGATCAAGCACAGCGAATTGCATGGAACAACACATCGTGGGGGCTGGAGCGGACACTTCTTCTGCTGTTCAGTGCGACATCTTTCCTGGGGATGGCCATGAGGGCGGCGACGCCCTGCTGGAGTCGGAACCCAAGGATCACGCAACTTTGAGGCCGACGTCACAGAAGCCGAGGGGAACACCGAGGGCACCTCCAATTCCAGCAACGTCGACAAGTCCAGCAACGTCTACTCGTTGACTCGATGTGAAGGCCGTAATTCGTGACATGTTTGTTGCGTGCGCCCGCCTCTGTATCGTGTGCTCTAGTGCGGATGGATGGTGCTAACAAATCGTGCGCGCTGAAGAATAGGAGTCGACAGCGTACCCTGTTCGAGCGCCTCTGTCTATACGTCTATACGATGCCCTGGGTGCCAGCACCACGGAGCAGCCCGACGACTCCGAGGTGGGTGGTGCAGACGGCTGGGGCAGCTTCGAGACGTTGGCCGCAAACGTTCAGCGCAGTGTGAGCTCCACAATGCAGCCCAAAGCTGTGCTTCCCGCCAAGCTGATTTGGGATCCTACTCGTCTCACCCAGAAGCTTGAGTGCCAAAGCCGTGTTCTGTCGAGCCGCCTCACCACCGACGAGGCACGTCTCTAGTAGTAGGCCGAAGCCAAGGTCGAAGGGCCTCACGTCCTCCACAGTGACTCCGGGGTGGAGGGTGCAGGTGGCCAGGTCAACTCTGAGAAGTGGACGATTAAGCACAGCGAGTTGCGTGCAACTGCACATCATGGGGGCTGGAGCAGACACTTCTTCTGTTGTTCTGTTCGACATGTTTCTTGGGCATGGCCAGGAGGGCGGCGACGTTTTGTTGGAGTCCGAGTCCACGGGGTCACACAGCTTTGAGGCCGACGTCGCAGAAGCCGAAGGGAGCACCGAGGGAACCTTCAAGTCCAACGACGTCTACTCGTTGACTCGATGTGAAGGCCGTAATTCGTGACATGTTTGTTGCGTGCGCCCGCCTCTGTATCGTGTGCTCTAGTGCGGATGGATGGTGCTAGCAAATCGTGCGCGCTGAAGAATAGGAGTCGACAGCGTACCCTTTTCGAGCGCCTCTGTCTATACGATGCCCTGGGTGCCAGCACCACGGAGCAGCCCGACGACTCCGAGGTGGGTGGCGCAGACGGCTGGGGCAGCTTCGAGACGTTGGCCGCAAACGTTCAGCGCTGTGTGAGCTCCACAATGCAGCCCAAAGCTGTGCTTCCCGCCAAGTTGATTTGGGATCCTACTCGCCTCACCCAGGAGCTTGAGTGCCAAAGCAGTGTTCTGTCGAGCCGCCTCACCACCGACGAGGCACGTCTCTAGTAGTAGGCCAAGGCCAAGGTCGAAGGGCCTCACGTCCTTCACAGTGACTCCGGGGTGGAAGGTGCAGGTGGCCAGGTCAACTCCGAGAAGTGGACGATTAAGCACAGCGGTTTGCGTGCAACTGCGCATCATGGGGGCTGGAGCAGACACTTCTTCTGTTGTTCTGTTCGACATGTTTCTTGGGTATGGCTAGGAGGGCGGCGACGTTTTTTTGGAGTCCGAATCCACGGGGTCACACAGCTTTGAGGCCGACGTCGCAGAAGCCGAAGGGAGCACCGAGGGAACTTTCAAGTCCAACGACGTCGACAAGTCCAGCAACGTCTACTCGTTGACTCGATGTGAAGGCCGTAATTCGTGACATGTTTGTTGCGTGCGCCCGCCTCTGTATCGTGTGCTCTAGTGCGGATGGATGGTGCTAACAAATCGTGCGCGCTGAAGAATAGGAGTCGGCAGCGTACCCTGTTCGAGCGCCTCTGTCTATACGATGCCCTGGGCGCCAGCACCACGGAGCAGCCCGACGACTCCGAGGTGGGTGGTGCAGACGGCTGGGGCAGCTTCGAGGCGTTGGCCGCAAACGTTCAGCGCAGTGTGAGCTCCACAATGCAGCCCAAAGCTGTGGTTCCCGCCAAGCTGGTTTGGGATCCTACTCGCCTCACCCAGGAGCTTGAGTGCCAAAGCAGTGTTCTGTCGAGCCGCCTCACCACCGACGAGGCACGTCTCTAGTAGTAGGCCGAGGCCGAGGTCGAAGGGCCTCACGTCCTCCACAGTGACTCCGGGGTGGAGGGTGCAGGTGGCCAGGTCAAATCCGAGAAGTGGACGATTAAGCACAGCGAGTTGCGTGCAACTGCACATGATGGGGGCTGGAGCAGACACTTCTTCTGTTGTTCTGTTCGACATGTTTCTTGGGCGTGGCCAGGAGGGCGGCGACGTTTTGTTGGAGTCCGAATCCACGGGGTCACACAGCTTTGAGGCCGACGTCGCAGAAGCCGAAGGGAGCACCGAGGGAACCTTCAAGTCCAACAACTTCGATAGCAGTTTTGGAGCCGACAGCAGACCCTGTCACAAGTAATCAGAGGAGGCCACCCCTGGCGGCCACGGTCGGCGTCCTTGCGCTCGCTGCCGACACGCTCGCAGTCGGGCCAGCTATTTCGCATCATCGGCTCCTGATGCCAAGGTCAGACGCTACGACGTGAGCGGCGAGCGTTGCACACGGCGTAGTCCAGCGCTTGTTGCCTCAACTGCAAGGCGTGGTCACATGATACCTGCTTCCCTTCGGAAATCTGAGGCTAGATTTGGAGTGATCGTCAGTCAGAGTCAAGGAGGTAGCCTGTCGATTTGTCAGGGGGAAGCATGAAGGCAGCTTCATTGTCTCAACGTGCTGGGCTCGTTGCCCAGACAGGGTTTTCTTAACCCTCCTCCTCCTTACCCCATATCCCCACCAGCAACCTCGCCTTTATCATTCGTTCTCTCTTAGCATCTCCTCTTTCTACACGCGCAGTTCGAGTACTTGCTGCGTGCAGGATGCTGCGAGCAGGCAGCAGCTTTGAAGGAATAGACTTCGGGGGACCTGTATGGGGGGTGATCAAATATGCACACACATTATGGTAAAACTAGCTCGAGATCTGAGTTTGGATAGCAGGTGTTCAGGTGCAGCGGCGCAACACCGCCCAGTGCTGCCACTGTTCATCCCCTCACCGTCTCCCTTTATTTATCTCTGGAGCGCCCCCTATCTCACACTGCTATCTCTTGTTTGGGGAGAGGGGGAGCGGAGGGTTTCGAGTACTATTGTGTGTGTGTGTGCGTTGCGCATGCTCTGCCGAGAGGGCCGCCCCAAACCTCCGCAACCGCACGCGCTGAAGCACCCACTACATCTTGTCCTAACGGATTTTTGATGTCAAAATTGATTCCAATCAGCCCACAGAGCGAGGCTGTCGCGCTCTGGGTTCCTGAACATCGATGCTGGAGGTTCTCGGCATCACATCCCAGCCTTTTCCTAAGCTGCTTGGTAGTTTCGCTGTTTTGGTTCAGCATCCCTCAAGCCCGGGTGCAAAGGAGCTGAACCCATCTCAGCACCTGCCCCACTGCTTTAGAGCAGGTGTTCACCCTGGGTGACGGGAAGGCAAAGCAGGAACGGAGGAGAGGAGGACCATACCCGCCCCAGTGTGGCCAGAGATGACTGCCCTTTAGGGCAGGCAACCCAGAGGCATCTACAGCCTCGGGCCCAGAGGTATCCACAGCCTCTGCATTATTTCTTGCTCTCTCTTTCTCTCTCTTTCTCTCTCTTTCTCTCTCTCTCTCTCGCTATTGTTCGGCTCTCTCTCTCTCTCTCTCTTTCTCTCCGCGGTAGGTTTGAGCTGTCTTCACTTTTTGCATGCAAGTTGTGTTGTGCCGACCCCTTCCGCTGCGATCTGCAACTTGCGAAACGGTAACAGGAGCAGGAGGAGGAGGAGGAGGAGGAGGAGGAGGAGGGAGGGCGGATGAAGGGAGGAGGAGGAGGAGGAGGAGGAGGAGGAAGAGGTGGGCAATGAGGAGTTGGAGGAGGAGGAGGAGAGGAGGAGGAGGAGGAGGAGGAGGAGGAGGGGGAGGAGGAGGAGGAGGAGGAGGAGGAGGAGGAGGCGAAGGAGGACGAGGGCAAGGAGGAGGAGGAGGAGGAGGAGGAGGAGGACGACGACGACGACGACGACGACGAGGAAGAGGAGAAGGAGAGCGCAGTGGAGAGGGGAAAGGGAAGTCGTTCCTCTGGTGGTTCTCCCCGTGCCCTTGTAGGCAGCGCTCCGGGCGCCTCCACCGCGGCCCCCTCCCCACCGACGGCCGCCCAGACCTCCCCGGACCTTTGCATGTCTAGGCCTTTCCCCTCCCCGTCCTCCGTCTCCTCCCCCCGCTCCGCCTCTCGCCGCCCCGCTCGCGCGCCGTCTGGCGCAGGGCCTCTGGCCCGACCTGGCCTCTCGTCGCCCTGGCCCGCCGACGCTGCCTAGCGCGCCCAGGCCCCCCGCTGCCGACGCAGGTCCAGCACCTGCAGGCGCCGCGAGGAGGGTCTGGGGCCCGCCCGCCAGCGACGCGGATCGCGCCGGCGCAGGCGCCCGCAGGGGCGGCGGCGGCGGCGGCGATGGGCGGCGACGACGTCGACTGCGACGGCGACGTTCGAGGTTTGAACTTCGAGGCTTTCGGACGGTCTCGTAGGATCCCAGAGGCTTTCCAGCCTCTGGGTGCCTTCAAGCAGCTGCGCCTCGCCTGAAGAGTTCTGGGGTTGCCCGAAATCGGCCCGAATGGCCTCGCCTGATGAGTCCTGGGGTTGCCCGTATCGGCCCGAACAGCCGCTGGAGGCCAAAGGTATGTCCCGAAAGTGGCGAAGCGTCGACGACGACGACGGCGACGCTGGCGGCGGCGACGGTGACGGCGACGGCGACAGCGACGGCCACGGCGGCGATGGCGACGGTGGCGGCGGCGACGGTGGCGGCGGCGACGGCGGCGGCGGCGACGGCGGCGGCGACGACAGCTGCGACGACGACGACGACGACGACGACGACAACGACGACGACGACGACGACGACAACAGCAATGACGATACCGCCGCCGCCGCCATCGTTGTCGTGGGCCAGCTTTTCATCCTGATCTGTTCTTCAACGGTCTCGGGGGCCTAGCGAGGGCCCCTGGAGGCCAAAGGCGGCGCCCAGCCTCCGTCATCATGATGTTCTTTACACGTCGGAAGTATGGGAGGGTCGAGTGTTCTGGGGGCCATCGCTCGGTCCTCCCGCGGCCGTTCGGAACGATCCGCGCACCCCCCGAACGCTTCCAGCGAGGCGGAGCTGGAGAACCTCCTGAGGCCGGAACAAGTTTGGAAGCCGGCGGAAACGTCTGACCGCTTTGCCGCGAGAGGCAAAAGACCCATGACATCCGAAGTCTTGATTCGCTGTTCAATACGCGGTCCGCGGAAGCCCTGGTCATTTCTCGAGGGGGGGGGATTTGCATCCCGTGTCGCTCGTTGACGGCCGCCAGGCCCCCCGAGGGCCCGCAGAGGCCAAAGGCGGCAGAACATCGCCGTGCTGCTTTTTTTGAGTACGTCGGAGGACTGGGACTCCACGCTGGTATATCCGTGGTTGAAGGCGGGCCTTCTTATTCGGTACAGTCCCGGGTAATTGCGCGCAGTCCCGCCCAATCCGGCCTTACCCGACTTACTCTTGGGTGCTTCGTTGCCCTGATACGCCCGTGTTGAAACGCAACGTGTACCGCGTTCAAAACGCACGTGCTAACACGCTGCGCACTGGCTCGGCACGCGTTGGTCCACGTGTTGGCGATCGTGTCGTGTCAAACGTACGTGTTCAATCTACGTATTGGGTTCCGCGTCAACACGCTACGTGGTGCGTGTTGCGTACCCGGGCGGCTAAGCTTGGGTGTAATCCCTGCTAATACGGTGTAGTGGCCCCTTTGACCAGGCTTAATCACTTATATCCATTATTTCGAATACCTCACAGGAGTTGATACCTTTTTTGTGGGTCTTGGAACTTGGCGAAACACTGCGAAAAAGCTTCGTTATGTTTTTCGATGCGTTGGAGGTCTTGGACGAATCAACAGCTTACCCTGTTTTGCTTAACTCGTTTTGTACTGTGTGTCTTCCCTTTCACTGACGCAGTGTGGGCCAAATTTTCTATGCTGGCTGAACCATATGTAGGGGACACTCACGCGACGGCAGCGTCTCCGTTGCCCCCCTGGTCTCTTCCTTCTCCTCCTCTTCTTTCGAATTGCCTAATCGCGGCCAGCCGTTTCTGGCAATCCACTTGGCGCTGTGTCTTCCCATAAAGAGTTCGCGCGTGTGGAACGGGCCATTGATTTTGGAGCGTCTGCCTCTTCACAAACTCGATAGGAGATCGACTGCAGAATTGATTTACCCCGAAACTTGAATTCTCGCCGAACAGACGAAGATTATGCAACATGCCCGTAGATTGACGAACATTCTACGCACTTTTCTCGTAGAGTCGACGAGGAAATCAATTTCGGGGCAAATCAGTTCTGCATTCGATGTCCTATTCGACAAATAACAAATCTGCACCACATCGTGGTAGCCTGGTCTACCCTCTTAACTCCGTCTTCAGCGTAGACTGGCGTCGATTAGCGTCTGGGAGTCGATGAGATAGCGCCAGCTGAGCGTCGGTTATCGTCCATGCAACGATGCGCAAGAGCCGAGAAGAGGGTATGGGAGGCTCCCATGAGTTGCCACCGAAGAACGAGAAGAAGCACTGGAGGTTTGGTGATCGTTTTTCACTACCTAGGCTCTGCCTAGAGGGTTCTCACTCTCTTTCTTAAAGGGGCCGGGCAGTGCACACCGCCCCGGGCGGTTCCCCTAGTATCCGCCCCACGGTTCCCACGTCCCTTTAGCTTAGCGTTGCTTATCTCATCTTAGCTTAGCTTATTTCATCTTAGCTTAGCTTAGCTGCATCTTAGCTCAGGTTTATTCCCTACCTAGGCTCTGCCTAGAAGGGTTCTTACTCTCTTGGCTTAAAGGGCCGGGCAGTGGGAACCGGCCCAGGCGGTTCCCCCAGTATCCGCCCCGCGGTTCCCCCAGTATCCGCCCCGCGGTTCCCTACCTAGGCTCTGCCTAGAGGGTTAGCTTAGCTTAGCTTAGCATAGCGCAGCGCTGCATTAGCATAGCATAGCGTAGCATACCATAGCCAAGCATAGCATAGCATAGCATATCATAGCGCAGCATAGCATAGCATAGCACAGCACAGCACAGCACAGCATAGCATAGCATAGCATAGCATAGCGCAGCTCAGCATATCATAGCATAGCATAGCATAGCTTAGCATAGCATAGCACAACGCAGCATGTCATAGCATAGCTTTGCATAACATAGCATAGCGTAGCATGTCATACCATATCATAGCATAGCATAGCATAGCATAGCATAGCAGAGCGCGGCATAGCATGGCACAGCATAGCATGGCAACTAATGCTGCTTTCCTAGGGGCTCCAGCTTCTAGGTAGTGTCGCACTGGGATAATTTTATTCATTGTTTTGCCGATCGGCGCGGGCCCTCGGGCCCCCCCCCCCCTCCCCCCCCCCCGGAGTGGATATGTTATGTTTTGAAAGAGCGTGTTCTACCGCTGCTGGTAAAAACCGGGGGGGTCACTACCGGTTCGAACCCCTCCCCCCCCCCCCCGGAAAACCGGGGGGGGTCACTACCGGTTCGTTCGAAAAGGGGGGGGGGTCACTACCGGTTCGAACCCCCCCCCCCCCCTCGAAAACCGAGTGGGGGTGCGGACAGTGGTGGGGGCGGTGTTGGTGGGGACAGTGGTGAGGGGACAGCGGGACAGTGGTGGGGACAGTGGGACAGTGGGACAGTGGTGGGGACGGTAGTGGTGGGGACAGTGGTGGGGACAATGGTGGGAACAGGGGGGGACAGTGGACAGTGGTGGTGACGGTGGTGGTGGGGACAGTGGTGTGGGGACAATGGGAATGAGGTGGAAACAGTGGGACAGTGGAGGGTACAATGGTGGTGGGGACAGTGGTGAAGGCGGTGGCGAGGACGGCGGTGGGACAATGGGACAGAGGTACAGTGGGGACAGTGGTGGGGACAGTGGGGACAGTGGTGGGAACAGTGGGACAGCTCAGTGGGACAGCGGAGGAGTCAGTGGGACAGTGGGGACAGTGGGGATAGTCGGGCAGTGGTTGGGGCCGTGGAGACAGTGGGGAGAGTGGAACCGTGGTGGGAACAGTTCTGGGGACAGCGGGGACAGTGCGACAGTGGTGGGGCCACTGGTGGGGACAGTAGGGGCGGTGGTGGAACCAGTGGGGACAGCGGTGGTGAGGACAGTGGTGCTGGGAACACCAGTGGGGGATGTGATGCGGACGGTGGTGGGGACCGGGAGTCGTTTGCTGGCGGTGAGTTGGGGGGGGGGGGGTTCGAACCGGTAGTGACCCCCCCCGGTTTTCGAGCGGAGGGGGGGGGGGGGGGGAGGGGTTCGAGGGTGGGTTTTGCCGGGGGAGGGGGGGGGGGGAGGGGTTCCAGCAGGGGGGGGGGGATTTTCGGGAGGGGGGGGGGGGGGGGCGACCCCCGGGTTCCGGAAAAGGTTGGCAATTTTTTCCACAGTAAAGCGGCGGTGGATCACGCTCTCTCTATGTTTTTGTTGCGCCTGTTTCGAGCAGTTGGAGTCTCCCCCATAGGGCGCACTGTTGCAAATAGTGGCGCTGAGCAGAGGTCCTGAGGCAGACCCCCCCCCCTCCCTTCCGCCCAATGTCGAAACGCCGAATAAACAACGCCCACCTGAGACTCCGGCGATGAATCGGCGATGCATCGGCGATGCATCGACGACATCCCCGACGCATCGGCGCCGTCGGCGTGTAGAACATCGGGCTCCACATGGAGCCGCATCGCCGATGCATCGTCGATGCGGCGCGATCCTCCGACCCCATCTACTCGGACCCCATCTACCCTGACCTTCCAGGAGGGCTAAAAAATAGCACCAGGACCTCGACATCTTAATTCCTGTCGAGGTCTTAGGCGGTCCAGATAGGTCTATAGGTCTGGAGGGCTATTTTTTAGCACTCTGGAAGGTCAGGGCAGGAGACCTGGAGGGCTCCGCGCAGGCGCCAGCGCCCCCGCCAGCGGCAGCGCGGCGCGCCCCGCCGCCGCCGCCGGCGCGGCCGCCCCGGGGGCCCCCCGCCTCGCCGGCGCCGCGGAGCCGCCGCGGCGCGAGGCGGGGCGGCGGACGCCCCGGCGGCTGCACCGGGAGCACCGCGGGGGCTGCTGATCGGGAGCCTTGAGACGGGGGTCAATGCAAACGGGGGTCAGCCAGAGCGCCCGATCTTGCAGGATCCTTGCAGGGCCAGGGTCGCATTGACCCCGGGCTTGGGTGCAGGATCCTGCAGGGTCTTGCAGGATCTTTCGCATTGACCCGGGCTTGGGTGCAGGATCTTGCAGGATCTTGCAGGATTTCGTAAGGCCTGACTGACCCGGATCTGGATTGACCCGGGTGAGAAGATCCCCGAGCTGAGGGGATCGGGAGGTTTTTTGCGAGACTCAGATGAGGAACAGGTACCCATACCTCTACCATTTGCCCGTTTTCCTCTTTTTGGGCCTCCTGGGCGGCCCTCGTCGCCACCGTCGGATTCTCGTCGAGATTCTGGTCAGAACGCACCCCGGGAGAGGTCTGGAGAGGTCTTGTCAGAACGCACCCCGGGAGAGGTCTGGTGCGGGAGAGTAGACGGAAGGGTGACCTTTCGCTGTAGTGACCTCTGGTGCGGGCCCAATTGTGGGCCCAATTGGGTCCCCCGATCGCCGAGCGCGATGCGATAGTGGCGTCTTGCGCGTCTGTGGTGTTTAATCACCCCGCGGCCCCCAAAAGGCCGTGCACCAAAGGTCACTCTTGCCCAGGGTCACTCTTGCGTGCAGCCGAGGTTTTGTAGCGGACCCTAGAAGACGAGGCCGAGACGAGGATAACATCGGGTGAGGATATAAATCGAGAGTCTTTGAGATCTGGCGGCTCTGAAGAATATTTAAGATTTCGGGCGCCGCGGCCTTCTCGAAGCGTTCCGGAACGCTCTGAGAGCGTTCCGGAACGCTCTGGAACGGATTTGTCCTCGTCCTAGCCCCGTGCGATGCTAGGTGGGTTTGATATGGCCTCACCTAGCTGATAAGCTGGTCAGGAGTGTTCCATGGGTGACTGGGAAGGGGTTTGATAACTCCGCTGAGTTGGCGGAGCCCATTCCGTCCAGATCCGTCGTTTTATCCACTTCTGAGCTAGGTTGGGCCAGGTATAACGGCTTTCGCAACCATTAAGTAGCTCCCAATTCTTTCAGCAACCCCGCGTTGACCCAAACATCGGCGGCTGCGACAGGGTCGGATAGCCCATGGAGGGCCATTCCCAGACTTGGATCATCACGGGAGTGGCTCAGGGGATAGGGTGGTGATCAGTGGATGTTGAGGTGGGTCATATCCGGCCCTCTCTAGGTCAGAAGTTGGTCGCAAGTGCCAAGGGGTGGCTCAGCTTGGTACATCTCCGAGCGACGTTGACCCCGCCCACTTCGCGGAATCCCCGGAGCCCCTGCTGGCCTCCCGCGGGGCACTCGTGGCAGCCCCGCGGCGAGCCAGGCGTCGGCGGCTGCAGCCGGGGCGGGCAGTCCACGGGGGCCCTTCCCGGGTCCACCGTGACAGCCCAGGGCGCACCGCTGCTTGCATGGGGCGCCCCGGCGCAGGGCCTCGTCCGCGAGGCACCGGAGGAGTCCTGGCACCGCTTTCCCCGGCGGTGAGCCCGCGGCAGCCGGCGTGAGAGGAGGAGGAGGAGGAGGAGGAGGAGGAGGAGGAGGAGGAGGAGATTCGATGGGGGAGGAGGAGGGGGCGGGGGATGGGGGAGGAGGGGGAGGAGGAGGAGGAGGAGGAGGAGGAGGAGGAGGAGGAGGAGGAGGAGGAGGAGGAGTTGCTCCGCCGGCGGAGGCCGGCGGAAGTAGAAGCTGCGCCCCTCGAGAGACGGCAGGGGGGAAGCAGTTGCCCAGCGGTCGTTGAAAGTAGGTATTGCGGGATTCCCAGATTCCAATCTACACCTTAGGCGATGCTTAAGAAAACTTACATTTTCGGCCAGAGTCTCGATTATTCTTAATGTTTCAATGTAAATCCTAATGTTTGAATGGAAATTTTGGGTTTTTATTCAAGTGCTGAGACTATGAATTTCTTAACCCATGATTTCTTAAGCATTTCGCAGGGTGTACTTTAAGCGCCTTCCTACTTCAAGGATCGAGTGGCTTCACCTGTTCCGTCCTCTTTCGGGGGCGGGCGGACACCCAATCTGTTTGCAGCGCCTTCCTGCTTTGATGTTTCTACCTGCTTCTTCCGACCGATGGGTAGGGGAAACTCCCCCGCTCCCCAAAGCTCGAAGTTGGCACGCGCGGGGGAGACCGCGGTCGAAGTGCAGCTCATCAGACCCACCGCCAACATTGTGAACACTGGGGGGGGGAGGGGAGGTGTTGGCCGAGGAATGTGGCATGCGTGCTCGCTGTTTTTCCGAGGCCTGAATGACAACCCTTGTGGGTTCATCGGCGTCCCTCCAACATACTGATACTATGTTTGCGTCGCCCCCCCCAGGGGCGACGCGCGCACCGAGAAATCTTATAGTACATGCGTCGTCGCGGGCGCTTTCTGTCCACACCGCTCGGGAAACGATGTACTACAAGATGGGTATACTATGTGTTCGGGTCGGACGCGCGCCTCCAAGGTAACATATAGTACGAGTATGTATCCGTGCGTCCCAGCTCAGGCTGTCCGGAGCCAGGCTTATGATGTCCCAACCTACTTTGACCTTGATCACCAGAAAGAATGTCGAGCACGGAACTGGAGGGTTTTGACGTGTCGGGCCCTGGGAAGCGATACTCTCTCGACACTGTTTCGATTTTTCTGGGTGCTCGAAATCATTTCTGGGATTTGGTCCTTAAGTACGATGGGGACAGCATGAAGCCAGGCCACACAGTATGCCATGGAGCTCCAGCCGCCCCCCCCCGTGCGTGCAGTGCCCGCGCCTGGGCTGTGCGCCGCTTTTTGCCCCCCCCTCCTCCTCCTCCTCCTCCTCCTCCTCCTCCTCCTCCTCCTCCTTGTGCTTTCAGAGGGGGGGGGGGGGGGCCTTGTAGACCCAGCCTGACACACGCAGTGTTGGAGGCTCGGGTACGAAGGCCCGAGGGGCATCACCCCCAGCCCAGAGCAGAGATAGGGTAAAGTACTTCTTCCTTGGCGAGCGAAGTCTTGCGCGAGGCTGCACGGCGCATGAAACTCGACACCTCGAATCCCAGGGATTACGGTCGTGCGAGGTTTTGCTTTGGCCGAGCTTCGAGAGCTCGGCGATCAGCAGGTCAGACGATGAGACCACACGCAATGCCGAGTCTTCTTCTTCTTCTTCTTCTTCGTCTTCTTCTTCTTCTTCGTCTTCCTCCTCCTCCTCCTTCTCCTCCTCGTCCTCCTCTTTCTCCCCCCTCCGCCCCCCGCGAGTACCGCGAAGAATATGGGGCCGAGCTTGGGGGAGGGTGTGGTAGCGGCGGCGGCGGCGACGACTCGAAGCACGAACAGCGGCATAAACATAAACTTTTGGCGCTCCGCGCTGATTTCTTGGATCTGCGCTGGGACCCCCTGGCGGCGCCTCCGGCGCCGCCCCTGGCGCGCTCCGCGCGCCAAGGAGGGAGGTCCAGCGCAGATCCAAGACATCCGCGCGGACCATCAAAAGTCTATGTTTATGCCCTTCGTTTTCCTCTAACGACGGTCCGCTGAGGGTTTCGGGCGTCCTCGTCGGTTCCAGGGGGATTCCAGCCTATCGGGGTGCTCTTCCATGGCTGCGCCTCGCCGATGGGGGCGCCCGGATCGTGCCGAAAGGCTGCCAGAGGCTCGAGTGATGACCAGAAGGCGAGAGAGCGTGCCACGCGAGCGCGCCTGTTGGCTGCTCGGCTTCGTGCAGGGCGTGGGTGGGGGGTCATTCCAACGCGGTGGAACCATTACAGTCATAGAGCTTGGAGTTCATTGGACAAACGCGTGCCTTCAATTCTGGGAAGGGGGCCAGAGAGTGAGGGAGGCAGGGAGGAGGCAGAGGGGAGTGTGGCAAGCTCGATGCGCTCGCGCCATATCTGACAAACCATCCTTCCCGCTCATCATTTCCCATTGCGCCTGATTCTTTTCTGACCGCCGACTGGAGTGTCCTAGGGGGCTCAGACCTCGAAAGCGACCCCATCGTGTGATGCCCGATCAGAGATGGAGGGCCTCGTTTGACCAAAAAGCAAACGGCACCACCCCACCTACGGTCCTCCATGCTGCGCTGGAGGGCCGTAGGTGGGGTGGTGTCGTTTGTTTTCTGGTCCACTCGTAGATTGGACGAGGCAGATGTGGCGGACGAGCAGGAGGAGAAGAGAAGGGGAGGGGAGGGGAGCAGGCCGAAGGCGCGGTGCAAGTGCTTTGGTTCACCCTGGAGGGCGCGTCGCAAATGATGGGGCCGCCTCCGGCAGCCCTGAACTTAAATTACCTCAGCAACGCACCTGATAGCAGCACAGGTAAAGAGGTGGGCCGGGACAGGGGCGAGACCACGGCGGTGTGGACCTGACAGGGGCTCGAGGCCACGGGCATGTGAGACCGGGCGTGGACCCGGAGCAAAAGTGGAGCCGGCACTGTGGCGAGAGCACGCTTCTTCAACACACTGCGAGAAAGTCTCGGGCGAAACGGCTGCCGGCCCGGGCGATCGAGGGCTCTCCGCCCTCCCCTCCTGTGGAGCTCTCCTGTTGTCCAGTTCGGTGCCAGCCTGTGGGCCAGTCTGTGGTTCCCGAAGGAGAAAAAACATAAGCATAAACTTTGACGCTCCGCGCGGATTCCTTGGATCCGCGCCTGGGCCCCCCTGGCGGCGCCTCCGGCGCCGCCCCTGGCGCGCTCCTCGCGCCAGGGAGGGGGGTCCAGCGCAGACCCAAGAAATCCGCGCCAAGCGCCACAAGTTTTTGTTTTTATGTGGTTTTTCCTCTTCTAGGTTCGCTCTTCTATGTGGCCAGCCTGGTGTGCACTTAAGGCAGAGAGCTCTTGCCCACACGAGCGGTGCAGCCACGGCCTCTGAGCACACCCATCGACTGCCGCAGCGTGGGAGTGCGCTCGCTGTTCTCGAGATGGCGACACCTGTGGTCCTTCCTCGCTGCTGCCGGCTTCCGCCGACCTTGCGCCCGCGGTCCCCGCCGCCGATCCGCCTCCGCGCGGCCCTCCGCGCGCTCGGGCGGCATGGCTGCGCCGAGGGTGAGGCCTGCTCTGCGGCCGCGCCGCCCGCACCCCAGGGGCCCGGCGCTCGCGGACAAGCCCGCGGGGGCGCGGAGATCCTCGCGCCTCGCGCGGCCCTCCGCCGCCAAGGCGCGGTGGTGCGCCGAAGAGGGGGCCTCCTCCGGGGCGCGCCGCCCACACCCGGGCGGGGCCTGGCGCCCCGCGGGGCCCGTGCAGGTGCTCGCGCCCCGCGCAGCCGCGGTCTGGGCCGGAGGGGCTGCCCTTCTCCGAGGGGGGCGGCGCGGGGGCGCGAAGGTGAGCGCGTGCCGCGCTTCGCGGGGCGCGGCGGGCGAGGTTAGAACGTCTGCTTGGCCTGTCACGCCGCCGGCTCTGGCCCATCGCGCCTCGGCCCCCCCCCTCCTCCTCCTCCTCCTCCTCCTCCTCCGCCTCCTCCTCCTCCTCCTCCTCCTCCTCCTCCTCCTCCTCCTCCTCCTCCTGCCTCTCCTCCCTTCCCACCTCCTCCTCCTCCTCCTCCTCCTTCTCCTCCTCCCCCTCCTCCTCCCCCCCTCCTCCTCCTCCCCTCCTCCTCGCGCTACTCCCTCCCTCCTACCCTCCTGCCGTGTCCCCGAGCGTCCACGTCCCGAGCTCTTGGACGCCTCCCGCCATGCGGAGCGGAGCGACATGCGCTGAGCTCGCAGGGCAGAGCGTGTCTCCAGGACCGCAGACGCGACACGCTGGGCAAAGGTGTGCAGCCGTAGGTCGGCGAGGAATGAGCAGCCTTGGATCTACTATTTCACATGCGGCAGGTTCGTGCCGTGTCGGCACGGCGGCCACACCCCAGCCGCCAGTGGCCTTCAGTCGGCCGATATCGAACGCTCATGCGCGATCGGCGAGCCACGACCGTTCCAGGTAAAGCGACACACCGTTCTGAGGACCGTTCTGAGGCTGCGCGCTGCTGCTCTTGAGTGACTTCTTGGTGCGCCTGGGGGGGGCTCTTTGGCCCCCGCGTGCGGTCTCTGCGTTGTCCTCCTCCTCCTCCTCCTCCTCCTCCTTCTCCGCCTCCTGCTCCACGCTTTTCCGCCGCGCATTGTGGTGACAAGCTTAGGGGAGTCGGGCTTGTTTTCCGCGGGAAGAGACAAACGAGCAACCAACAGAAAGGTTGAGCGACACGCTGAGCAGCACTTCCCGACCGTGAGCCCCCGCGGGCGCCGCGTGGGGAGGGCCCTCGGCCCCCAGGCGGCTCCAGAGGCGAGGCCGACCCCGCGGAAGTGGCGGCCCGGCGGCCACGGCGGCGGGCTGGGCGGCCGCGCCCAGGAGGGCCGCCGCGACGACGACGCTGACGACGCCGACGACGCCGACGACGCCGACGACCATGACGGCGTCGACGACGACGGCGGCAGCGGCGACGCCGACGCTGCCGACGTAGCTGACGCCGACGACGCCGACGATTACGACGACGACGACGAGGATTGCGACGACGACGACGACGAGGACGACGAGGACGACGACGACGACGACGCACCGCCGACGTATCGCCGATGCATCGCCGCGAATCGCCGATGTATCGCCGATGCCTCGTTGATGCATCGACGACGTTTGCGATGCATCGGCGACGTCGGCGTGGAGAAGATCGGGCTCCACATCGAGCCGCACCGCCGATGCATCGGCGATGCGCCTCGACCCTCCGACCCCACCTGTTCCGATCCCAACTGGGAGGCCCTTTTAGCTATTCTAGACGCCCCGCGCAACCCCACCAGCCCATCCAGAAACGATGCCCTGCCAGGCTGTTCTGTGGACGTGACAGCTCAACATTACAGTCGCCGCCCGCGGGGCGAGCAGGCGCTGCGCCCAGTGCCCCTCCGGCCCCCGCCCTGCTCGGCTGGCCTCCGGCGCGCCTCCGTGGGGCGGGCCCCCCCCCCTCCGAGCAAATCCGCCGCGCCCCGCGCGCGCGCGCGCCCGGCAGGGCACAGCTCTCCGCCCGCCGCTGTCGACGGCGGCGCCGTCGTCGGCGCCATCGTGGTCGCAGGCGTCGTCGTCGGCGTCGTCGTCAGCGGCGGCTTCGTGGTGGAGGTCTGCAGTGGTCGCGGTCTTGTCTTGGCGGTGGGTCGCAGTGCAGGCTGGCAATGGCTCCGTCGCGCAGCGCGCACACGGGCAGTGCCTGCCGGGCAGGCCCACGAGACCCAGCGAGGTGCCCACGAGGCCACCTCACCCGAAGAAGTCGGCGTCGACGTGGTCGTGGCCGTCGTCGTGGTGGTGGCCGTCGGGTCGTCCTCTTCGTGGTCGTCGTCGTCGTCGTCGTCGGGTCGTCCTCTTCGTGGTCGTCGTCGTCGTCGTCGTCGTCGTCGTCGTCGTCGTCGTCGTCGTCGTGGTCGTCGTCGTCGTCGTCGTCGTCGTCGTCGTCGTGGTCGTCGTGGTCGTCGTCGTCGTCGTCGTCGTGGCCGTCGTCGTCGTGGTCGTCGTGGTCGTCGTGGTCGTCGTCGTCGTCGTTTTGGTGGTGGTGGTGGTGGTGGTCGTCGTCGTCGTCGTCTTCGTGGTGGTGGCCGTCGGGTCGTCGTCGTGGTCTTCGCCGTGGCCACGGTCGTCTGCGTGGTGGCCGTCGTGGAGCGGCCGTCGCCGCCTTTCCGCCCCGCTGCTCGCCGCCCGAGAGACGGGGGCGCCGAGCCTCCGCTGCGCAGACGCGAAGAGAGCCCGCCCGCGCATGGCCGCGGCGGCGGCGATCGCGAGGCAGGCGAGGGGCGCAGGCGATTGCGCTTTCGCTTTCGCCGTGGTCGCCGCCGCCGCCGGTGCCGTCGCCGCCGTCGCCGCCGTCGCCCGGCTGCGCGTGAGAGTGACCCGTCGCCTAAGTGACCTTTGGTGCGGGCTCACGCTCGCGCGCCTGGGTTCGGCTTCCCCGCGGCCTCCGGAAGCCGCGTGTCAGAGGTCACTCCTGCCTGGGGTCACTCGTGCGAGTAGCCGAAACGCCGCCGTCGTCGCTGCCGCCGCCGCCGCCGCCGCCGTCGTCGGTGCCGCCGCGGGCGTTGCCGCGGCCGCCGCCGCCGCCGTCGCCGCCATTCAGGGTCAACGTTATGGGGTTATGGGGGGATGCGCAGGCTCAGGGGGTGAACGCATGGACCCCCGATCGCCCATTCATCGTCGATAGGGGCCCGATGGCCCACCCCGCCCAGGAACATGTGGTTTCGCAAACGTGGGCCTATCCGAGACGCATCGGCGCTGTATCGCCGATTTACGCTTGGTGTTTTCCCCCGCTGAGCTGGTCACCCCGTATCGTTGCCCCTCACCGCCGTTGCTGCGGTCGCCGCCGTTGTCGCTGCCGTCGTCGCTGCCATATCTGCGACTATCGCCGCCGTCGTCGCAGTCGCCGCCGTCGTCGCTTCCGTCGTCGTCATCGCCAGCGCCGACCCCGCGTTGGCGCCGCCGTCGTCGCCGCCGCCGCCGCCTTCGTTGTCGCCGTCGCCAGCGTCGGCAGTGAAGAGAGAGATACTGAGGTGGAGGAGGAGGATGAGGTGAGGGAGTGGAAGGAGGAGAAGGGGAGCGATAAGCCCTCTTTCACTGCATTTGTTCTTCCTTCCTGCTACCGGTTCCTCCATCTCTGGCTCGTTTGCCTCCTCCCCCCATCCTCCTGCCCACCTTCCCGACCTCTCAATTCCCCCTGTCCTTCGGTCACTGCCAGTCCTCCTCCTTCTCCTCCTCCTGCTCCTCCTACTCCTCCGCCTCCCTCTCCTGTCTCGCCCTCCTGCTTCTCTATCGCCGCCCTGCCCCGCTTCAGTCTCCCCACTACTCCTGTCCTTCCTGCTTCGTCTCTGTGTTTCCTCGTTCTCCCTCGCGCCAAGGCCGAGCCTAGAGCATGCTGCAGTCCAGCAAGCGGGAGCCGGAGCGCAAGACGGAGCGCAAGGCCAGGTGGTGGCCTCGGCGATGTGCCCGCGCGGGAGCTCTGGCCATGGCCCCGTCTTGGGCCCAGGGGCTCGTGCACGGTCCTCGCGTGGCCTGGCCAGCAGTGGAGAAGGAGAACAGCAGAAGCATCAGCAGAACGACCCCTCCCCGGGGGGGTAGTGTGTCGAGCTCGGTTAACTTGTGATAGCCTCGGGGCCCGAAGAGGGCTTTTGGGAGGCCGAAATCGGCTCGAAACCGCCAGGATTAAAAGCATCATGACGTCGGAGGTCTGGGGATCGTGCACCAGCCCACGGCGCACGGATGGGCCAGGCCGGGCCTCGCACCAGAGCATCGCTGGTGGCACGCTCCTGCAAAGGCGGAGGACCTGGAGCAGCCCCTGGTTGCAAAGTCGGAGGTCGTCTCCTTAGTCGGCGGTCCACCTCAGAGCCAACCAGGGGGCTTTGGTGGTCCAGCACCGCTTCCGGCCAGCAGACGCCGCGTGCCGTACGGCCTCGCGCCTCTCGGTTCTCGGCTCGCGCTGTGTTGTCTTCCTGGCGGCCTCGTTCCTTGGCTCTCCGGCGAGGAGCGGCAAGCGGAGTCGAGCGTACAGTCGGCCACCGCTGCTCCGCCTCGCGCTGCGGCGCACCATTGCTGCGATGGTGTGCAGTGCTCGCAGGTGGAGGCATCATGTAAGTGGTGTTCGCGTACGGGGGGGCAACAAACACCGTTGCGGCCAGCAGACAGGAAGAGGAAAGGAGCGCCCCCTCGTCGCCACGGCTGGGTGCGGCTCGCACACTTGGGCCGCTTCGACCCCCGGAGGAGTCCCAGGACAGACGTGCTCACCACCGCCTCTGGACCTATTTTCTCGGGGCTTAGCCAGCTCAGACAGCCCAGCCGCCTCCAATCCAATGTCCACCCGAAGGGCCAGGGGGCGCCCAGGACACCTCGAGCAGCGAACAGCGACATGCACATACACGTCTTCGGATGTCCGCGCGGACCTGCGGACGCTTCTGCCTCGTGCTTATTCAATGTCGCCTTTTTCTTATTCCAACAATCCCGAGCGGACCGTCCAGAGACCTTAAGGACGAGGCCCGAGGCCTCTTCCTCTTGGGCGATCTTGGCTGCTCTCTGGCTTGTGGAGGGTCCCCTCGAGCTCAATCCGAGGCCCAACCCATACGTCCAACGCTTTCGGCCTTTGGGGGCCCCTGGGAACGTCAAGGAACGACCCAGGATGAGAGACGCCAGCCCCGGGAAAGTGGTTGGGACTTCCAGGGGACCCCTGATCGAACAAAAGCAATGCATCGGATCTCTGGGCAGAGGTCTCGACCCCTCCCTTGGGGGGGACGAGACCGAGGAAGAGCACCACACGGCGGAACAGAACCGGTGCGCCCGAGGTCTGAGCGGGCTGCTCCGTGGCCTCTGCAGGGCCCCGCTCGAGCTCGATGGTTTCGGAGGGGCTCGATGCGCTGAAAAAAACACAGCGGCAGGCTTCTCGCAATTTTCGCCTGCTGGGGGCTCGCCCTGGGCCCCGGGAACAACGACTCGAGATGCAAAGCCGGCTCCGGGGCTGGGGACGAGACCTCCAGAGTCCACGTCATGAAGGACACATGACGGCGGGGGTCTGGGTGCACACCACGCTGACTGGACGGCCTCAGACCCAAGGAGCTCGGCGCAGAAATCCGGCGTGTAAAGACGCTCCAGCGCCTCACAGGTTGGGAGGCTGGGGCACCTACACGCCGAGCTCAGGTGACCCCAGGGGTCGCGAAGATACAGTGGGGCATCTGATCAAGAAACCGCCTCCCCAAAAGCTGGGCCAGCGTCTTTATTTAACTTGCCGAAGACTTAGATCTGGCCCAGTTCCTGGAGCAGGTTCGTCCCTCCAGCGTCAACCACAGAACGTGGCCCAGGCTTGTTTTTTTTCGGAAGCCTCGGCAAGCTGGCCCAGGTTTCTCAAGCCGCTGTCTCGTTGACCGTAACCTCGGCTGCGCTTGCGCCTCGCGTGTCGGTGTGTTCGGCCTCAGCGGTCGACCTCCTCCTGGGGTTCAGTCGGGCCTTTCCCTCTAGAGGAGGAATCATCAAACAATAGTCAAACAATAGTCGGGGGACGATTGTCTGACTATGTTTATGCATCTTGGGAGTTTTTTCTGTTTGCGAATCTGTTGTATTTTTCGCCCAAAATCCCCCTGCAGGGGGACGGGCCCGACCTCCTCCCGGGGGGGCGGGAAGGGGGGGGGCGGGGGGCGGGCAGCGCGACCGGGCGCGACCGGGCGCGACGGTGCTCGCGCACGACTGGGCGCAGCGCGGGGCGCGAGGCGCGAAGGGAGGTGCAGGTCGGACCTGGCTGTTGGCAGGAGGGAAAGAGGCAAAGAATAGTACACCTTAGGCGATGTTTAAGAAAACTTAAATTTTCGGCCAGGGTCTCGATTATTCTTAAAGTTTCAATGTAAATCCTAAGATTCGAATGGGAATTTTGGGTTTTTATTCAAGATCTGAGACTATGAATTTCTTAACCCATGATTTCTTAAGCATTTCGCAGGGTGTATGGGGACGATGTTTCTGGTATTTGTTGACCATGTTGGAGATTTGCCGGGTAGTTTGATTTTTAGTCCAAAATCCGCCTGTGGGGGACTGGCCCGATCTAAGGTTACACCCATCAGAGATCTGAGGAAAAACAGGAATTCGCAGGTTTTCGAGATTCCGCGGAAGAATATCAGAAACCTGTGTTGGGCCCTGGGCGTTTTCCTGGAGCTTCTGTTTGTGTCGAATGCTCGCGAATTGCTGGACCTGGGCCACTGTGGAAGAAAACGCTTCGAGGGGAATCACATGTCTGGCAATGTCTGTACTTGGAGTTTCCTTAGCTCTGAGCACGGGTGTACCTAGATTCTCTGACACCCGCCGATCTGACTTCCAACCCGCCGCCCCCAGACCCCCTTCGAGTACTGGAGCAGTCACGGCGGGAGGTTTTTCGATGTGCTCGGCCTCTGGGTGCCCTTGCCGCCCATCGGGGCCGTCAAGGGACGACTCGGGATGAGAAAACTGTGCCCGGGAATGGGTCGAGACCTCTGGGGGTAGAATTTATGAAACAGAATCATGACGTCGGAGGAGGAGGAGGAAGAGGAGGATGAGGAGACAACGAAGCGGTACCTGGGAAGGAATCGAGAACTCTGGGGTAGAGTTTATGAAACAAAACCATGACGTCGGGGGACTAGATGCTGTGACGCCCGCCGATCTTACTTTGCCGTTCCGCCGCCGAGATGGTCCGACCCCTTCCCTCGCAGGGCCCATTCGGGCTCTCCTCCTCCTCCCTCCCCCTCCTCCGTCCTCCTCCTTCCTCCTCCCCCTCCTCCTCCTTCTACCCCCCCCTTCGATTATTCATCTTCGGTGGCTTCCAATTCCGATTCGATTCGGCTTGGGACTCCGGTCCGTATTATGCCGAAAAGTTGGGTCAGCGTTTCTTCATACATGTGCCGGAGAGTTGGCCCAATTTCTTGAGCACGTTCGCCTCTGCAGCGTTCACTACAGAATTTGGCTCAGGTATGTTTGCATAAGCTTCTGGGAACAGGGCCCATGTTTACTCACTGATAAGTTTCTTGATCATTTTCCCAGCTGTCGATTCTCTGACATACGCTGATCTGCCTTTGTCAATCCGCTCCCCTAAAGGTCCCGACCCCTTCCCCTGTGGCAGTTTTCGCCCCGGGTCAATCTCTGATGGTCTCGGCGCCCGATCACGGGCCAGAGAAAAACCGAAATCGAGGCAGAACGCCCCGATCGACCGAATCGGTAGTCCGAGCCCCTCCAACCTGGGTCCCCCCCCTGGCCTCTCGGGCGCCTGGACCGACCTCGGCCCGTCGGCCGCGCGCAGGAGTGACCCTTTGCCGGAGTGACCTCGTGTGCGGGCCCACGGGGGCCCCGCCAGCACTGGCGGCCGCGCTTGGACTGCGTTGACTTGGCCTCCCCCGCGGTCATCCCAGTAGCCGTTCTGGCCCAAGTTTTTGGGCTTGCAGGAGCTGTCTTCAGAGCGGCAGTCGCTCCTGCGGGTCTTTGTGGCTCGGAATCTCTTTGTGAGCTCCTGGTGGAGCAAGCTTTCCTGAGACAAGCCGTGCATTGCATGGCTCGACGCGATGAGGCGGATGTACTCCCAGGGCCCCGATCGCCCTACTGGGGGTGTCCAAGCTGTGGCAGGAACCAGAATTTCGCCTGTCGGATACGTTGCGTCTGCGGGCAGTCAGCCCCGAGGGCCAGTGTGGAGCGCGCGCGCACTGCAGCTGCCTCTTTGGGCCCATCGGCTCGTGCTGCTCCTGGCGGTCCTCCTGGGCAGCCTCGCGGCCCTCGCGGTGCGTGGGCCAAGGGCCCCCCAGCCGATCTGTCAGGCCAGCTGGCAGCCATGGAGAAGCGTATCATGGAGAAGGTTGTCGCCAAGTCGAGCCCTCCCGCGGGTGTCGCGGCCAACGGAGGGGGAGGTGGCGGCTCGGCCCAGGCTGGAGGCGGTGGCGGCGACGCTCAAGCCGCACCGCCCTCTGATGATGACAAACTACGTGTTCGAGTGCAGCACTTGGAGGAGTCCATGCAGGCCCTTCGCAAGTGTGATGGAGTGCCAGCGTCTGCCATTGAGACCGTGGAGGGTGAGCTCAAGGCGGCGCGGGCTGCAGTGCAGTCCAAGAAGCCAGTGCTGTCCCGCGCCACCACGCTGGGCCACAAGCTGGCGGACAAGCAGAAGAAGTGCGAGGCTCTCGACAAGTCTATTGCGGAGCAGAATAAGGTTGTGGAGGAGGCGCAGCGGGCGTTGGCGGAGCTCAACGATCGTCAGCGCAGCCTGCGCGTGGACATCGACGCGCTCAAGATCGAGTTGCAGGCGGCGATGCAGCAGGTGGCTCCTTCGGCCCCCGAGCAGCAGGTGGAGGTCGACCTTGAGCTGGACCCGAGCGTGCTCGAGGGCCCCGAGGCGGAAGGGGTTAAGACGATGCTGGCTTCGCCCGAGTTCGCCAAGTTCAGGCAGCTCTATGCGGCCAAGGCGGCAGCGGCGCGTGCCCAGCAGCAGGCCCCTTCGCAGGAGCCTGGCGGCGGACATGGTGCAGCACCAGGAGCCGCTCCTGCAGCGGCCGAGGTCCGTGCTGGTGATGATGACGTGGACATGGAGGAGCTCTCCGACGAGAAGGTGCAGCAGGTCATTGCTGCGGCGCGAAAGGAGGGCCCCGACCACGAGAAGGAGGTCGCGGATTTGCTCGAGCAGCTTGGTATCAGGGCGAAGAAGCAGCGGTGCGGGTGACGCCCTTCACTGCTGCCGTGCGCCTCTCTTGTCAGGCATTCCGCTGTCTTCTGCTGGTGTACCTGTTCCACCTCTTCGTGGAGGCCCCAAGGTGGCCAGTGGGGACCCGTTTTTTTTATCGAGACGTTCAACGGTTCGTGTTGGAAGACACTTCGGCGAAGATTGCGAGAGACTTCGGCGGTGATAGTGTGCGCTCAGGAGATAGGCATCAGCACTTCTTTCTTGGGACAGGCGACGGCCTCGGCACGCTCACTTGGTTTCCACGCTTTGTTCGGCCCCTCTTTCCTGAACGTTGAGACAGGCAAGGTCTCGTGCGGTGTTGCCGTCTTCGCACGGCTCAGCATTGGTTTACGATGGCCTCCAGAAGGTCCTGGCCCAGTCGTTCCTGGACGAGCTATCAAGGTTCTGGCGGATTTTCCTGGATGGCCCACGGTGACGGTTTTCTCGGTTTATTTGAAGACATCGGAGGGCCTCAGCGAGGCCAACATCCAGATGATCGCGAAGATAGGTAAGCAGGTGCATGACCCAACTCATACGATCCTCGCGGGGGACTGGAATCTCACACCACAGGTTCTGGAGGCTTCTGGAGTTCCACGCAAGCTGGGGATGTTGGTTCTTTGCGCCGATTGAGCACAC
This sequence comes from Prorocentrum cordatum, assembly GCA_963575745.1. Classification (NCBI taxonomy): domain Eukaryota; class Dinophyceae; order Prorocentrales; family Prorocentraceae; genus Prorocentrum; species Prorocentrum cordatum. Next base: position 111,987 of record CAUYUJ010019799.1, read on the forward strand.
GTGTCGTACCCCGTCTACGAACACAATCATTGATTTCTTCGTCATGGGCCCCGGCTTGTCTAGATTGATTTCTGGAGTTGCTGCGGTCATGTCTTGGGATGTCAAGCCCCACAGGCCTGTTCAACTCAAGGTTCGTGCAGATGCTCTCTCCCTCAGGCAGTTAGTGTACCGTAGCTATCAGCGGCTCCCTGTTGATGTGCCTTTCGGACCGCGGCCTCAACCTCCAGCGTGGCAGGGCGCTCTTGCTCATGCTGCTCAGGCAGCGGCTTGGGCCATGCACGAGAGGCCACGGTGGCCTGGAGTGTTTTGAATAATGCATGGGCGCAGTTTGTGGATGTCGCTGAGCTGGAGCTTACCCGCACTTTAGGTTTCGAGCCGAAGGAGTTGGGTGAGCGTTCGCGAACGATCAAGTCGTCTTGGGTTTCAGTTTTCTATCGCCCGAAGGATCCTGAGGATAAGCTCCAGATCGTTGCTGGTTGGAGGTGGCTGTACCAGTCTTTTCAGGAATTTACCCTGACGGTGCAAGATGCGACCGAGGATGCCGTGCAGATTTGCATCCAGCTTCAGGTATCGCTCCAGGACTCCTGCCCTGGTGAAGGCTTGTCTGTGCGCCTTGATGCCTCCCTCCGTGCCATGCGCACTCTGGCGAGGAGCTGGCAACACCACAGCAGCTTCCATCAGCAGGAGTGGCTTGAGCAAGCTCAGCAGTTTTTAGATGATGTTCGTGAGGATTATGAGCAAGCTGGGTCAGATGGGGATCGAATACAGCGGGAGTCGTGGGACATCTGGCAGGAACGGGCCCTTGCTGGCTCAGCTCGGATAATGCATCGTTTTACGAAGCTGAAAAAGGTTTGGCAGCCGACAGTTATCCAGAGTGCGCCTGGAGTTTTTACTGCGGATCCTCACGCCCTTCTGGAGGATGAAGCTCAGACGTTGGGAAGATTCTGGGGAGCGGGCTTGAAGCCACCTGAAGCCTGGATTCCTGATCGTCAATGTTTTCCTCGGGCCAGCGTTGATGAACTTCGGAAAGCGCCCCTGAGCTTCAGCCGCCACACCGCCCAGAGCTTAGATGGATTTCACCCGCGGCATGTTGGTGCCCTCTCCGACGAGGGCCTCACGTGCCTGGCCGTGCTCTACGAGGCCGTGGAGCGGCTGGGCCTTTTCCCCGCGCAGCTACTGTGGATGCTGCTGCCTTTACTGGAGAAGCCCAAAGGAGGTCTCAGGCCGATTCTTCTTCTGGGATCTTTTGTTCGAGTTTGGGAGCGACTTCGGAGACCTCAGGCTGATGCTTTCCTGGATCGGGCCCAGCGGCCTCACTGGTCTTTTGGTGCGGGGCAGTCTGCAGAAGTATCGATATGGCAGCAAAGTGTGATAGCCGAGGAGACCTCCGAAAAGGGCGATTACACGGCAGGTTTCATTTGGGACGGAATGAAGTACTATGAGTCCTTTCGGCTCCAGTGGCTGAGGGATCGGGCCCTGTACTGGCGTATACCCACGGTTCTCATAAAAGTCTCGTACAACCTCTGGAGGTCCCCGAGGGTACTCCGTCTGGGAGCTCATCACTGCCCGCTCATTCAGTTTGCGCAAAATGGTTTACCAGCAGGGGACATTTTCAATGATGTTTTCGTGAAGGTTTACGCGATGTTCGAGTTTGATCTTTGGTCTAGCCGAAATCCTGGGGTTAGTTTGGGATCGTACGTCGACGACGACACGGTTTCGGCCCATGGTCCTGAAAGTGCCATTATGCACGATTTGGTCACGGCTGCGAAAGATTTGAAGTGGGTCTTTCAGACACGTTTAGGTGTGCGGCTAGCTGAAGACAAAGCGGTATCTTTTTCGTCGTCCAGCAGGATAGCTTCCAAGTTGCGCAGGCGACTTCAGCCAATATGCCCTTCTTCGGCCACGAACTCCACGGTGTCGCTGGGCGTGGACCTAGCACCTGGTCAGGGGTTATCGGCTAAGAAGGCTAGAGCTCGGCGGCGGCAACGGTTTCACGATATGCGAATTCGTAGCCGGCTACTCCAGCACTATAAGAAGAAGCTTCCCAGGGACCGTACGCGTATTAACAAGATATATGTAGCAGGAGTACGGCCAGCAGCAGGTTTCGGTAGCATGGTCCTAGGAGTTTCTGATCATGAGTTGGCTTCTTTACGTTCTGTGCTCATGTCAGGCAAGTCCCCTGCTCATCGGGGAGCCAGCCTGACAGCGAAGTGTGTGCTTCATGGAGACCCTGCGTGGCGTCAGGCGGTTGCCCCAGCACTTCAGTGGTCGAACAGCCTCTGGCAGAGCCTCACGGAGCCCACGGTGTCCCACTTCTCTTTTCGGGATCACATTCGGATATGGCGTACAATATCGAGTTCCTCTCCTGAGTTAGGCCCCACCGTCTGGCGTAAGTCTAAAGGTCCAGTGCATAGAATGCTCCTCTCCCTCCATCGTATTGGGTGGCGTGCAGATAACTTTGCGCTGTGGAGAGATGACCGCGATCGCGTGGTTGATTTAATGTACACCTCCCCAGCTTTAGTGGCCAAGCAGCTCGAGGCTGGTGCGCAGAGAGCCCTTGAGCGCAAGATGGCCACTGATTTAGATGATTTCAATGATGCCCGAGTCTGCCCAGACCCTGTCGCTAAGCTTTTCCGTTCACGTAAGACCACGGCCAGACAAAAATATTGGCTCTCGGCAGTGTTTTCAGGTGCCTGCTGGACGGGAGATCGGTTGAGAGCGTGCGGGTATGACCACGGGGGGGATTGTCCTTTGTGCGGGGAACCCGACTCCCTGTTCCATCGGCAATGGCTCTGTCCGAGTGTTGCCGAACAGAGGCTCGAGCATGTCAGTCAGGAGTTGATTGATCAGGTGAAAGCTGCCGAGCCCCAGGAACTTTTGTTTTGGTCGAGGCTCATTGTGCCTCAGCCTGTGGTCCCTGGTCCGTCCTGGAACCTCGACCCGATTTTTCAGGATTCCGAGGGCCAGGAAATCAGTTTTGAAGATTTTCTTGAGCTGTCCCGTGGGTGTGAGCCCGTGGTCGATGGCTCAGCAACTCAGCAGGTGTTTAAGGAGCTCCAACGCGCGGCGTTCGGGGCTGTGTTCCTGGCACCTGGCCCCGAATACAAGATTCAGGCACGGATGATGGGCACAGTATGGCCCACCTTTTTCCAGACTCCGCAGTCGGCGGAGCACCTTGGTATGGCTACGCTTAGCTGTGTCATAGATTACCCTGCCACCCCTCACAGCGACTGCTCTGGTGCCGTTAATCTGCACAATGCTAGTCGTCGTGAACAGCTGTGCCCAAAGCAGATGTTTGCTGGCCTTAGGAGGCTCGCCCTGGAACACGACCCTCAGGGCTGTCTGGGACCTGCCTCCTACACCCCTGCCCACAGGTCTGAGGAGGTGATTTTGGCTTTACCGATTTTGGAGCGTCGCATTGCCCTGGGAAATGCTGATGCTGATAGGTTAGCCAAGCATGCACTGACACTTCACCCAGGGGCCCCGACAGAAGACCTCGAGGCCCTTGATGTGTGCGTGAAGCGTGTGAAAGATTTAGTTCGAATGTTTGATGCTGTGCTCTCCTGCTACCCCAAGATGGAGTTCCGCCGCGTTGCCAGAGGCCTTCGGACGACGGCTTTCAGAGATCCGAGTTGGCACGACTGGCGCGAGATTGACTCTGGGGCAGCTTGGAGGTGCACAAAGTGTTTCTCGATCACCTGGGATCAGGATAGATCGATGGTAGGGTGCAAAGGGGTCCCCACAGCCCTTCGGAATCTGAAGGATGCCGAGGAACGGGGGCACCTCCTAGCTTGTGCGATGATTGACAATGAGGCCCAGGAACCTTTAGTGTTTTGCTATAGGTGTGGTGCCTACTCTTCGAAAAGGTGTGTTTTGCTGGCTGGGCGGTGTTTTGGGAAGCTGGGTAAGAGATCCCAGACCCTCTTCCGAGTCAAGCAGGGGCTCCATCCTCACTTTTACAATGATAATCGTGTCACGGACCCTTGCCGTCGCTCTGCCGAGGCTGTCCTTGAGGCCGCAACCACACAAGGTGGTAAACCGACGGCCTCCCGCCTGCGCCTCGTGTCAACTCCTGGCATGGAGGCTCTGGCGGCCCGCGTTCGCGCGCGGGAAGAAGCTGCAGCTGCCTCCCGTCGATCGGGTTAGGCAGGATTGCTCTGTTCTGCCTCGAGGGCCTCCGAGGAAAAAGCGGTCATCCCAGTGCGCGCGCCAAAGGCCACTCTTGCCCAGGGCCACTCCTGCGCTCCGGGGCAACGATCGGGGGGAACAGGCATAGGGGGGATGCATCGACCCCCGCCCCTTGCTCGCCGAGAGGGGCCCGGTAGCCCCAACTTGACCAGGAACGTCCGGATTCACTGTCGGGGACTCATCGCCGATCTGTCGGCGATGTATTGCAAATTCCAGTCGGATGTGCCCCCCCCCCCCCCCCTATCCCAGACCCCCGACGTCATGGTTTGTGCATAACTTCGGCCCCCTGAGGCCTGGACCCCTTCCCTGGCACCGCTTTCTCACCCCGAGTCGTGCGTGGACGGCCCCGAGGGCCTGTAAGGCCCCCCTGCCTCTGAGCCTGGCCCTCCCGGGTGGGGTCGAAGCAGGTGGGTTCGGGGGATCGCGCCGCATCGCTGATGCATCGGGGATGCGGCTCCACGTGTCGAGCCATCGCAAACGTGGACCAAGGGGGCGTGGATTAGCGTAGCTCGCGGATTTCCGCCCCCAGACGCCGAACACCCAGAAACAGCCTCACCGTCGTGACCTTCTCATGCCTCGAGGGGGCCTGGGCTCGTCGCTGCTCCTGCGTGCAGCCGCAGGTGCCGTCCAGCCCCTGGCTGGGCCCCGCGGGCGCCCCCGAGCCGCTGGCAGCGGGCGACCCAAAGCAGGCCGTAGCCGCCCGCGCCGGCGCGGCGGCGCCAGGAGCGGCCCCGGCGCTGCTGAGCAGCCGCATCGTGGCCGCCATCCAGGGGACCTGGGCCGGCGCGGTGCTCAGAGGAGGAAGACCCTGAGATCCTGACGTTGCAATCACTACTTTGCTACGACGGGCGTGTTCGCTCCATTTCGGGCCCTCGGGCCTTCGCAAATCGATCCGGCTCGAAAGATGATGCAGAAAGAGGGGTCCTGGGCTCCGGTGGTGATTTTCTGCGGTGTTGCAATTCTTCTGCAGCGTCGGATCTCAGGGAAGGTGTCCATACCGCTACCCTGCTTTCTTTATCGCCTCTCTGGGCCTCGGGGGAGGCACTCGTCGCCACCGCTGGGTTCGCCTCGGAATTCCGGTCCCGGCGCCCCCTGAGAGGTCCGTGGAGTGGCGTTGAGTCGGGCCTGCTCCTCTGCAGGAGGAACATTCAAAATGAATAAACAAATCGTCTGGGGACGATTCTTGATAATTTTTGAGCATCTTGGGGGGATGTTTTGAGTATGTTTTATCTTTCGTCCCAAATCCACCTGTACACCTTAGGCGATGCTTAAGAAAACTTGAATTTTCGGCCAGAGTCTCGATTATTCTTAATGTTTCAATGTAAATCCTAAGATTTGAATGGAAATTTTGGGTTTTTATTCAAGTTCTGAGACTATGAATTTCTTAACCCATGATTTCTTAAGCATTTCGTAGGGTGTAGGGGGACACGCCCGCCCCAAGAGTAGCGGTATATCCGTGCCTTGCGGTTTCCCCAGGTGCGGGAGCACGCGCAGGACTCCCGCCCCCCGTCCCGGAGGTCCCTGGCTCGGGGCCTCCCAGATCTCGGAGGTGGATAGACCTCCTACCCTGCCACGTCGATGAGCGAATTGGCCGTTGTCGGTTCGCGAGAGGCGAGAGGGCGCCGTGGCCGTCATTTTGGCGGGTCCAGGTCCGTCGGTGTCGGTGAGAGGCCGCTTTCACTCAAGGGTGGTTTACGAAAGGGAGGTTTGCCCACCGCCGACAGATGGGGTCCGAGTGGATGGGGTCGGACGATCGCGCCGCAAAGCGCCGATGCACGGGCCGATGCGGCTCGACGTGGAGCCCGAGTTTCTCGACGCCGACGGCGCCGATTCATCGCCGATGCCCCCTGCAGTGCCGATGCATCGCCGATGCATCGCCGATGCGTCCGGCGGTGTGTCGGCGATGCGGCGCGATCTTTCGTCCCCAGCTACTCGGACCCCGTTTGGGAGGCCTCTGGTCCCTGAGGTCCCTATCTGAGCACGCGCCTTGCTCGAGGGAAGGAACAGGATGACCCCGACCACGATTCAGAGGAGGAAAGTGCCAATACCGATACCCTTCCCTCGTCGCCATGGCTGGGTTCGCCTGGGTAGAGGTCCAAGGAGTGGCGGTGTCGGTATCTGACCCCTGAGATCTGGAGGTTGTATTTGTTTCACATCAGGCGTTTTTACACTGGGCGCCGGGACATCACAGAGCGATCCGGCTCGAAATATGCCACATGCATTCGCATGGCTTCGCAGAGAGACCGCATTACGCCATCGTTCGTGACATGAGGGCGGCCTCGCGAACTGTGTGGAGGGGGGGCATGTTCATACTAGTGCTCACGGCTGGGCGCGCACGTCCCAACAGGGCCGCTGAATCTCGTCCAGCAGGATCTCTCAGTCCGTGCGTCCTTGTTGTATCTGCTATCGTGGGTCACCCGCGGACGGCGCGGAAGAGAGTTCCCCGCCCGGCGAGCCGCGGCCCAGGCCGGAGAGGACCGCTTCCCTCGCCGGGCGGCGGCGCGGGAGCGCAAGCATGAGATGGCCGCGCGTCCGCGCCGCGGGATAGCGCGCAGTTCGGTGGCTCAGTGAACACGGGTGCTCGGGGCCCCGGGTCATCAGGGGTAACTCGGGTCAGGGCTAACTCGGGCTCGCTTCTCGGGATTCCGAACACGAGTTGCCCGGGACCCGAGTGACCTCGGATAGTTCGGGCGTCCAGGGCCCCGGATCATCAGGGGTAACTCGGGTTAGGGTTATTTCGGGTTCGTTTTTCGAGAATCCAAACCCGAGTTACCCTGGACCCGAGTTACCCCGGAGAACTCGGGCGCCCAAGGTGTCCGCAGTTCGGTTGGTTCGGCTGCGGCGCAGTCGGCTGCGTTCGGCTTGGGTTCGGTTCGGTCGGCTGCCGTGTCGCCGCTGCGCCGCTGCGCCGCACTGCTGGCGGCCCGCCGGGTACGGTCGGCCTGTTTGGCTGTCGGAGCGGTCGGTTTTGGGCAGTGCTGTCGCCGTGGACGGTCTGCAGAGCGCCGGATTCGCCGACTGGGGCTCGAATTCGGAGGCGGCTTTGGCCGATCCGGTCGGGTCCCTGATCAGTGCGGTGCTGTGTGCTCGGGGACAGGTCGGGCTGGGCGGATCACGATCTCGGGCGGGCTCAGTTGGATGACCGCGGGGGGTGCTGAAGGGATAGGGGATTTATGCGTAGATGGTAAAGTGTCAAACGTGTCTGAAAATACTCATATCTATATATATATATATACAAGACTGCATTGGCGCTTCGCGCCATGCGCCTTGTTCCGGACGCTTCTCGGAAAAGCAATAAGTCATTGCGTGTTTCAGCAGAGGGGGCGTCGAGAGCACGAATACGACCACGATCACGAGGACCACCACCAGCACCACCACCACCACCACCACAACCACCACGACGACGACGACGCCGACGACAACGACGACGACGACGACGACGACGACGACGACGACGACGACGACGACGACGATGGGGCTCTCGTCTGAACTGCAGATGGGGCGCTCGTCTCTCGAGAGCCTCTGGAAGCTCCCGATGGGACCAGAAGCGCTCAGAAACTTGGCCCTTCCGCGTCGTCGTCGTCCTCCTCCTGTTCCTCCTGCTCCTCCTCTCGGGCAGGCCGCGGGAGCGAGCGCTCGGGGCGTCAGTAAGCGGGCTACGCAATAATGAGGCGGCAGCCCGCGATGACTCTGACGACGACGGCGGCGACGACGATTGGTCGCTTCCTGAATGCATGGAGGGGTCCTGGACGCTTGTGGGGCGTCTGAGGTCCTTTCGAAACACCGTCCTGAGGCGCTTGTGGTGGAGTGTAAGAGAACTGCTGGAAACTATATTGGAACGGTGGGGGCTCGCGTTTGAGCTCCTGGCGACTCTCCGGACCAGAGGACTCCTGTTGGGGCTGTTTTGGGCCGTCTTGGAGCCCTCTTGGGCCGTCCCAGAACCCTATTTTGGCCCTCTTGGAACACCCTCGGGGGCCTCCTGTGGCTCTCTTGGAGCTCTCTTGGGAGTTCTCGGGGCCCTCTGGGGCCCCTCATGGGCCGCCTTGGGCTTCTCTTGATCCGTCTTGGAGCTCTTTTGGGCCGCCTTGGGCCGCTCATAGAGGCCTCGGAGGCCGTCCTGGGGCGATCTTCAAAGTCTTTCGGGATGCCGTGGACGCTATAAAAGCGGAAAAAGCTAATGTTTTCAAAGGCGTACGTTTCCTCAGGGCATGGGACGATTTTGGCTCTTGGGGGTCCCTGTTGGGGCCTCTTGGACCGTCTTGGGGGCCTCGTGGGCCGTCTTGAAACCATGGTGGGTCCTCTTTGAGCGCTGATGGGCCGTCTTCGGGCCCGTTTGGGGCCCGTGGGCTCCGATCGGCAGGGGCGTCCAACTGCCCGGAAGGCCGCCGGGGCTGCGAAAGGGCGTTCAGGGCGTTCGTTGGGTGGAGGGCAGGGGCGTTTGGGGTGTCCTGGGGGGGGGGTCCGGTTTAGGGGGGGGTCCGGGTAATAAGAATATAATAATAATAATGATAATATATACATATATATATATATACACACGACCCTCCCTCGGGTGTTAGGGAAGTTCGGGGGGAAACCAACGTATCGCCCAATCGATCTCACGATCGATCTCTCTATCGGTCTCAGTTTCGACCTGTCGACTAGTATCACTCTCCATCGCACGATCGACCTCAATACCGATCTCACAAACGATCTCACTATCCATCGCACTACCGATATCACCACCGATCTCACTATTGTTCTCATTATTGATCTCACCATCGATTTCACCATCGGACTCACTGTCGGTCTCAATATCGATCTCACTATCGATCTCATTATCGATCATACCATTGATATCACTATCGGTTTCACGATCGATCTCACTATCCCTCTCACTATCGATCTCGCTAGTGATCTCACTATCGATCTCAATTTCGATTTCACGATTGATCTTACTATCAATCTCACTATCGATCTCACAGTCGATCTCACTATCGATCTCACTATCGATCTCACTACCGACTTCACGATCGATCTAACGATCAATCTCACGATCGATCTCACGGGACACTACGGGACATAGCGGGAAGCCGCGGGACACCACGGGACACCATCGGGACACCACTGCAGGACACCGCAGGACACCACGGGACACGACAGGACACCATGGGACACCACGGGACAAAATCACGGGACACAACGGGACACCGCGGGACACCACAGGGCACCGCGGGACACCATGGGATTCCATGGCGCACCATTGGGACACCACGGCGGGACACCGCTCTGGACACCATCGACACACCATTAGGGCACCATTGGGACACCAATCCAAACACTGCGGAACACCATGGGGCACCGCGGGACACCACGGGTCACCATCGGGAAACCACGGCGGGACAACCCAGGCGTCTGCCCGCCACGCAGCTGGGGGTGGCGACTTCTGTCCTCGCCGCGCCCTAGCCAGGCGGCCACCCATCCAGCTTTGCCTCGACCGCACGCACGACACGAACCCCAAACCGAAACCGACCTGGTGGTGGCTCTCCATTGCACTTCGGTCTCACCCCATTACCTCCGATACACCTATGCGACCACCCTTCGGGTGATAAGGAGGTTCAGGGGGGAGGAACCATCGTCTCACGCAATCGATCTTACGATCGATCCCATTAACGACACCACAGGTTGACATCATTATCGATCGCACAGTAGATCTCACCATCGATCTCACACTCGATTTTACAATCCTTTTCACGATCGATGTCTCAAGCGATCCCACGATCGATTTCATTATGGACATCACTATCGATCGCACTGTCGATCTTACTGACGGTCCCACTATCGATATTACTGTCGACATCACAATCGATCACATTATCGGTAGCACTATCAATCTCACTACCTATCTCACTATCGATCTCACCTTCGCTTTCACTCTAGGTCTCACGGGGCACCACGGGACACCACGAGACACCGCGGGACACTGCGGGACACCACGGGACACCACGGCGGGACACCACAGGACAACATTGGAACACCACGGCGAGACACCGCGGGACACCGCGGGACACCGCGGGGCACCAAGGGACACAACCACGGGACACCGCGGGACACCGCGTGTCACCCGCGACACACCACCAGGACACCATCAAGACACCAATCGAGACACTGCGGGGCACCACGGGACACACTCGGAACACCATGGCGGGACACCCCCCAGCACCCGCCCGCCAAGCGGATGGGGGGGCGGATCTCTGTCCTCGCCGCGCCCTAGCCAGAGGAGGGGTCAGCCCTCTTGCCCACTCGCGCAGCTTCGCCTGGCCCGCACGCGCGACGCGAAGCCGAAACCGAAACCGATTTCCCGGTGGGGGGCTTTCCGTTCCGCTTCGATCTTACCTTTTCAATTCCGATCTATGCCAGCCGCCGTGAAAACCAAACAGTGTGCTCCTAGCAGTGAGTGGTGCTATCTGTGCGGTGCAATCCTTGTGGTGCTTCATATGTGGACCAACTAATGGGGTGCAGCCTGCGTTGTGCAACCCATGTTGTGCACTCCTAGGTTGTGCACTAAACGATGCCAGAACGATGTTGTGCAGTATATTGGGTCAATCTAATTGTGGTGCAGGAAATGTGCTGCAATGCAAGTGGAGCAGTCGATGTTGTGCCATCTATGGGGTGCAATCCATGTGCGTCAATCTATGGGGTACGACCTATGTTTGAGAATATACGTAGCGATATCTATGTGTTGCACCCTATGCTGTGCAAGATATGTGGTCCATATATGATATGCAGTAGGTGCTGTGCAATTTATGCGGCGCAATCTATATATATGTATACATATATATGTATATATATATATATATATATATATAGATCGGTCAGTCGGTCTTGTGCGATACCCGTGGTGCAAAATATGTTGTGCAAGATATGTTGTGCGGTTTCAGTTGTGCAGAATATGCTGTTCAATATATGCGGCATAATCCATGTTGTGCATTCTATTCGGGGCAATGAATGATGACAGGAGGAGCCGCCAGTGCGGTTGCCCGCGGGGCCGTCGCGAGACATCGTGCCAGCTGCGACGGCGAAGAGTCAGGGGGAGTCCACGGCGGCCTACCTCATGCGGGCGGCCACGGGGAAAGCTGGCAGAGAAAGATGCGACGAGGTGTTCGGCATCCTGATGGTACGAGGAGAGGCCGAAGACTTCGCGATGGACTTCGGCGACGAGATGCTTGCGGAAGCGAGCCCTGCGGAGACCCACACCAGCCCTGCGATGGGAGAGGCATGTGCGGCGGCAGCAGATGCGGCAATGACAGCGGCGGAGGCCGAGACACCACCGCCGCCAGAGGCGGTGCGCCGAAAGCGGGGGCGAGGATCGGAGGCCAGCCAGCCAGAGGGCGACGGCACCCCGCGGGCGAATGTGCGTCGGCGGCTTCCAGGCGGAGAGGAACCGCAACAGTAGCAGCCGCTACCTTGCGAGGCCGAGGAGCTTGCAGCAAGTGGGCCAGCGATGTGCCCCCCCTCGAGCCCAGCGGCGGCGGGCAGCACTGGGACGGCGCAGCAACGCCTGCACGCGGTGAGGGAGGCGTGCGGTTGCGTGGTCTGCGTAGCGTGCGGGTGCTACGCGAGGTGGCGCACCGAGGGCTGGCCAAGCAGTGCCCAGGGTGGCCAGCCAACCCCAGCAGGTCGGCACGGCCAGGCGCAGGCTGGCTGATCGCATTCTGCGAGGCGCCCACCCGGAGCTGAACAAGAGCCTGGTCGACGGGCCAGGGTGAGTATGCCCAGTCATCTGGCCTGTTGCAGGGTTCGTGCGTTATTGTCCTGCTGATGGTATGACGCCTTGCGTCGTGCAGGCGCGGGCGCGCTCGCTAGCAGCGCTGGCAAAGACAGCATCCACAAGGAAGCGCCCTGGCCGTCGTGGCTGGAACCGTTGGCGTGGGCGCGCGCTGAGCCTGTGCTCGTGGTAAGTCAGTAACACAACAACAACAACAGCAGCAGCAACAACAACAGTAGTGCCATATATGATGCGCACTATGTGCGGGGCAATCGGCGTGGTGCAACATATGTTGTGCAGCCTTGTCGGTGCAACCCATGTGGCACAATCTACGCTGTGCAACCTATGTCAGGGAGGCGGCGGCGGCCACATAGCCGCCAGACCAGCCACGCGGCCCAGACGGCGGGCGGCGACGAGGCGGCGACGGGCTGGCCACGGCGGCCAGGTAACGTAGCCGCCAGATAGACCACGCGGCCCAGTCCTGCAGAGGGCAAGTAAGAACCCCTAAGTGCAACCACTGTTTGGGAGAAGTCTCTCTCTCTCTCTGTCTCTCGATTCTTACTATTATATTCTTATTGCCTGGACCCCCCCCTAAACCGGACCACCCCCCGCAGGACACTCCAGGCGCCCCCAACGAACGCCCTGGACGCCCTTTCGGAGTCCCAGCGGCCTTCCGGGCAGTTGGACGCCCCTGCCGATCGGAGCCCACGGGCCCAAAACCGGCCCCAAGACGGCCCATCAGCGCTAAGAGAGGACCCACTATGGTTTCAAGCCGGCCCACGAGGCCCCCAAGACGGTCCAAGAGGCCCCAAAAGGGACCCCCAAGAGCCAAAAATCGTCCCATTGCCTGAGGAAACGTACGCTTTTGAAGATATCAGCTTTTTCCGCTTTCGCAGCGTCCACGGCATTCCCAGCGACTCTGAAGATCGCCCCAGGACGGCCTCCGAGGCCTCTATGAGCGGCCCAAGGCGGCCCAAAAGAGCTCCAAGACGGATCAGGAGAAGCCCAAGGCGGCCCAAGAGGGGCCCCAGAGGGCCCCGAGAACTCCCCAGAGAGCCCCAAGAGAGCCACAGGAGGCCCCCAAGAGTGTCCCAAGACTCTTGGGACACTCTTGGGGGCCCGGCCTCCCAAAACGGCCAAAAGAGGGTTCTGGGACGGCCCAAGAGGGCTCCAAGACGGCCCAAAACAGCCCCCAAAGGAGTCCTCTGGTCCGGAGAGTCACCAGGAGCTCAAACGCGAGCCCACACCGTTCAAATATAGCTTCCAGCAGTTCTCTTACACTCCACGAAGCCGTAGTTCGCAGGACGGTGTCTCGAAAGGACCTCAGAAGCCCCACAAGCGTCCAGGACCCCTCCATGCATTCAGGGAGCGACCAATCGTCGTCGCCGCCGCCGTCGTCGTCGTCGGCCTACGGAGGAGCAGGAGGTCTCGGCCTGTCATCGCGGGGTGCCGTCTCATTATTGCGTAGCCCGCTTACTAACGCCCCGAGCGCTCGCTCCCGCGGCCTGCCCGAGAGGAGGAGCAGGAGGAGGAGCAGGAGGACAACGACGACGAGGAAGGGCCAAGTTTCTGAGTGCTTCTTGTCCCATCGGGAGCTTCCAGAGGCCCTCGAGAGACGAGCGACCCATCTGCAGTTCAGACGAGAGCCCCATCGTCGTCGTCGTTGTCGTCGGCGTCGTCGTCGTCGTCGTGGTGGTGGTGGTGGCGGTGGTGGTGGTGGTGGTTGATCGTGGTCGTATTCGTGGTCTCGACACCCCCCTTGCTGAAACACGCGATGACTTGTTGCTTTTCCGAGAAGCGTCCGGAACAAGGCGCCTGGCGCGAAGCGCCAATGAAGTCTTGTGTATTATATATATATATATATACACAGCTGCTTGCGGCACGCCCCGCCACCGTGCTTGTGGAACGACGCAACAGGAAAGAGGACGAATGTAGGGACAGCGCAATTCGTGCGATCGGTCTGGATTTGGACGGGTCGTGAACTCGACTCGGCCTCGTCCTGTTCGTCCGCGCGGTATGAGGGAGGTCGAGTTCACGCCCCGCGGCAGGTCAGCGAGTGGTCTGAAACGGGCAGGGTCGTGATCTCGACCTCGTGCATGTCCGCGCGATAGGGAGGAGGGGGAGGAGAAGGAGATGGAGGAAATGAGGACGATGAGGAAGACACTTCTTGGGGCCCTTTGGGGGCATCCTGCGAGCCTCCTGATGGCCTCTGAGGGGCCTCTTGGGGACCTCCTGTGGCCTCTTGGGGGCCTCCTGGTTTCCTTGGGCAGTTTTACGCAATCTTTGGCCCGTCTGACGCCTTCGCAGGCCGTGTTCGGGGGCCTCTCTTGGCCGTCTTGGTGCCCTTTTGGGGCGCTTCAGGGCCGTTTTGGGTCCTTGTTGGGAACTCCTTGGGCGATCTTTGGGCCCTCTTGGGCCGACTTGGGGCTCTCTTCGGAGCCCTTTGGGCTGTCTTGCATTATTGAGGCCTTTTGGGCCGTACTGGGCGGCCAAAAACCCTACTAGGCGAGAGCCTCATAATCCATCGTGCACCAAGGGAACATCGTTCGTTTGGGCCTCCTTTGATTTTCTCGCAGGGACTCTTGGACCTCTCTTGGGCCGTCTTGGAGCACTCTTGGGCCGTCTTGAGGGCCTCTTCGACCGTCCGGAGGGCGTCTTGGGAGTTTCTTTGGCCGTCAAGAGCCATCTTGGACCGTTCTGGTGTCATCCTGGCTGTCTTGGAGGCCGTCTTGCCTTTTCGGAGGCCGAGGAGAGCCGGAAGGCGACTTCATGAGGGGCGATTTTCAAGGCGCGCGCGCGGCGAGGGGGGGCGCCCCTAGAACATTCAAATACCTCCCAGACAGCAGGAAAGCAATCTTTCACGCCCGAACGTGCACAATGCCCAGTGGCGGATATGAACTCACCCAAACCAAGCCACTTAGGGCACTTGTAACCCAGGTGCGAGTTAGTTCACGCCAGATGTACCCCAATTAAGCAACCACTTGTAATCCCCTATCCCTTTAGCCCCCCCGCGGTCATCCAAGCAGGACCGGGAAAAATCTTTCCAGAGCGTGACGGAACGCGCCCAGGGTGTCCCAGAGCGCTCTGGAACGGCCGCGGCACCCGACACATCTTCCGGAGCCGCAGATGTCAGAGATCCCCGATCTATTCAGGCCCGTTTTTGTCCCAGTCCTGGCTTCGTCTTAGGATCTGGCCCGGGCAACGGATCGGCGCAGGAGTGGTCTGAGCTGTGCCAGCGAGACCTGCGCAAGGCCCTGCTCGAGGTGCTCGAGGTGGTGCTGGAGCTGGCCGGTCTGCCCGGCAGCCTGCAGGATGCGGACGTTGACGGGGATCCCCAGGCGTTCTTGCAACGGCTGCCGGAGTGGGTGAGGATCGAGGGTCTGGACCTGCAAGTCTGGCCGCTCATGCCGACGGCGAAGCACGGCAAGAGGTCCCTCATGAACTTCGAGAGGTTCTGGACCTTCGCCATCAACGCCCAGGCCGCCTCGACCCTGCTGGAGGGCAGGGTCGTGGCCACGCTGAGCCACTGGCTGCTGGCCATGCCGCGCGCGGTGATCAGGTCCCTGCGGCACGTCTCCA
>CAUYUJ010019799.1:132500-170641 GCA_963575745.1 Prorocentrum cordatum
CTATTATTGCCTCTCTGTGGACCTGTTGGAGAACCTCTTTGGGGCCTTTTTGGGTTGTTTCGGGAGCCTCTTGGACCACCTTGGGGCCGTCTTGCGGCCATCTCGAGCTGCGAAGACGGCCATCTTGGGTCATCTTAGAGTCCAATTTCGACCGCGCCAGCGGGATGCTGACATGGGCTGCCTAGGAGATCTTGGGCGGATTCGGGGGGAGGTGTTGTGCGCTCTGTCGAGGCGGTTTGCGCGCTTTGTTTGGGCTGGCGCGCGGCCAGCGGAAATGGTCTGCGGGGAGGATTTTGGACAGTATCCAAGTATCTTTCAAAGTTCGGCACGACAGGCACTCCTTCGATGAATTGATAGAGGGCGGCGGATCCAAGACGCATGCGCCGAATGACAGTCGCCCTCTGCCTCTGCCCTTGTGGAGAGGCTAAGGAGTTGCGGCCAATCATCGATGCAAATGGCGCTCGACCGTGGTGGAGTGCAATTTCTAAGACATGTTGTCCGGGACGACTGGGGGAGTGTGTGGAGTCTAGATTTACGGGCCGCCTTGGGGCTCTTTGGGGGCCCTCTGTCTGGTTTCACGTGATCATGATTGGGGCGCCTTGGTGCGCTCCAGAGCCGTAAAGGGCCCCTTGACGTCAGCATGGATTCTTTGGGCCGTTGGGGCGTTCTTTCGGGCCGTTCTGGGGCTCTTGTTACGCCGTCTTGAGCCACTCTGGGATCCTTCTTGGAACATGTTGGACCCTATTCTGGCGTCTCGGGCCCCTCTTGGGCCGTCTTGGTGCGCTCATGGCGGCCATATGGGGTCTTGTTCGGATTTGGTGGTCTGAATCCCGCAAAGGCCTCGTGCGAGAATGTTTGCCTTGTGGGATCAAGTTCTTGTGGCACCATCTACCGTACGTGATGCACTAGCTTGCTGGCCGAGCAGCTTGATAGAAGCAGAGGCGAATCATATTATGATATAATATGCGTCCATCCTGTCGCAGGACGGCAGTATGGCTCGAGTCAATGTGCTGTGGTTCATAGTTACTTGTTTGTGTCGATGATTGTTGGAACACGGTTTCGACTTGGACACCCGAAAATCGTTGGCACGGTGGCGGACAATAACTCGTGACGCGGGCTTCTCTCTGTGATGGGCCTGAGAGGTAATGAAGATACGATCCGATCGGTCCGATTCGAGATCGAGTCCAGCCAGCTCGATCCGATTCGCTTTCGATGCTCCGACGAGCCGATGCGGCGCGATGCTCCTGTGGTGCTGTTGTGCAGCCTGGCGCGGCCAACTCGATTCGATTCCGGCCCCGTGCCGATGATGCCCGAATAGAACACATTTTGATTTGATTCGATTTTTCCCTATTGGTGCTGACTGATCCCGTCTGCGGCACGGTTTCGGGAAATCACTCGTGACGTTGAGCTGATTTGTGAGTCTTGTGGCCCTTTCCCAGGCTCCCGACGTCGTGTTGTTGAAAACAACATGGGCCCCCAGAGGTCAAAAGCCAGTTGAGACAGTCCCAGGGATTGGTGAGGACCCCATGAGGCCCCAAACTGCCAAACGCCGTTCGTTGTGTTTTTTGCTCGACGCGAGGGGTCTGGTCTCAGGCGGCAGAAACACTTGCCTCGAGCGTGTCCGTGACTTCCTTCGATGCGCCAGGTACACCGGCATACAGAAGTCGGAGGAGGTCAGGAAGCACCTCAACAACTTCGCTCAGAGGTCGAACAACAACAACACATTGCATACATGAGCGGACAACGAGCTGTATGCAGTACCGGATATTCGAGTGGCCTTCGGTCCATCCCGCCACCGTGCCTGGGTTGTTGGTCAGAGGCCTCTTGGATGTTCGTTTGAATATCGTGGGAGGCCTCTCGGGGACCTCTTGGAGGCAGTTTTGAGGCCTCTTGGGGGCCGTTTGGGGGCCTCTTGAGGCCTCCTTTTGGGCCTTTCGGGGGCCTCGTGGGGCCTCTAGGGGGCCTCTTGGGCTCTCTTGCGGGCTGTTTGGGGGCCTCCTAGGGGCCTCTCGGGGCGGAAGGCTCGAATTGTCGGTTCGTGTTCTCCCTCTTGGGCCCGTCTTGCGGCCCTCTTGGGGGCGTCTTGGGCCGTCTTGGGGCGTTCTTGGGGTCCTCTGGGGCCATCTTGGAGCGCCGGAATATCGAAAACGCGAGAAGGGGAACACATCGAACAACACAAGGACCATCCATGATTTGTGCCTCTTTGGACCCTCTTGGGGGTGCCCTTGGAGCACTCTTGGGGCTTCTTTGGGGCCTCTTGGGCCATCTTGGGGCCATCTTGGGCGTTTGGCGGCATCTTGGGCCGGAAGTTGGCCTATATTTCTCGGGACGTTGCAGGGCACCCCCTGGCGGCGCCTCCAGCGCCGCTCCTGGCGCGCCCCGCGCGCCATGGAGTGGGGAAACCAAAAGATACACGCCAGTCGTTGAAAGCATGTATCTCTGTATTCCTTTATCCCAAGCGCCTTCCTACTGCAAGCATCGGTATGTGTTTGTTGTGCTTGTTGTTCTTTGAGCGGGCCCGAGCCCAACCTACTTTATCCGCCTTCGTACTTCATGGTTCGACCTACTCCTTCCGACTGGAGGGTACCCACACCGCTACTCCCCGGGTGCGTTCTGACAAGAGTTTTGATGCGAATCCAGCCGTGGCGACGAGGGTCTCCCAAGAGACCCAAGGAGGCAAAAACGAGGCAAGGGTAGTGGCACCATCACCTCTGAACGATTGCTTTCTGCCGCTACTGGCAAGCCGCCCCCCGCTCGCTCGAACCGGGAAAGGGGGGCGGGGGGGCGGGGATAAAATAGCCTCCTACTCCGACCCTGTAAAGGGGGGGTCGGACCCCCCTCCCTGGTTCGAACCGGAAGGGGGCAAGGGGTTGAGAGCCCCTCCCGGTTCAGACTAGGGGAGGGCGTGGGAGGGGGGAGAATTCCAGTACACTTGGATCCAGCCCTTGTGGGATATTAGCAGGCTGGATCTAGCCTGTTCCAGGTCGCATTCGAGCTGGAACAAACCCTAGTAAGGTTGCCTCAAGTCAGGGTCGAAATCTATTAGAGTTGAGTTGCACCCAGACCATGGAAGGGTCCTATTAGAGTTGGGTCCTAGTAGAGCTGCGTCCAGCTCGTAGTAGGATTCAAGTAGAGTTGGATCGAGCCCTCGAGTAGGATTTCATTAGAGCTGGATCCAGCCCTAGTTTTGTATTCGATGGGAGCTGGATCGAGCCTTTGTAGGATTCCAGAAGAGGCAGGATTCGATTAGAGCCAGCTCCAACCGGCCCCCCCGCCCCCCATTCGATCCAATGGGAGGGGGAGAGAACCCCTCCCCGCCTCCCCCCGTTTCCGGGAAGGGGGGGTGCTTCCCTCTCCTCCCCCCCAGTTCTGGGGTAGGGGGGGCTGGATTTTTTTTTTACCTCCCCTGGCTGGTTTCCCGGCGGGGGGGGGAGGCGAGGGGCGATTTGTTTCTGGAGGTCGGAAAGGGGTGTGGCATAAAGGGGCCTGGTGCCAATCGTGGAAATGGCGAGATGGCGATGCTACCTGCGATAAAGAACATCGCCGGAGTCCCATTTACATCAGATTAACACCACACCCCTTTATACCATACCCCTCTCCTACCTCCAGATTGTTTCCAGTCAAGCGACGGTAGATCGCGTTCCCTGGTACCTTCTTCTCCTCTGAGGGAGTGGCGTCCAGCTTTGGCCAAGGAAGCACGCGCGGACCTCCGAGAGCTTGAGTCCATGCTGTCTTTTCCAGTTTCCCGCCTCACGTCCTTGGGTGGGGATTCAAAACCAAATTCCCAGAGCTCCGACGTCGTGATGTCTGACGACGTCGCCCCCTAGTGGTCTGGACCCGTTACCAGGGGCAGTTTGTTTGTTCCGAGCCATTTATTGACGGCCCAGGGGCCCGCCGAGGGCCCGAGAGGCCGAAACGTTCGAAGTGCATCCGTCTTGTTCTTGTTCCATACTTCCAAATCCCTTATTATTCGACCCCCCCCTCGAAAACCGGATCCCCCTCCAAATGCGACCTAATATTCCGGACCCCCCTCTTCGACGGGGCGCCTGAATATTCCAGACCCCCTAAGCTCCAATCCAAAATAAGCGCCCTAGTAAACGTGACCCCCCCAGTTACAAAAAAGGCGCCTTGAAAAACCGGACCCGAGGGAAGATCAATAAGGGATTTGGAGTACGTGGTTCTTTGTTTGTGGTTTGTTGTTCCTCCGAACAGGGGCCTGTCCCACTTGGTGGAGCGCATCGCCGACGTGGACCCGCGCGTCGCCGCTGCGGCGCTCCGGTGCCTGCGTGAGCCTGTGCTGGCGGAGAGCCTGGAAGACGAGGAGTTCACGGGCACCGCTCGTGAATCACCGTGGTGGTTGCTAAGGGGATAGGGGGGGATATACGTGGATGCCAAGGTGGTTTATACAGTCGGACCGAGGTATAAGATCGAGGTCGGTTCTGGGAGGGTGCCCTAGTGTTTTTCTTGCTTGTTGGATGTTATTTTGCATCCTGGGGGAGGGTACCCTCGAAGGCACTTCAGTCTGGCCGGCGGGGGTCTCAGGCTCAGATGTTCTTCTGGCCTGGGCCCGATTGCACATGGCCAAGCACAGCCTCAGAGTGGGTTGGGCGGGCCCTGGGTGGCTTAAGATTTGGCTTTGAAAGGAGGGTTGGGCTCAGGGGGGACGCATCGACCCCCCAATCGCCCACTGATCGCCGACAGGGGCCCCGCAGCCCACCCCGCCCAGGATCGGACCTACTCGCCATCGGGAGCCTATCGCCGATCTGTCGGCGACGTATCGCCGATTCTGGTCCGATGTTTCCCCCCCCCCCTGAGCCGGCCCGCCTCTGCGGTGGGGGCGTTCCTTAAGGACTGTGCCCAGGAGGCGTCAGACCCTGGAGGAGTCCTTATCTGACATTGGCTGCGGTGTGACAGCCATGACCAGGCCTCGGTGGGTGTTCCATCCGCTTCCACACCCCGGGTTTCTGTCTTGTGGGTTCATCATTCAGGAATGAATTTCGCAAACATCACGAAACGAGACGGCGAGTGAAAAACGGAATGAAATCATTCAGACGAAACCGAGCGGTTCCGCTCGGTTTCGTCTGAATCTTGAATGGTTTTCCCACGAACCGAACGGAGTGAAAACGGGATTTTCAGACGTGTTGCGCGGATTCCACGTGTTGCAGCGGATTTTCACGTTGCCCCTCAGGAGTTCGACAGGATCGTCAACCTGGTCGTGGGCTCGCAGGACGACTCGGTCCGAGAGGAGGCGAGCGGGCGAGGAGGAGGGGGAGGTTTCGGAGGAGGCGTCGGCACCGATGCTGCTGGCCCTGTCCCGTTTTCGCCCCGTGGGGCCTGCTGGAGAGGCCCCCGTCGCCACGATAGGCTCCTCCCCATCCTCCTCCTCCTTCTCGTCCTCCTGCTCCTCCTCCCTGCATCCCTCCCTCATTCCCTCCCTCCCTCCCTTCCTGCCTCTTGGGTTTGCCTCCAATTTCTGGTCAAACCGCGCCCCTGTAGAGGTCCAGGGAGCAGTGGTACAGCAGTGCCTGTTGGGCCCCCCAGGAAGGGGAGGGGGGAGGGGCTCGGCGTGGGCATGGGATCAGTGGCAAGAGTCGCACTGCCACCGGCGCGGGTGCATGCGGGCTCCGGGAAGGGGGGCGGCTCAGAGAGGAACGAGTGCGTCGTCGGTTGAGACCAGGTGTTGCAGGGTGGCACCTCCGAGTCACCCACGTCGCCAAAGTGCACTTGCACAGTTACATACATAACATCTCGAGGCCAGTGACACCACAAGGTATTGGCAATCGCCCAGGAGGGATTAGCGCATGGACACCATGTCAGAGAAGCCAAAGTTGAGGGGGAGGGAGGATGGAAGGAGGAGGGATGGAAGAGGAGTGGTGGAAGGAGAAGGGTCAGAGAGGAGCAGGGGGAGGGAGGGATGGAAGAGGAGTTGAGGGTAGAAGGAAGGGCAGCCACGACGACGATTCCATCGGAGAGGAAGCCCATTGGCGCCCTCATCATGCCCGCAAGTCCCCCCTCGCCTGCTCCTCTCTTGTTCCCTTTGGGCGAGGATGCCTGCGGTCCCCAAAGGGCTTAACCAAACACCTAGCAAGGCGCGGGCGAAACACGCCCTGGCACACAACAGTGCCATCACCATCTCCCTTTGCAAACAGGGCACGCGTGTGCAAATAGGAAGCAGGCACAAGCTGAATCCGTCCTCCGGCTCCTATTATTGGCTAACCCCCAATAGCGCCGGAATAGCCGTGCCTAAAGGGGGAAACCAGCAATAGGAAGCAACGGGCAGGACCTGAGCATTAGACCAGCGACCGCAAACCCCGCAGGGCAAGGTCGCCCTCTGGCACCTTCCCCCCAGCCAACAGGCGGGGCTGGAGGAGGCCCCATCAGGGGCGGGGTTGGTCCAGTGCTGGGCCCACCCTGCAAGCCAACACGGAGCGGTTTCCAGCGCCAAAACCTCATCATAACACGGCAAACAGTGTGGCAGTGATGAGGACTGAGACAGGAGCAGCACGAGGAGGCGACAGGGGGGAGACGGAGAGGAGGAGGAGGAAGAGGAGGAGGAGGAGGAGGTGGAGGAGGAGGAGGAGGAGGAGGAGGAGGAGGGAGGAGGAGCTGAGGCGCCTTTCGCCATCAGCCTCACAGCTCCCTAAACAGCGATGCTGTAGGGTCAGCTTCGAGTATTAGGGTGTGTTGTGTGGCATATGTGAGCTTCTCGGGACCCGCTGTGCTTCTCTAGCTGTTGAGGGTCTCTTGTCCTCCTCCTCCTCCTCCTCCTCCTCCTCGTCCTCCTCGTCCTCCTCCTCCTCCTCCTCCTCCTCCTCCTTCCTCCCACTGCCGTAGCAGGAGCATATGCTTGATGGGGGAGGGGGGCGGGTAATCAGCGTATGGGAGGGGTGGATGGCGAGAAGAGACGACAAACGCGACGACGGCGACAGCGACGACGTGCCGAGACGGCACACGCTGTCGCCCATCGTACGTTTTGCCCTCGATGGCTGCATCGAGGCACGGGGAGTCATCCCTCTCCATATTTTTGTCAGTCGCCGAGCTGTGTGTTGGCCTTCAGACCTATGCGAATGGAAAGGGGAGGAGGAGGAGGAGGAGGAGGAGGAGGAGGAGGAGTGAGGAGGAGGAGGAGGAGGAGGAGGAGGAGGCGGAGCTGGAGAATGGGGAGAAAGTGGAGGACGACGATGGCCCGTCAGGGAGGAGGCCCAAGACCCACATAACACGCAGCAGTCTTTTTGGGCGAGAAGACTGGAGGACGATGAGAGGAGGATGAACATGTGGATGAACATAACGATCACGATGAGGACGACGATGCTACTGGATTTTGCTATCACTCGGTTTAGCGAGGGGTGCTCATGGGTAGCTCGAACTGAAGGCGCACTGCAACATTGACGTGATATGAAGGCCTGTGCGCTCTGCGTGCCCAGCATCGAGCAGCCGCATGAAGAGCAATGTTTGGAGAACCGCGCTGGTTCCTGGGTTGGCGCGGACCTTCGAAAGTCTGTGCATGTGCAGTTTTGGATTCTTCCAGCTCCTCTCCCCTCTCTTCTCTCCCCCTCCGCCCGAATCCGGGGCCACGATCACCTGTTGGAGATGCTGCCCATCCCCTTCTCCTGTTGAAGCAGCAAGTTTGTGTCGATCCTCTAGTGGATGGAGGGAGGGGGTCCAGACCCCTGATGTCATGGTCTTGTGGCAGCGTCGACCCCCAGGTACCTCGACCGCTTCCCCGGGATCGGCTGTGCAGCCAGGGTCGTTTTCTGACGCTGCTGGGGTTTTGCGAGGGCCTCCATAGAGTGGAAATGGTCAAAGACTGGTCGTCGTGAATGCTTCGCGATGCAAGCGGTGTGAGTTTTCAGATCAGAGCTCGGGTCTCGGGCGGCCGTTCGGGACGATCTGGGCACCCCCGGAACGCTCTCGGCGAGGCGCAGCTGCAGAAGAACGCTCGAAGACGGGAAAACCTCAGAGGGGCCACGAAAACCTTTGAGGGGTCGTCCACGAGAGGGTGATGACTGGATCTCCTGGCGGGGTTCATGAGACCCGGGGCCTCATGGCCCCCTCTCCTCCTTTACTTCCACCCCCTGGCCTTAAGTCGGGCCTGTCCCTCTACAGGGGGATTATTCAATAGTCAAGAAATAATATGGTGATTTTTTTTTGATTCCAAGCATTTCGGGAATATGTTTGAATATTTTTGTTTTTCGCCCAAAATCCCCCTGCAAGAGGACAGATCCGACCTAACCCTGGCCCCCTCTCGTCCGCGCACGAACTTCGAGCCAGGAGTTGTTGGCGCCCCCCCCACGGGAAGAGGGAGGCGTACGCGGCGACGGCCCCCCCCCCTCCCCCCCCGGGAGGCCGCGCTGTTCATCAACTCCCATGTCTTCCAGGACCCTGGCATCTGCGGCCACGTCCTGGCGACGCGCGGGGCAGCAAAAGGGTCAGGAAGACAAGTATTGGGTTAGGAGGACGGGGTTGGGAGAAATGCGGATATCCTTACCCGTAGGCGGCCAAAGATATCGTTCATTGCATCTGGATGCTATTGCTCATGCCCTTCATCCTCCCAACCACTTCCTCCCAACACGATCTGCTCTCCTCAAAGGCTCGATGGCTCTCAAGACGTGCGTTAGCCCAGTGTGTGTTTACCCCGCTCGGCTCCACACACAGAACGATGCAGCTTCTGTCGGCCAGTGTGAAAAGCACTGCCTGCGTCGTGCTGAAGGGCTTCAGTGGACAAACACACGCTGGCGCTCACACACATCCCGAGGGTCATTGGAGCGGGTGGGGGCCTGCCGCATCCACCCCCCCCTTCGCGGGGATGGCGGAGGAGGAGGAAGAAGAGGAGGAGGAGGAGGAGGAAGAGGAGGAGGGAGAGGAGGTTGATGATGAGGAGGGTGAGGAGGAGGAGGAGGAGGAGGAGGAGGCGGAGGCGGTGGAGGAGGAGGAGGAGGAGGAGGAGGAGGAGGAGGAGGAGGAGGAGGATGAGGACAAGCAGGAGAGGGAGAAAAGGGGGGTGGGATCCAGAATTAAGGCCTGATGGGCTCGGATGATCGCGCCGCATCCCCGATGCGTCGGCGATGCGGCTCGATGTGGAGCCAGATTTTCCCCACGCCGACGGCGCCGATGCATCGCCCACGTTGCCAATACATCGCCGATGCATCGGCGAAGCGGCGCGATGTGGCGACCCCAGGTACCCGGACCCCAAATCGGAGGCCTCCTGAGGAGGGGGGGTGGGGGGATCCATACAGTCAAAACTGGGGTAAGGATGATCGACTTCCCAGGGGTGCCCATGCATCCTTGCCTCTTTGGTCGTCTTCGGCCCCTCCTTAACCCCTTTCGATGGCCAGCACTGCCCGAAGAGTCTCGACAAGGACGTCCAAGCCCTTGCACCCTTAGTATCATTGGCGGCGAGCCCGGGGGAAAGTGAGAAGGGGCGGGCCTTCTCAGAAGGCTCGGAAGTCCCCCAGCCTTATGAGAAGTGTTCTGAGCCTTCCCCTGAAGACAAAGAAGACTTCTCAGAGGGCGCGAGGGTTTCTGAGAGGTCCCGCCGCCTTCGGAGAAGGCCTTCTCCATCTCCTTGGCACCGCTCGGACTCGTGTGTGTGTGTGTGTTTTTCCCCTCGAGGCCCACCGAGGAGCACCTTGGAGCATCTGGCGCAACACAACAGCACGCACGAGACCGAACGGTAGCACGGGGAATGGACGCCCGAGCGATGGCGAGTCTCGCCTTCCCCCCCTCGCTCGCCGCCGATATGACTTCCGACTGTGCCCACTCGATCGGAGAGGGAGCAGGGAGGAGGAGGAGGAGGAGGAGGAGGAGGTGGAGGAGGAGGAGGTGGAGGAGGAGGACAGGAGGGAGGGGGGGCCTTCGGGGCCTCGTGGGGGGGGCGCTCTCTTCGTCGAGGGCTCCCCCGCCGCCACGGCTCGCCTCCTCTCCTCTCGAGCTGCGGCGATGTGGGCCTTCGGGGGCCTTGGGACGGCGGTGGTCAATGCACACGGGGGGTCAGCCAGAGCGCCGGATCCTGCGGGATCCTACAGAGCCAGTCGTGCACTGACCCGGGCTCGCGTGCGCAGGATACGGCAGGATCCCGCATGATTTCTGCAGGATCCTGCGACGCCTGACTGGCCCAGGGGTGCTTTCCCCTGGGGCAGTGCGTCCCTGAGGTCTGGGGGTCGACTTTGAGGTGGGACCCCCTCGCGCCGTGAGCAAAAGCACGCCGGCAGGCTTGTTTCGGCAGCATTCGGCCACCTGGGGGCCTCTTCCGGGGACTTGGGCCGTGAAAGAACGGCTCGGGATGGCCAGCTGGTCCAATAGCAGGGGGTCCATACCCCCAGGGGTCCACTTTGCGAAGTCGCTGGGTTAGGAATCCAGTGCAAGGAGTAAGGGGAGATTGACAGGAGTGGTCAACACCACGGGGGGTAGAGGCAACGGGTGCAGCCCCCCCGCGCGTGCCCTGCACCAGATGTGCATTAACCCCATCCAACCCCCGTCGAAGCCTCGGGCGGACCTGGAAGGGAAGGGGGGATGGAGAGGATCAGCCACGCGCAGAGGGGGTTCGGGGGAGAGGGGAAGGCTTCTCAGAAGCACCCCTGCTTCTTATTACGCGCGGGCCTCGTCCGTAGATGTAGGGCCTGCGCCTTCCAAGAAGCAGCTTCCTTCCCAAGAGGCCTTCTCCCCTCCCCCGACCCCCCGTGCGCGCGCCGCCAAATGAAGGGAGAGGACGAGTGGGATTCGGATGTGTGTGTGGGGAATGAGGGAGGGGAGCTGCTGCTGTTCGTGGGGGAAGAGAGGGAGGGAGGGAGGGAGGGAGGGAGGAGAGGTACTCCCGCTCGGGATCCTCCTCCCAGATACTTCACCGTCTCCCGCTCCTTCTCCCCCCGGTATCGACTCTCTCTAGAAACGCATCGAATTCCCCAGAACTCCCTCACGAATAACCCCGGAAGCCTTCCCTCCTTCCTCCTCCTCTCCACTCCTCCCTCCTCCCTCCTCCACCCTTCTCCGTTTCTCCGTTCATCGCCTCGTTCTTCTTCTCTCTCTCTCTCTCTTTCTCTTCCTCCGCCTCGCGCTTTGTCGATCCCCTGCCCCCCCAAAGGATCAGGCGATCGCAAACATGGATCAAGGGGGCGTGGATTAGCGACGGGTCCCGTTTGCATAGGAAATCTGGGATTTCCGCCGCCGAACGAGGCGGCACCGGGCAGATTTTGGGGAGGTGCCCCACATTCATGGATCGCTAATCCATGTTTGCGCCCCCCAAAGGAGAGGCGCAAGGCGGGACGCCCGAAGGCTGGCGCAGACGGCGGCGGGGCGGAGGACGGCGGAGAGGTGGGCGAGGGCGGCGAGAGCAACCGGGGCCCGGACGCCGTCCGAGAGCTGTACAACTCGGAGACCAGCATCTCGATGCTGGAGGGGAGGGGGGGCAGGGTCGAGGAGGAGGAGGAGGCGGAGGAGGCGGAGGAGGAGGAGGAGGAGGACGTCAGCGCTCGCTCTCCTCTCCGAGCCTCGGGCTCGCGCGCTGGCCGCCACTGTGCGGTTCCAGCTCACTCGGCGGTGATCGCAGTCAAGGACCTGCCGCGTTCTCTGGATACGTGCGAGGAGGAGGAGGACGATCGATGATGATGATGATGATGATGATGATGATGATGATGATGATGATGATGATGATGATGATGATGATGATGGTGATGGTGATGGTGATGGTGATGGTGATGGTGATGATGATGTTGTTGATGATACCGATGATGCTGATGCTGATGATGATGATGCTGATGATTATGATGATGTCGATGATGCTGATGCTGATGATGATGTTGATGATGCACATGATGATGCAGATGATGACAATCATGAAAACGATGATGACGATGATGATGATGCTGATGATGATGATATTGATGATGATGATGATGATGATGATTATGATGATAGTGCTGATGATTATGCACATGATGAGTGCACATGATAGTGCTGATGATTATGCACATGCTGATAGTGCTGATGATTATGCACATGATGATGATTAGGGCCTGCCGCCGGTACCACAAGCATATTTGGACGAACACAGCTTGTCACAATGCTCGGTTTGCCAGCGGTACTTCCACTCGCGCTACGGGCGCGTGTGTCCGCGGTGCCGCCCCGCTGCGCGAGCTGCTGCTGCCGAGGCCGCGCCGGCGGCTGACGACGGCGCCCCCCGGCCGCGCGGCTTGCCTACCTGGCAAGAGGTCTTTTCCCGACGAGCCAGCACAAAGCACTACGTGCCCAAGGGGGCGCGGGCCCTGTGGGCCCGCTGCCTGGCGCAGGCGGCGGCGCTCGCCGTGCACCGAAATACGGAGGAGGCTTGGCTCCAGTTTGCCATGCTGCCCAAGTGTGTCCTCCGCCCGCACACGCGCGGGGGCCGCGGCAGCAGGAGCGCGGCGGAAGCTCTGACCAAGAACCTCTGCCAGCGCTGGCTGGAGGGAGAGCGCGCTTCGCTCTGGGCGGAGACCGCGGACAGGCGAGCCACTGCAAAACCCTCCCGCGCGGCTCAGAGAGCGCAGCGCTGCCTGGAACTCTCGGCGGACGCGCGGTACTCCAAGGGCTGCTCGGCGCTCACCAGCGAGCCCCCGGCGGAGGTCACCACAGCAGTGCTGGAGCAGATGCGTCAGAAGCACCCGAGCAGCCAGCGGGACGCCGCCAGCCTCCCCGCGGTCAACGCGGCGGCGGTGCCGCAGCTAGACACCGCCTCGCTCGAGCGCGAGGTGCGGGCCTTCCCTCGGGGCTCCGCTCCGGGCCCCTCCGGCTTGCGGCCGCAACACCTCAAGGACGCGCTGCAGACGGCGGCCCACCGCGACGAGGTGCTGCAGCAGCTGCTCGGACTCGCCAACCTCCTCGCGAAGGGTCAAGCCCCCCCCGCGTGGCGGACTACCTGGCTGGCGCCTCGCTGGTGGCCCTACCCAAGAAGGACGGCGGCTTTCGACCGGTGGCCGTGGGGGAGACCGTGCGGCGCCTGGTGGCGAAGTGCCTTTGCAGCCAAGTCTCTGACGCCGCCCGAGACCGCCTCGCCCCCCTGCAGGTAGGCGTCGCCCTCCCGGGCGGCTGCGAGGCCGCGGTTCACGTGTCCCGACAGTGGTTCGCGCGCCACGCTGGCAGCAGGCAGAAGGTGTTCGTTAAGCTTGACTTAAGCAACGCTTTCAACACCCTCGACCGCCAAGCCCTCCTGCAAGCGGTGCACGAGGAGCTGCCCGCTCTTGCGCCCCGGGCTTCCTGGTGCTACCGGGCCCCCTCCCTGCTCTGGCTCGGCCAGCACTCGATCCGCTCGGAATGCGGCGTGCAGCAGGGGGGCCCACTGGGGCCGCTGCTCTTCTCCCTAGCGCTGCAGCGCGCTGCCGAGAGGGCTCTCCGCCAGCCCGCCCCCGCGGCCGCGGGCGCCCTGGACCTGACTTTCTTTTTCCTCGACGACGGCACCCTTGCGGGCGACTGGCAGGGCGTGGCGCGCCTGCTCCACCTGCTGGTGGGAGAGCTGGCGACCGTGGGACTCCGCCTGAGCACGGGGCCCGGGAAATGTGAAGTGGTCCCCACTGGCGGCAACGACAGCGAGGTGGATCTGCAGGCCTTCCCCCCGGGCTTCCGCCTGCGCGCGGACGGCTGCTTCGAGCTCCTGGGCGCGCCAGCGGGCAGCGACGCCTTCTGCCTCGAGCACGCCCGGCAGCGAGTCGACAAGGCCACCGAGCTCCTCGAAGCACTCGGCGCCCTCGAGTTCGCCCAGGTTGCGCTCCACCTGCTACGGCAGTGCGCCGGCTTCTGCAGACTCAGCTACTCGGCGCGGGTTGTCCCGCCCAATGTGCACGCGGAAGCGCTGGTCAAGCTGGGCAACGCAGTGCGCGCCAGACTCGAGCAGCTGAGCAGCAGCTCCCCCGCGGACGACTCCTGGGCACAGGCGCAGCTCGCCCTCAAGGCAGGCGGCCTGGGGCTGCGCTCGGCGGAGCGCCACGCGCCCGCCGCCTACTTGGCTTCCCGCGCGGCCTGCTCTGCGCTCTGCCAGCCGCTCTGGGCGGGCTGCTCCGACGACGACACTGGCGCCGACGGCGCCCTGGGCGCTGCCGCGGCGGCCTATAACGCCCGGCTAACACTGGCAGATCGGATCGCTTTCGACGCCAGCCAGCACGGCAACCAGCGGGGGCTCTCTGACCGGCTGGACCAGGCCGCCAAGGCCGAACTCTGGGAACGCGCTTGCCCCGCCACCAGGGCCCACCTCTCGCTGGTCAGTGCCCCTGGCGCCAGCGGCTGGCTGCAGGCGCGGCCCTGTGCTGAGGTTGGCACGGAGTTCCCGCGCGGCTTGATGCAGATTGCTCTGCAGAGGCGCTTGCGGGTGCAGCTGGCGGACGCAGAGACCTACTGCCCGGCTTGCGACGGCATCCTCGACGTCTACGGCGACCACGCGCTGGTCTGTCCTTGCCGAGGGGGCCGAGTCAAGCGGCACAACGCCTTACGAGACCAGGCTTTCTTCGCCGCGCAAGCCGCGGGGCTCCCAGGCTCCGAGCTCGAACGGCCTGGCCTTCTGCAGCCTCGCGCGAGCGGCGAGGGCCCGCCTGGGGCGGAAGAGAACGGCGGCGAGCTCGATGACGGCGGCCGACGCCCGGCGGATGTGTATATTCCCCGTTGGCGCAACGGCGCCCCAGCCGCCCCTGACTTCGCGGTCACCTCGGGGCTGCGGGGCGACCTGCTCGCCGCCTCGGCTGCCGCGCCTGGCGCCGCGGCCGAGCGCTACGAGGAGCAAAAACGCTTCTTCCTCAACACCGAGCGCAGCTGCGCCGCCGCTGGGATCACCTTCATTCCCATGGTGGTCGAGGCGCGCGGCGGCGGCTGGGGCAAGGAGGCGCGACGCGCCCTGGCCGTCCTGGCCAAGCGCGCGGCAGACGCCGCGGGGGGCGACCCCTCGCAGGTGGCGGCGGAGCACGCCCAGCGACTCTCGCATCTCCTCCAAAGGGAGAACGCGCGGGCCGTGCTCCGCAGGCTACAGGCGCCGGTCGGGGCGCCCGCGGCCAGGTTTGCGGCGGCCACGGCGGCCAACGCGGCCGACGCCGCCTGAGCTGCCGGCCCACTCCCCCTCCCCTGACTACGACCACCGCCCCCGGCCCGCCCCAACGACCGCGACCGCCCCCGACGCCCTGCCCTGACTTGACCACGACCGCCCCGACGACTACGACCGCCCCCGACGACCACGACAGCCCCCGTCGACCAACGCCCCCGACGCCCTGCCCTGACCACGACCGCCCCGACAACCACGACCCTCCCCGACGACCACGACCGCCCCCGACGACCAACGCCCCCGACGCCCTGCCCTGACCACGACCGCCCCCTTCCCCGTCCACGACGACGACCTCCTCCGTCCGCCCCCTCGTTCCTGCTTGCTCTGCGCTGCCTCTGCCGCTCCCCTCCCTCCTCCTGTCCTGTCCGGCGTTCGTTCGCAATGTTTTTTCTTTTTGCCCCTCCTCCTCCTCCTCCTCCTCCTCCTCCTCCGCCTCTTCCCTCTTCTCTTCCGTGCCTCCTTGAGCTTTGGCGCTGACTCTCGGCTAGTTGGTAGGGTCGGCCTGCTCGGCCTTCGTCGCCGTCGGCGAGATGAGCTGTGCGGTTGGCCTCAGATCTTTGGGGCCTCTTCAGGCCCTCTTGGCTTGTTTTGGGCTGTCTTGGGGGCTTCGTGGGCTGTTGTTGGACCCTCTTCGGCCCTTCTTGGGGTTCCCTTTGGCCGTCCGGGGGCGATATTGGAGGTTCATTTGCCCGATGATGTTTGTTTGGTCCTGGCGGTTTCCTTATAAATTCCTCTCGCTTCGCGGGGTGCACGTCCGGAGCACGTACAGTCCAGTCGTTGCGGGGCCGGCCTCTTGGGAGCTTCTTTGTGGCCTCTTGGAGGTGTCTTGGGGGCTTCTTGGGGCCTCTTCTGCACTGGGCTTCTTTAGGGCCTCTTGGGACCTCTTGCGGGCGTCTTGGGCCGTCTGGGGGCGCTCTTGCGGCGTGCGCCCCGTTCGGAAGCCGGTCTGGGAGCCTCTCGCGGCCGTTTTGAGGCTTTCTTGGGATCCTCTTGAGTTGGGCCGTCTTCGGGCCTGCTTGGGCCTTCATGGAGGCCTTTTGATAGTTGTTTGGGCTGTCTTGGGGCCATTTTGGAGGCTGCTTGGGCCGTCATGGGCCTCTGAGAGTCGAAAAAAGCGAGAACGTCCCGTGCCTGGGTAGTGGGTCAGAGTGGCGGCTCGTCTTGCCCGTGCGCGTGGGTAATTAGTAGGTCAGAGTCCTCAGGGATGCTCCTTAGGGTCTTCTCGGAGGGCTCTCGGGGGCCTATGGGTGGCAGTTTGAGGCCTCTTGGAAGCCTCTTGGGGGACTCTTGGGGGCTGGTTGGAGGCCTCCTGTGACTTCTTGGGGGCCTCTTACGACGATATGCGGCGACGATATGTGTAAGTATTTGCAGACACACGGTTTCCAAGCTACACCAGAGAATTGGTACATCATTCTTCGAGACAACGACGTTCGCCATCTACGAGAAGATTTCGAGAACACGCACTGAGCGCTGCGGCGCTACACGCCCATCCCCGTAGTTGGGACAGCTCTCGCTGTAGTGGCGTTCGTTCGTTCGTTCTTGGGGCGCCTCTTGGGAGTCTCTTTGTGCCTCCTGGGGGCGTTTGCCGCTGTGGAAGGTGCGGGCGTTGGTTGGCGTAACCTGCTCGGCTGCCGCGCGTGCGTGCCGCTCCGTCCTGCCATCCCCAGGGCTTCTGGGCGGCCTCATGGGGGGCTGTTGGGAGCCTCTTGGAAACCTCGTCGGGGCTTCTTGGAGCGTCTTTTGGGCCGCTTTGGGGCCTCTTGGAGCTTCTTGTTGACGTCTTGCGCCGGCTTGGGGCGCTCTTGCGCCGTCTGGCCCATTCGGAGGCCATCTTGGAGGCCCCTCGCGGCCGCATTCGGGCTCTTTTGGAGTCCTCTTGGGTCATCTTGGGGGCCCCTTGGACCGACTGGGGGGCCTCTTTTGGCCGTCTCGGGGCCCTCTTGAGCAATCCTGGTGCCCCTTTGGGGGCCTCTTTGGCCGTCTTGGGGTCTTCTTGGAGGCTGCTTGGGCCGTCAGAGTCCTCTGACAGCCGAAAAAGGCGAGAAGTGCTAAAATCTGTCAAGAACCAACAGAAAATCAATGATTTTGGCTCCTGGAGGCGCTCTTTCGAGTCCTCTTGGAGCCCCTCTGAGCCGTCTTGGGGGCCTCACTGGCCCTCTTGGGGCCATCTTGGGCCATCTCGAGGCCCTCTTGGAGTCCCCAGAGGCCCCAGAGGCCCAACTCGTCGATTTCCGATGTTTTTTTTGTTTTTTTCCTTCAGAGCCCGAAAAGGGGGCCACCACCTTGGTACGGTGGAGTGGCGCGACTCCAAGGGGGGTTCGGGGGGATACATAATAATATAAAACAATACACTCTGTGGCAATTATACAGCGATTGCATACATCGGATACGTTGCATTATCGCCTCCGCAGGAAACGCTGCCGCTCAGCACGTCACTTCCAGACGTGGATTCAAGAGGTTTGCGCTCATCCGCCGACACCAGGAATAGGCGGGGAGTCCACGGGTGAAGTGTCCTGGGCATTTTGGGGCACTATCTGAGGACTCTTGAGGGCGTCTTGGGGGCTGTTTGCGGGCCTGGTGGAGCCTCTTGGAGGCAGTTTTGAAGCGTCTTTGGGGCCGTGTTGGGGTTTATGTTGGGCTTGTTGGGGGCCTCTTTTGGGCTGCTTGGGTGCTTCTCGGGGCCTGTGGGGGGCCACTTGTGGCGGAAGGATTGGATTTTCGGTTCGCGTTGTCCCTCTTGGTCTCGCTTGGGGCGATCTTCTGCTAAGGGCCCCTCTTTGGGCCGTCTTGGATCCCTCTTTGGCTACGGGGCCTCTTGGGCCGTCTTGGAGCGTCGGAAGTCCCGCAAGACGATAACGTCAGAAACATTGAGCACCTGAGGAAAACCATTAAAGTGTGCCTCTCGGGGTCCTCTGAAGAAGGCTTTCGGACCTCTCTTGGGGCGTCTCGAAGGCGTCTAGGGGCGTCTTGGAACCATCGTAGGGGCGTCGTGGGCGCATCGCCCAGCGATTCTCGAAACCGTCCTGGAACGGCTCCGAGGCCACGGAAGCCAGATGTGGGAGCTTCAGAGTCTCCAGAGGTGCGCCAGGGAGCCCGGACACCCACCCGGGGGGCTTGGACCCCCCCCTGCCTCTAAACGAGACTGTGGGCCCTTACGAGGAGAGGGACAAGGGGGGAGGGGGGACAGCGAATCTGCTCACGCGCCTCTTGTAACGCCCGGCAAGGCGGGGGTCGGCGGATTTCGGCTTCTGGGGGATCGCCATCGGAACCCAGAGCCTCCAAGCATGGGCCTGGGACGCAAAGCAGCCCCGCGGGAGTGGTTGGGACCTCTGCAGCCGCGCATGCAGCGTCACGTCGTCGGAGATCTGGGCGTGCAGGCCTGGGACACGGATCCATCGCTCCATGGCCTTTCTGGGTCGGTCTGAGACGGCCGCGGCGCCTGATGCGCCCTCGAGACCCGCCAGCCGATTCACTCTCGATCGAAGTTGTCCGTCTTTCCAGATTCGTCCTCGCCCTGCCTTCGTCCCAGGGGAGGAGGCCCAGGCACCCAGCGTCCTGAGAAGTCGGATGGTGTTGCGAATTCAGGAAACTTGTCTCCTGGCACTGGCGCGCCTGACGGTGGCTCGCCAGGTCTGCAAAGCCGGCAAGCAGCAAGCGCAGGTAGCAGTTAGACAGCAAGTGCGGGTGCGGGGAAGCATCAGCGCAGCGCGCCCCCGAACCGTAAACATCTTGACCCGTCAGCCGCCTCGAGCGGCGTGGGCCGCAGTCACCGTAGTTGTCGTTCTGATCTTGAGACATTCAGGAAGTGTGTTTGAATTTCTGTGCTCCCCCAACCCCTGGCGGCAGCCACTCCACGCCAACTTTGCCCCCGTGGTTCACCACGGACGCCCACCGCGCTCTGGCCCTGCGCGCCTGGCTGCTGCCGCCCGCCGGCTGCTCATCGTCGAATTCTTCGGCGTCTGAGCGTCCCTCCTTCCTCTCGGCCTCCCACCTCCCTCCTTGCTCGCCGGCCAATTCGCTAGTCTGTGACCCTATCTAGCTTCTCGTTGGAGCGGATTTCGCCGCCTCGCCGCTGACGGAAAAGTTTGAGTTTTCTGTCGGCGCCTCGAGGGCCGTCTCCGGGCTCCGGGGCCGTCGATCCAACAGAGCACGGCCCGGGCCCCGAAGCTCTGGCCCGCGGGGGGGCGGTCGAGAGGCCCGGGTTCCCTCCCGCGCTCGGCGAGAAGCAGGCGGCGGGTGCCTGGGGAGTTGCTTTTGGGGTCCGACCGGCAGAGGGGGAAAACCTTACAGTCGGGCCGGGGTAGAAGTCGAAAAAGAAAGACCGCCGTAAGCATAAACTTTTGGCGCTCCGCGCGGATTTTCGGGATCCTCGCTTTGGCTCCCCTGGCGACGCCTGGAGCGCTGCCCCTGGCGCGCTCCGCTCGCCAGGGAGGAGGGTCCAGCGCGAATCCAAGAAGTCCAAGCGGAGCGGGAAGAGTTTATGTTTATGTATTTTCTTCGAGAGGTAGAAGGTGACTGTTTTCTTGATGATTGTTCTGCCGATCGGCGCGGGCCGTCGCACCCCCCCCCTCCCCCCACCCCCCCACCATGGAGTAGATCTTGGCTGTTCTTGGGGTCCGTTTCAAGCAGGCGGAGTCTCCCCCATAGGACGCGCTGTTGCAAACAGTCGCGCTAAGTTGAGATTCGGAGCCAGACCCCCCCCCCACCCCCCCTTCCGCCCAATGTCGAGACGCCGAATAAGAAAACGTTCACAAGATCAAGGTCGGTTCGGGGAGGGTGTCCTAAGGTGCTTCGTGTTTGTCGGATGCTCTTGTGCATCCTGGGGAGGGCACCTCTGGATGTACCGTGTGTTTTGGCCGGCGGAGGGTCTCATGTTTTTGAGGGATGTTCTTCTGGCCCACGTCCGACTGTACCGACGCCGATCTCCTTTTCTCGATGTGCTTATTGCTGTGCGTGCGCCTGCACCCGAGGGGCGACGCGCGCGCCGAGAAATCTTATTGTATGCGCGCTCGGTGGTGGTCGTTTTCTGGCCATACCGCCTGGGTAGCGATATGATAAGATGTATTTGCTGCATGTTCGGTTCTGACGTGCGCCGCACGTCGCACGCAGGCAGCCCCCCGGCCTGCGTGAAGGCGAACCCGCTGCGGAGGATTATCCAACAACTTCCTTTTGGTTTCAGCGCCGCCAGCCTCTGCATCTCGTTGTCTTGTCCTCCCCCTCCTCCTTCTCCTCCTCCTCCTCCTCCTCCCTCCTTCTCCTCCTTCTCCTCCTCCTCCTCCTCCTCCCTCCTCCTCCTCCTCCTCCTCCTCCTCCTCCTCCTCCTCCTCCTCCTCCTCCTCCTCCTCCTCCTCCTCCTCCTCCTCCTCCTCACCCTCCTCCCCGTGGCTTGTGCGCGGCCTCGCGCCCTGGCCGGGCGGAAGAGTGGCCCCGCGACGCCGCGGGGGACGTCCCGCCGCCAGGCGCCTCGCCAGGGCGGCCGTTCGCCTCGCCCACCCCTCGCCGCCCTCGTCCTCCTCCCTCCTCGGCCCCCCCGGGGCTCGCGGGCGGTCTCGCGTCTTGGCCTGGCGCTCGCACGCCGCCGCGCCTTCCTTGACGACGCCCCCGCCGCCTGGACGCCTCGCGGGCGGCGCCGGCTGCCGGTGCGCGCGCGGCGTCGAACGGTGCGCGTGCACGGCTTCGCTTCGGGGCCTGGGCCTCGCGCCGGCGCCATGGCTCCCAGGTGGTGGCGTCCGCTCTCCCCCGTTTGTTTTTCCTTGTCTCTCTCTCTCTCTCTCTCTCTTGTCCACTCCTTCTCCTCCTCCTCCTCCTCCTTCTCCTCCTCCTCTTCCTCCTCCTCCTCCTGCTCCTCCTCCTCCTCCTCCTCCTCCTCCTCCTCCTCCTCCTTCTCCCTCCTCCTCCTCCTCCTCCTCCTCCTCCTCCTCCTCCTCCTCCTCCTCCTCTGTCCTCCTTCCTCGCTCTCTCTCTCTCTCCTCCTCTCGTCCTGGTTTTCCCTTCCTCCTCCTCTCTCTCTGTCTCTCGTCCTCCCGGGGGTCCCGAGAGGCTCAGGCTGCGAAGGCCCCGCCTGCTTTGTGATTGGTGCCGCGACGCGTGGCGCTGCTCCCGCTCCTCCGCCTCGTCCTCCTCCTCGCCTCTCCGCCCGCCCGCATCCTTCGGCGACCACAAAGGGTACGGTCACGCCGGGGTGTGGTTTGCGATCGGCGCCGCTGGGGCCTGGGTGGCACGACACTGTCCTCGTCGGGCCTCCTCAGGGCGCGGCGGAGAGCTCTGTCGAGGTCCTCGCCCGCCTCCCAGGGGTGCCCCTCAGGGTGCCCGTTGCAATCCGCACCCTCTGCACACCACACCCTTCGGAGTCGCCGAGAGTCCCCGAGATCGCTCCAGACTTGGCCTGTGCCCGAGCGCCTCTCCCGGATCTGTCTTAGGTCGGTCCAGGAGGTGAGGGGATCACGACGAACAGACCTCACTGGTGCGCTCGGGGTGAACGCTATGAGAGCATTCCGGAACGCTCTGGAACGGTTTATCCTCGTCCAAGCCCTGTCCGATCCTACCCCACCTCCCTCTTCTCCTCCTCCTCTTCCTCCTCCTCCTCCTCCTCTTCCTCCTCCTCCTCGCCCTCCTCCTCGCCCTCCTCCTCCCCCTCCCCCCCTCCTCCCCCTCCTCCCCCCCCTCCTCCTCCTCCTCCTCCTTTTCCTCCTCCTCCTCCTCCTCCTCCTCCTGCGCTTGGTAGCCACCTGCGGTGCCGAATCAGCGCCATCGGCGCGGCTTGCCTGGGCCAGCTCGTGCTCTCGGCCGCCCGGTCCGGCGGGCCGTTTATGTTTGTAGTGCGCCGCCTCTGGCACGGGCAGCCCTTGCAGCTTGCTCGATGTGGCTCGGCACCGCGCACCGAAATGGTCAAGTCTCTTATATTCATTTGGCCTGGCTTTCCTGCGCCTCCAGTGGTCCACATTCGTTTGCTCGCGCCACTGGAGGCCACTGGGAGCTACGGGAGGCCACTGGAGGCCATCGGAGGCCGCGGGGGGGACACTGGGGGAGACACTGGAGGCGGCTCTAGGCTTGCAGGGGGCCGCTGGGGTCCAATGGTGGCCATTGGAGGAGCCACTGCGGCCACTCAGGTGATTACGTAAGGCTCCCAGGAGCGTCTTCTGAGGAGAAGAGACCTGGGACATGTTGATCATCGGCTGCCCGCGTCCAAACAACAAGTTTTGAGGCGCGCCTGGCACATGGTACCAGCATGCCCTTTTGCGTCCCATCCTGGGGGGCTGGATTCATGTCGAATGAAGCCGCACCCCGGGAGAGGTCTGGGAAGTAGCAGTGCGGGCACCTATTCGAATGACCTTTGAAACAGCAGTTGGCGGCAATAAGCATGAACTACAACAGCATAGCAGCAGTGGACCAGTGTGACAATGGTAGGCCGATCAGCCCTGCGTGCGCCACGTGCTAACTACTGGCCAGTCCTTTGCCGAGCAGAGTGCAGACCAATAGCCGAGGAACGCTTGGAGGTGAGGGACGGGGGGAGAAAGACACCGATGCGGAGGAAGTTCGTACGAGCACTGCGGCCGCTACTGCCGCTCGCGCGGACTGCTGCAATGAGGACCACGGGGTGACTCTGGTTTCCGCACCGCTACCCAGATCCAGGTCGTGGAACCCATCCGTGGCCGAGACTCGCTGTGGCCAGGAAGGCACCTCGCTCCTTGTTCAGCATCCCTTGTGGTGGCACGATCGCTGTCTGGCCAGGGCGGGCGGAGGCCAAGGGACCTATAGGCCCCCTCGTGCGAGCACCACGGCGCACTACAGGCGAAGCGGAAGGCGCCCCGGCCCTGACGCAGCGCGACGAGCTCGGGGTCACGGTCTGGAGGCGGGGCGGCTTGATGCGTTGGCGCGGGAACGGCGCAGGCCCCCGACGTCGATATGTTTCACAGCGTCGGCCCCCGGGGGTCTCGACCCCTTCCCCGGGACATGACGAGCGAACACACCCCGCCCATGCCCATAGGTTTAAGTCGGGCCTGTCCCTCTACAGGAGGAATATTCAAACATACCAAAAATAGTATGGGGACGATGTTTTGATCATTGTTGGATATGTTGGGGGTATCTTTAATTTTTTGTTCTATATCCGCCTGTAGGGGGACGCGCCCGACTTAACTACAGGTGGGACGGATGCAGGCGATGGGTGCGCGTTGTAGGATTGGGGCCCCCGCTCGAAGGGGAGCCTCCCACGGGGTCCGACAACCCGCACCAATATTCGCCAGCCCTTCTCCCTCCGACACCCTAGTTATGGGTATAGGTGTGCGTTGCTCATTCTTCAATGTTTTCACAACGTGTCTCGAGTCATTCCCTGGGACATGTTTTTCATCCCGAGCCGTTTTTTGGCGGTCCCTGGGGCCCGGCGAGGGCCCCCAGACCCTGAAACTAGTATTAAAAACACGTCCGGTGCAAATCCTTTTCGCGACGCGAGACCATTTAGTTTTCGGCCTATAACTAGGGTCCCTCGCGGCCGTTCGGGACGAGCCAGGCACCCCAGGAACGCTCTCGGCGAGGCGCAGCTGCAGGAGAGCACCCGAAGGCGGGAAAACTTCAAATGAGCAGCGACAGCCTCCGAATGTCTTGCGAAAACATACGTGAACGACGGGCTGGCAGGTGGCGTGTGGGGGACAATACGCAGCCACCCGAAGTCCCAACCCTTTCCCGCGGCCGTTTTTGGGGTCCCGAGTCATGATCATGACGGTTCCGGGGCCCAGCGGGGGCAGAGGCAGAACAATGCTCGTCTGCTATGAAAGACAGCCGCCTTGTTTCTTTCAACACGTTGCAGACTTCGTCCCCACCACTCAGTACAGCGTTCCGTGTCCGCATTGGGAGCTCCACCGATCGCTCTGGTGGCCGCGTTCGCATGCGTCTTCTCCACCCCGTACAACGCTTCGTGGCCACATAGGGAGCTCCACCGAAGACTTCAGTGGCCGCGGCCGCATGGTGGGAGAGAGAGGTGGAGTACCTTGAGAACTACGTCGGCGACCACCTGCGCATCTCTGAGCGGGTGGTGGCCGCCTTCTGGTCGCGGGCGCCGGCGCTGTGCCACTGGGGCACCATGGTCGGCCTCCCTCGCTGTCTCGTGGGCTGCTGCTGCTCCTCCTTCTGCTGCCTAGGGAGGAGGAGGAGGAGGAGGAGGAGGAGGAGGAGGAGGACGAGGAGGAGGAGGAGGAGGAGGAAGAGGAGGACGAAGAGGAGGAAGAAAAGGAGGAGGAAGAGGCGGAGGACGAGAAGGAGGAGCAGGAGGACAGGACAGGACATCCGCATAAGGGGGTTCAATGTCAAAACGCCCACGCTGGTGCCTGACGCGCTTCTGGTAAAATTCCCTGCGATTGGTTGTGCAACGGCCCTGTCTTCTCACTAGGGCTGGCAGGTGGCATACCCCGTTGCTCAAGGAGTGAGCTCCGAGGTGGCCCCGTAAGAGAGGCTCGCTACCTTACGATTACGAGTCCCTGCGGGTCAGTGCGGGGGGAGCAGCTGGTGGCCCTTCCGCGTGCCCAAGGGGTGGGGACGCGCGGGCTTAGCAGCGCGCCCGAGCTAGGGGGGATGTTTCCCTCATTCATCTCCCTGCAGTAATGTACCTGTTGGCACTCAACAAAAACACCTCCCATGGCGAAGTCAGTGCAAGCCCTCTGTGTTTGCCCGTCCTGTTTGCCTAGAGTAGCACTCCGACATAACCTCGCTAATGCATCTTGGCTTTGGAGGAGGAGGAAGAGGAGGAGGAGCAGCAGGAGCAGGAGCAGGAGCAGGAGGAGGAGGAGGAGGAGGAGGAAGAGGAGGACGAGAAGGAGGAAAAGGAGGAGGAGGAGGAGGAAGACGAGGAGGAGGAGGATGAGGAGGAGGATGAGGAGGAGGAGGAGGAGTGGGAGGAGGAGGAGGGGGGCGGATGACGAGGAGTGAGCGGAGGAGGATGAGGTCAACGGAAGGGAGGAGGCGGATCTGGAGAGCAAGAGCCCCACGAGTTGGCAACCAGCCGCCGCAAGTCGAGCGACTGGCCTGAGGCGTCTAGCGGCTCCGCGGCGGGCCCCGGCCTTACGACGGCGACGCACGCACTGTGCAGCGCCAGTGCTTCCACTCCTCGACAGTCAGCGGGGCCGGCACTGCGACGCCTGATCCTTAGCGCTGCGGCTCGGGGTGCTGTGCCTGCCCGCAGGTTGTCCCTGTACAGCTTCTGCTTCGCATGGCCGGGGCAGGCGGCCCGTAGCCCCGCCAGGCGCGACTGCGAATGGCGCCCGCACCTGCTGCACCAGAGCCGCGGTCCCGTGCGCCCCAGGGCGTGGCCGCTGCCAGCAGCGAGGCGGGGGCCGAGGACGACTGGGAGGCGCGCTGCGGCATGGCCCCCGCAGCGGGCGTCTGCCAAGGCCGGGCGGCTCTGCGGCCGCACCTCGCACCGCAGGCACGCCCAGCCGCGAGCATCCCTTCGCGGGACGTGCCCGCGCCCCTCGCTGGCCACCAGCCGCAGGCGGACCTTTGGGGTGCGGTCGGCGCGCGGCGGCCGCGCCTGAACGTCAGGCCACCCTTTGTGCTCCTGAAGCACCCTGGTCGCGAGCTCCGCCTGGAAGCACCGGGCGAACGGTGCCTCGGCTGCCTCGGCCTTGCGTGCCTCGTGGGCGTAGGCATCAGGAGAGGAGGAGGATACAGTGGGGGAGAAGGAGGGGAACAGAAGCGAGGGAGGGCGCTCTGAGGGACTGCAGAGGACTCTTGTGGATCCTTGTCCTCCTCCTTCTACCTACCCCTCCGCCTCCTCCTCCTCCTCCTTCTCCTCCTCTTCCTCCTTCTCTTCCTCTTCCTCCTCCCACAGGACGTGCGCCTCTCCCCCTCCTCCTCCTCCTCCTCCTCCTCCTCCTTGTTCTCTCCCTCTTCCTCATCCTGGCTGCTGTTCGCCTGTGCCTGCAGCTTGACAGGCTGGCAGGCTCGAGCCTGGCGACTGAACGCGTCCGCAGTGGAAATGAAGCTTGTCCTCTCCAGCTCCAGATGCTGCTTCTCGCCCCCTCTTCATCTCCGTGCGCCGTGCCTCCCCTCTCCCCTCCGCCCCCTGCCCCTCGAAGGTTAACCTTTGCCTCGTGGGCGAGAGCCAGTGCGGCGCCAGCATGGACCCGGCGACCCAGGGAGGGAGGGGTGAGGAGCACAGCACGGCACCCATCAGGGTCCACGTCAATCCGATCCGGTTCTCGGGCCGAACGAGAGGGGGGGGGATTGGGAAAGGGGGGGTTCAGAAATCTCCTGAATGCAGCTGGTTTCGGCCCCGCCGCCGGGCCCATTCCTCGATACATGGGCGCCTCCCGGCGCCGGGACGCGCTGGGAAAATCAGCTACGTGAGCTGATTCTCTACCCTACCCTTTGCTATCCCCCCCTTTCATTCCCCTCGAGGTTCGATCCGACTCGATCTCGATTCCGCTCGACCGCCAGTGACTCAATTGTGACAGTGCCGTTGGCAGTGGGGGGGGCGGTGAAGAGGGTGTCCCCGCGACAGCCTGAAGGCCAGCAGTCCGAGATGGCCTGCCTCTTTGCCAAGATAGTTGCAGCGCGTGCGGTTTTCTTTTGGCGACACCTTCTTGGTGGTGGGTCGTGTCGTGGTTGGCGTGGTAGAAGATCAGGGGGGACAACTAACCCTGCGCCGATGATGCTCACACCATGGGGATAATAAAGTTCGCGGCCCCGGGGGGAGGATGACAGATTTCCCCGGCAAGTCGCATGTAGGCATGCACGGCGCACGGATGTAGGAGCACGAAGCTTGAGAAATATTCCTCGCTCTTGGTTCTGGCAAGGCCTTCCCTGTTGGGAGAGAAGAAGGGGAGGAGAAGGAGGAGGAGGAGGACGACGAGGAGACGGAGGAGGAGGATGAGGAGGATATTGCAAGAAAAATTAAAGCTCTGGACCAATCGAATTCTATTTTCAAATCTGGGAAATTCTTTGTAGTTTTCTACTCGCCGTGTAGAGCTCCTGGTTGCTGCTTGGGGGGTGGTAGTCAATCATGGCGATAAACAAGTTCTGTTGGGGCGCGGAGGTTGGAAGAAGGGGAGAGATAGAAGGCGATAGGGGAGATAAGGAATAGGAGGCATAGCTCACCGCGATATAGCAGGCATAGCACAAGGGCACCACATGGGGCCACGAACCGTGTGAGGGGTGTGCCAGAATGGGGGTCTACGAGAGGGTGATGATGAAAACGAAGAGTGCTGATGATGATGAGAATAAAGGATAATCAAAGTAAGATGGTTCTCTGTGCGATTCGTATTTTCCCTGGTGGTAATGAAGTTTGGCCTCGCCGCTTCGCCCGCCTATCAAATATAAGTATCCCATGCATAGCCATGACTCAGGGGTTAAGGGGTGGATGAGTTATTCTCGCGGGCATGCGGTTAGACACAGACACAAAAGAACGCGGATCCCCATGAAACTATGGGAACATATGGGCAACGGAGGGGGAGAGGAACATCCAGAATGTGTGGAAGCACACGGGCAATCCTGGGATTTGTGCCGATTCATTCGTGTCCCCCTGGGCCCCTCTTGGGCCCTCTTGGACCCCCCTTGGGGGGCCCTGGGCGCTCGTGGGTCGAGCTTGAGGGCCCCGAAGACCACCCTTGGGAGTTCCGGCATCAGTGGCACCGACCGACCGGGAGTTCGCCGGTGTCGGCCTGGGTCACTCTTC
Organism: Prorocentrum cordatum; assembly: GCA_963575745.1. Classification (NCBI taxonomy): domain Eukaryota; class Dinophyceae; order Prorocentrales; family Prorocentraceae; genus Prorocentrum; species Prorocentrum cordatum. Next base: position 160,217 of record CAUYUJ010019799.1, read on the forward strand.
GTCCGGGGGCCCCCATGGGGGCCGCCACGCGCGCGCGAACTAGGTCATGCAATTCACCTGTTGCCCGAGATTTCAGCACACCTCTGGACTCTTGGGCCGGCGAGGTCGTGCCCCCCCTGGGGCCCTGCAGAAAAGAGCTGCGCCTCCAGGTGAGCCCGCGGCAGCGGCTGGCGCTCCTGTACATCATGGAGGCGGCGGTGCGCCGGGCCTGGGAGGACTTCCAGCAGAGCGAGCGCGCGAGCCAGAAGGAGGTCGCATTCGGCCGCTGCTCACATGGCGATAAAGAGACAATATCTAAGCTGTAGGCCTCCTGGACGGGGTCCGAGTTGATGGGGTCGGAGGATCACGCCGCATCGCCGATGCATCGGCGATGCGGCTCGATATGGAGCCCGATGTTCTCCACGCTGGCGTCGCCGATGCATCGCCGATGTCGCCGATGCATCTTTGATGCATTGGCGATGTATCGCCGATGTATCGGCGATGCGGCGCGATCCTCCGACTCTATCTACTCAGACCCCGTCTAGGAGGCCTCCAGATAAAGAGACAACCTCTAAGCTGGAGCAGTGGGTCTGGCGCTGATGCGGGGCGGGGGCGGTGAGAGGTTGGAGCGGGCTGGGGTTTGAGGTGGCCCAGCACTGGTTCCGACCAACAGGAAGGGCGGGGCGGTCAGGTTCGAGGTGCTTGCCTTCTTCTTGCCTTCGGGTGCCGTTTTCGGGCCCCGGGGCCGTCAAAGACGGTGAAAGTTTGCACCGAATAGCTAGGTCCCGTTTGCGCTCAACCGCAACTGCTGGGCTGAGGGAACCACCCCAGGCGCTCCCCCAAGGCCGACCCCGACCCGCCAGCGGTGATGACCTGTGCGCGGCACCCGACGCCGGGCGCGGCGCGCAGGCCATCACCGCTGGGGGGTCGGGGTCGGCCTCGGGGAGGGCGCCCGAGGCGGTTCCCTCGGCCCAGCGGTAGCGGTTGTCTCTCCTTCGCTCCTGAGTTGCTGCGCCGATCAGCGATCGAGAAGCCTGCCTCGCCTTCGCCTCGGCCCAGCGGTGCCGCAAGGCTTCTGGGGCTCGGATCGTTCTCCCAGGGCCTCTCGAGCGATGGGGTCCTCCAGGGTTCCAAGACCGTGCGGTGACGGACAGCGCGGTGAGGTGTCCTGTGATTTCGAGGGCACGGCGCAGTGTCTGTCCCCACACGGTTTTGGGACCCCCAGTGAGAAGTTCCCCCCCCTCTCATGGGCAGCGTTTGGGGGGGGGTAGGTTGAGGCGGGAGCTGCATCGACCCCCAATCGCACCTTGACCGTCGACAGAGGCCCGATAGCCCACCCCCGCCCAGGAGCGTGCGGATTCGCTGTCGGGGGCATATCGCCGATCCATCGGCAAGGTATAGCCGGTTCCAAGCCCCTTTGCCCGTTCCCCCTATCGTTCCTCGCCCCTCGCGTCACCCCTGGTGTACGCGCCGCTAGTTTTCCCAGGCCCCGGGGCCGTTCGCGCGGCGGTGTCCTCTGGGGTCCGCGCGCGAGGTTTGCCAGTGGAGTCATCGCGTCTCTTCGGTCGGGTACTCGTCTCGGCTGACAGGGATGGGGAGGGGGAGGGGGGAAGAGGGGGAGGGGGATGGGCAAGCTAGGCGCGCTCGCGTCATATCTGACATCCTACCCCTCCCTCCCATCCCTTACCATGGCGTAGATCCCCTCTCTACTCGCACAGTCGGATGTCGAGCAGGGCAATGATCCCGAAAGGGTACGCGATGCATTGTAGAGCACGGCATGGCATGGCGTAGAAGAGCACCGCAAAGCGTAGTATGTCACAGCATGGCGTGGCGTGGCGTAGTGAAGAATTGCATCACAAAGCTTTGCAACGCAAAGCATGGCATCGCACAGCGGCCCCGAACATACCATTGCATAGCATGGCGTTGCAGATCAAAGCGTAGCATGGCATAGCACGACGTGGCACTTAAGCACTGCATATCACAGCTTCAGCTGAAGGCATGGCATCGCGCAGCGGAACGCAACCTAGCATTGCATTGCATGCCGTGGCATGGCACGGGAAATTGCGCCAGCGCTGCAGCGGGAGCACGCTGAGCACGATTCGGAACGAGCGGGGCCCGAAAATGAGGCTGGCGCCTCAGCGAGAGCAGCATTTTGGAAAAAGAATGCAGGCGAAAACCCAACTCCAGGGAATCCTGTGTAAGAAAACAGTTCCCGGGGGGGGGGGGGGGGGGGCGAACACTCCCAACCCGTCATCAGGGGAAGGAAGAGAGTAGTATTCATATTGAGTAATTGTGGAGGGGAAGGGGAAGGAGGAAAAGGGGTGGAAGGAGAAGAGGAGGGAGGAGGACCTTCAGATCTGGGCCTCGTGAGGAGAACAGTTGACGTTTCTGGAGATTTTCTGCCTCTGGCCGCTCCCACAGGGTCCTGGGGCTGGGACTCAAAAACGACTCAGGATTGGACGGGGCTAGGACAAGGATAAATCCGTTACAGAGCATTCCTGAACGGTCTCAGAGCGTTCCGGACCGCTCTGAGAAGGCCGCAGCCCCCGAGATATTCTCCAGAACCGCCGGATCACAGAGATTCTCGATTGATCCTCACCCGACGTTATCCTCGTCCTGGCTTCGTCTTACAAAACCTCTGGGGGTGGACCGTCACCACGTCTGGCCTCCGGAGGCCTCGGCCCCTTTCCCAGACCAGCTTCTCATCTCGAGTCGCTTCCTGACGATCTCAGGGCTTGGTACAGTCAACCCGTGTCATAAGGACGCGCGAGAAGGATGTAAGGGCCTTGGAAGGCCATGTCAGCTTTTTGCGAGTGGGGCGCGGCCAGCGAAAACAGCCAAGGATGGGGCGAAGGGGAAGGATGCAAGGTAACCTTGGAAAGTCGCTCATCCTTATTATGCCGGCTGACTGTAAATGGCCACCCGAGGCTGAAAATGTCGAAGGCCGTCAAGTTCTTTCACAACGCGAGGGGGTCGCTGCTTGAGGGCCAAACATCTGCCCCACGACCCGTCCTGGCGAGGCGTTCCGACCGGAGGCGGGTCCAGCCGTGGCGAGGAGGAGCCTTGGCAAGAGGCCCCCGAGGGGCGAGACACTGTCTAAAAACATGATCCTTCTAGGACGCAGCTCCTGGGAGGTCAAGTTCAGTATCGTGGTCGAAGCCCTGCCCTAACCAGGCGCAAAGCAGTTGAATCCTGTTTATCCCGTTAAGTCCCGGCTAATCTGGCGTTGGCTTGAGCTCAACCTGGTTTCATCCGCCATCATGCCCCCTTGATCGGGCTTCATCGCCCTTGATCGTTCTCACGATGACCTCCCACGACTTTCCGAGAGTGCCAGCTCCACCCATACTCCAAATCCCTGATTCATCGAACCCCCTAGAAAACCGGACCCCCCTCCAAATGCGACCGATCATTCCGGACCCCTCATCGACGGGGTGCCTCAATGAACCGGACCCCCTGAGCTCCAATCCAAAGAAAGCGCCCTAGTAAGCGGGATCCCTCAGTTACAAAAACGGCGCCTTACAAACCGGACCTGGGTGACGATCAGTCAGGGATTTGGAGTAATACGATTCTGGCCAGGCCCATCCTCGGCCCCGGCTCGGTAGATAGGCCCTTCTCGCTTGGCCGAGGAGGCGTCTGCACCGATCCTGGGCCCAGGAGGGGCCTGGCAAGGACCGGTGTAGGGGTGAAGCTGGCCACTCTGGGAAACTCGCGGGAGGTCATCGCGGACCCGGGGGGCGATTCATAAGGGATTTGGAGCAATCCGATCGTTCTCGCGATGACCTCCCACGAGTGGATTGGAGCTCATTAAGGCCCCCCGTCGAAGGGGGGGGTCCAGAATATTGGGTCGTATTCGGAGGGGGGTCCGGTTTTTTCGGGGGGGGGTCGATGAAGAAGGGATTCGGTGTATGCAAAATTGGCGCGCTCCCAGGGCTGCCTCCTGAATCCTTGACGACGTCGACGACGACGCCGCCAGGGGGGGCCGAGGGGGCAGGTCGCCGCGGCCAAGCTGAACGACGCGTGCGCGAAGATCATCCCGGAGCTCCCGCGGCTGCTCGAGGTCTGTCGCCCGGACGCCCAGGAGAGCGTTCTCTTTGATCCCAGGCGATGACCGCCGTTGACGCCACGTTTCGCGCCAGCGCCGTGTGGGGATGTCCAGGAATATCCAGAGACAGCTCGGAGGTGCGCACGAATCGTGACATTAGTTACCTGTGGGGTGGGGTGGGGGCGACCCGTAACGGTCACCAACGCATGAAGTACGAAAACGCTCTCCAGCACACGCTGCTGTTCAGCCACACCTGCAAGATCCTGCTGGAGCTCGGCGGCGTTTGCTTCGGTTCGTTCCAGCTTCTGTTTCATAGCTTTTTGCATGCGTTCCGTCATCTTCTTCCCCTGACATCCTCCCATGGTGACAGCATCGGCACGCTTTTGCTCCTTCTCGGCCTCTGGTGGGGCCCTCACCCGGCCCCAGGACCGTCAAAGCACGACTCGGGATGAGACGCGGGCCCGGTGGAGGGGTCGGGACCTCTGGGGCCGCGGATCGAGAAAGACAGATCGGCGGATGTCCGGGGATGTCGCCACCGAAGCTGATACCCGTCCCTCGCATTGGCCCTCCTTCGTCGAGAAGAAAGGGACCCCTAGCCCGAATGACACAATGGAGTCGTAGCCTGACTTAGGTCCCCGTCGTCGCATGAGGGATGATCGATCTGGGCGGTCTGCATGGATACGTCTGCAGAAGATGCCCCGCATCTGTGATGGTTTTGGGCCCTCCTGCCTTAGGTGCCCTCCCAAAGGGTTAGGGGTGCTCTTATTGCTTACAGCGAGCGGCTCGAAGAAGGAACACTTGCTTTTCAGAAGGGGCTCGGTCGCTCCTCAGGCCTGCATGCGCTATTCATCGCCCCTCATGTGCTATCTATCATTTGTCGTTCCTTGTGCGTTATCCCTTGGCCTCGTTCCTGAACGAAGGATTGCAAAAAAACCCTTAGGATTGCAAAAACACCCTTCCTTGAACGAAGGATCCCTTTGCAATCCTTCGCTCAGGTTTTTGTTGCAATCCTTCGTTCCCTAGGTCAGGCCGACGACTGCCTCGCTCCTCGGCCAACCCTGGGAGGTCCAGGGCCTCGCCACGGGCGGCCTCGCCCCCGGGGATATACCCCCGGCCAGGGCTCGCGGCCCCGGGAGACGTCCCCTGCAGCCCCGGGAGGGGTCCCTGCTGTGCCCGAGCCAGGTCCCAAAGCCCCCGTGGTCGGCGTCGCACGGTTTTGGGACTCGGGTCGTTCTCCGAGGACGTCTCGGGCGACGGGGGCACCCGAGGTCCCAAAGCCCCCGTGGTCGGCGTCGCACGGTTTTGGGACTCGGGTCGTTCTCCGAGGACGTCTCGGGCGACGGGGGCACCCGAGGTCCCAAAGCCGTGCGGTGACGGACCGTGCGGTGAGGTCTCGGGGGAGTTCGAGGCCACCGCACGGTCTGTCGCCGCACCGTTTCCGGGGCTCCAAACATGTCCCCATCCCTGTGGTTGGCATCGCCGTATCTGGATGCTGATCTCGAGGCTTCCCTCGACTTCCGAGGGCGCATCCAGGAGATTGTCATCGCATTTGAGCTCGTTGACCTTCGGGGCGGAGGAGGAGGAGGAGGTAGTGGAAGAGGGGGATGCAGTAGAGGAGGAGGAGGAGGAGGAGGAGGAGGAGGAGGAGGAGGAGGAGGAGGGGGAGCAGGAGGAGGAGGAGGAGGAGGAGGAGGGGACGAGGAGGAGGAGGAGAGAGGATGAGGGGACGAGGAGGAGGGACGAGGAGGAGGAGGAGGAGGAGAAGGAGGAGGAGGAGGAGGAGGTGGAGGAGGAGCAGGAGGTGGAGGAGGAGGGAGGAGGAGGAGGAGGTGGAGGAGGAGGGACGAGGAGGAGGGGGGAGAAGGGGAAGGAGGAGGGGGAGGAGAAGGAGGAGGAAGAGGAGGAGAAGGAGGATGAGGAGGTAATGAATAGTAGAGCGTGATGACCATGATGAGATGAGATAAGATGAGATGAGACCAGGAAGCGAGTTGCATATGATCGCTCTATTGCACTCCTGGACTCGATGAGCCGCGCGGCAACGAAGAGCAGGAGGCCCACACGTGGAGCCAGCCGAGATGCTGGTGGAAACGACGAAAGCGACTGTGATATTGCCAGACAGATACCTCCACCATGAAGATGTTCACTCCTTCCAAGCCAAGCCCTCAAGAGCGACTACACATTGAATTCCGTGATGGAAGCGCCACGACTGATTAACCGAGGAAGATGAGTCTCACGCGGAGAACCTAGGCACGTGCGGAAACCGCGGCGCTTCATCCACATCGCAGGAAACACCTCCGAACCCACCAACGAGCGCGACATTTGCAACATGGATAGTACGCACTGGGCACTGCGCGCGCACGGTACTCTGACACATACTGTGCCATGCCCAAGCACAAGAGAAACATGAACCCACAGATGCCAGAACAGGTAGGGAACCAATTGTTCAACTCAATGTTGATGAACTCCACATGAATACAATAACACCAGGTCAGCACTAGACCCAGGCAGCCCTGGGCACTCCCGGCTTTCACCCTGGCGCGGGACATGGGACGAGGAGGAGGAGGAGGAGGAGGACGATGCGGAGGAGGGAGGAGGGGGAGGAGGAGGAGGAGGGAGGAGGAGGAGGAGGAGGAGGAGGACGGCGGAGGAGAGAAGGAGGAGGAGGAGGAGGAGGAAGTAACGCGGAAGAGGAGGAGGAGGAGAAGGAGGAAGGAGACCGAGGACGAGGAGGAGGAGGCGAGGAGAAGGAGGAGGAGGAGGAGGAGGAAGGAGGAGGAGGAGGCGGAGGGGGAGGAGGAGGAGGAGGAGGAGGAGGAGGAGGAGGAGGAGGAGGAGGAGGAGGAGGAGGGATATAGAGGGAGGAGGAGGTGGAGGAGGGAGGAGGAGGAGGACGACGAAGGAGAGGGAGGAGAAGGGGAGGAGGAAGGGAGCAGCAGCAGGAGAGGAGGAGGATCCGTAGGAGGAGGAGGAGGAGGAGGAGGAGGAGGAGGAGGGTGGAGGAGGAAGAGGGAGGAGGCGAACTTAGCGGAAGGAGGAGGAGGTGAGAGGGGAGGAGGAGGAGGAGGAGGCGGGAGGAGGAGGAGGAGGAGGAAGTACAGGAGGAGGAGGACGATGAGCGGGGAGGACGAAAGGGAGGAAGTGAGAAGGAGGAGGAGGGCAGGAGGAGGAGGAGGAGAACAAGGGGGAGAGGCGGAGGGAGGAGAAGGAGGAGAGGAGGAGGAGGAGGGGGAGGGGGGGGGGGGGGGGGCGGGGGGGGGGGGTGGGGGGGGGGGGGGGGGGGGTTGGAGGAAGAGGAGGTGGTGGAAGAGGAGGAGGAGAAGGAGGAGGAGGAGGAGGAGAAGCAGGAGGAGGAGAGGATGAGGTGGAGAAGGAGGAGGAGGAGGAGGAGGAATAAGCTCGAGGCTGGTTAAGGGCGACCTTCCCCGAGCGGCACCCCCCTCTCAGAGGCTCCTCCTGCCGCCTGCTCAGGCAGGGGTGCAGCCCCCCAGAGGTCCAGGGAGCAGCTGTGGGGCGGCCTTCCTCCCTCCGCCTCTTCCTCCTCCCTCCTCCTCCTCCTCCATTCCTTCTCTCCTCCTTTTCTCCTCCTCTTTCCTCCTCCTCCTCATTATCCTCCTCCTCGTCCTCCCCCTCCTCCTCCTCCTCCTCCTCCTCTTCCTCCTCCTCCTCCTCCTCCTCCTCCTCCTCCTCCTCCTCCTCCTCCTCCTCCTCCTCCCCCTACTCCCCCTCCTCATCGTCCCTCCTCCTGTCCCACTGTCGTCGTCCTCCTCCTCCACCACCACCAGGGGGGGCACCCCAAGCGAGGAGGTCCACGATGCCTCCCCGAGCTGGAGATAAGGGGACGTCTCGAACGGGGCGCCTGGACGGCCAACCCGCTCGCGCCCGTCCTTCGAGGGAAGGAGAGGCGGCACCACCAGGGGGGGTCACCCGCAGCGAGGAGATTCGGTCCACCATGTCTCCCCGAGCTGCGGATAGGGGATGCCTCTAGCGAGAGGGGGGGTGGGGGGCACACCACCAGCGGGGTCCTCCCTCCCCCCTGGCTCCTCCCGCTGGTGGTCCCTGGTGGTGGTGGTGGTGCCGCTTTCCCGCGCGCACCACCGAGGACTACGCGGTCGACAACACGGAGAACAGGATCATCGTCAACACGAGGGCGCTGTGCGAGGGGCTCCGCCGGGCCATCGAGAGCCAGGCCCCCCAGGACACGGTCAAGTACTGCGTCGACGGGCTCCTGGCCCTCGCGCGGTGCTTCGAAGACGCGAGGATCGCCTTCTTGGACCTTGCGAAGGCCACGCACCACGAGTGCAGCAGCCTCAGCATCTGCTGATCAAGGAGTCGGAGATCACAGATCGCAGTCATCGGGGGATCACGCGATCGCCGATCACGCGATCGGTTCGGCTTGATCGCGCGATCGTCGGAGCCTGAATGCGTGATCGATCCATGATCGGCGGGGCAGCCATCGTGATCCGGGCCACGATCGGATCACGTGACCGGGTGGCGTGATCGGCCGAGTGATCAGCCAGACGCTAAGGCAACAACGAGATTCAGAACCACGACGGCAGCCGCACCGAGAAGCTTCGCTTGGTCCTGGGCCGCCTCGTGGTGATGGGGAACCGCGGCATCGACATGACCTTCGGGTCCGCGCGTGGGTGCCGAACGGCGCGACCCCCTCGGTCCCCCCCCCGCCTGCCTCGGCCCCCTTCCTTGCCCTCGCCATGTTTCTTTTTCCGCTCTCGCACATACGGTAGGTTCGTGTCGTGTCGACCGGCGGCGACCTCTCCGCGGGCGGTTTAAGGTTGAAGGCCGCCATCCGCCCAGAATCGCCCGATACGGAAGGATCGGGCGGTCGAAAGGCCGACGATCTGTCAGTATTTAACGATGCAGGCGGTGTCAGAAACCGACGCCGGGGTCGTCACGGCACGAACCTGCCGTACATACATGCATACATACATACATGCACACAGACAGACAGACAGACAGACAGACAGGCAGGCAGACAGACAGACAGACAGACAGACAGAGACAGACAGACAGACAGACAGACAGACAGACAGACAGACAGACAGGTATGCATGTATGTATACACACATGCACACATACATACACATAGACATGCATGCATGCATACATACACACATACATACATATGTACACATGCATGCATGCATGCACACATACATACATACACACATACATGCATACTTACGTACATACATCCTTACATACATACATACAGACAGACATACTGACAGACAGACATACATAAGCACATGCATGCATACATGCATACATACGTACATACATACATGCATACAGACAGACAGACAGACAGACAGGCAGACAGACAGACAGACATGCATGCATGCATACATACGCACGTACACACAAACATACATTCATACGTCCATACACCCATACATACATACATACACACATACATACAGACAGACATACCTACATACATATATCCACATATGGATACATATATATATATATATATATACACATAGATGTGTATATATATATATATATATATATATATATGCAAATCCTAACGGGTGCACTTGCACCTGGTGGTTGTCTCGTCGGTGGTCTTGTCCCCGAGCGTCCACGTCCCGAACCTTTCCTGGCCACCTGCCGTGAGGAGCGGAGCAACACGCGATCCGCCTGCAGGGCAGAGTGTGTCGCGGGGGCCGCCGCCGCGGCACGCTAAGCAACAGTTCCCGACTGTGTAGATCCATGCACCGTCCATTAATATAACATGTGCGAGAGTGCATTGGCGCTTCGCGCCAGGCTCCTTGGTACTTCAAGTTTCGCACAGACGGACGTCAGCGCGATACACATATATTTCTGTGTGTATATAGACATATTTATATGTATACCTTTATCTATATATACACATAGATGGTACGATATGAGGTGTCTTCTCCTCCGTGTTCGCGCTGGCGCGGTCTGTCTTACTGTCCTTCTCTAGGTATTAGTCTTCGTTCTCGCCATTCTCTGCGAACCCTTCCCCGCCTTTAGTTGTTGTTTCCCCTGACCATCTTTTGCGGAGGCCCCTCCTGGATGGGGGGTTCTTGTGGAGCCCTCGAATGTTTATTGGGACTTGTTGGGGGCCTCTGGGAGCCTCCTGAACGTCCTTTGGGGTGCCTCTGGGGGGCTCAGTGTGGCCATCATGCTGCTCTTCGCGGATTCCCTCAACTACCAGGTCCCGATTTAGAGTATCGGTTTCGGAGACGTCTTGGGGCCATGCTGGGCCGTCTTGAGGTTTTCCTGGGGCCATCTCGGGGCGTGTTGAGCTGTGTTGGGGCTCTCTTGGGCCGTGTTGACGCCTTTTTGGGCAGTCTTGGGTCGATCTTGGAAGTCTCGGGCGGACCGAGGGGGCGAGCATTCTAATTGTATTATGCAGA
>CAUYUJ010019800.1:0-67500 GCA_963575745.1 Prorocentrum cordatum
TACTACTACTACTACTACTACTACTGACTACTACTACTACTACACTACTACTACTACTACTACTACTACCACTACTAACTACTACTACTACTGCTACTACTACTACTACCACCACTACTACTACTACTACTACTACTACTACTACTACTACTACTACTACTACTACTACTACTACTACTACTACTACTGCTCCTGCTCCTGCTCCTGCTCCTGTTCCTGCTCCTGCTCCTTCTCCTGATCCTGCTCCTGCTCCTGCTCCTGCTCCTCCTCATCATCATCCTTTTCCTCCTCCTCCTCCTCCCGCTCTTCCTCCTTCTCCTCCTCTTCCTCCTCCGCCTCCGCCTCCTCCTCCTCATCCTCCTCCTCCTCCTCCTCGTCCTCCCCCTCCTCCTCCCCCTCCTCCTGGAGAGTTCCAGGATCGAGGATCCAGTCGCCCAGCCGCTCCTGGCCCCTCTCGGGCGGCCTCCAGCCTCTGGGGGTCCTCGCCGAGCCCAGGGACCGCGGTGACCTCAAAATCCCGAAGGACCTCACCGCACCACACGGTCACCACACGGTTTTGGGACCCTGAAGGCCCCCGCCGTTCGAGACATCCTCGGAAAACGACCCAAGCCCCAAAACCGTGCGGTGGCCCCGACCCCCTACCGACTCACAACACGGTGTGGTCACGACACCGTTCAGGGGCCCCGAGAGGGAGCCGTCCGGGGCAGGGGCCGGGACCCACGGGGACCGCGTGTTGAAAGATCCAAGCGTCGAACCTCCCCATGCGATCCTGGCTGGGACGCGCAAAGACAAGCGGTAATCTATGTTAGCTTTGGAGGCGCGCCCGTCCGACCCGAACATATAACATACCCATCTTGTAGTATCTCGTTTCCCCAATCGGTGTGGCCAGGGAGCGCACCCATCGACGCATATACTATAAGATTTCCCGGTGCGTGCGTCGCCTGGGGGGGCGACGCACACATAGTATTAGTATGTTGGTGTGACGCCGACCTGGCGACTAATTTTGCTCACCAGCGGCGTTTTGCGCCCAGTTTCGGGCCCCGGGACCATCACAGATCGCTCCGGCCCGACAAATGACGCAGAAAGATGGGGTCCGGAGGCTCTCGGTGCTGATCTTCTCCGATGCTGCATTTTTGTTTTGGCAACGCCCGATCTGAAGGTCTGGGGAGCGCGCATCCCTGTTTTTTCTCTCCCCAAAGCCCAACGTGTCTGGAAATCCGCTGCCCCTCAGGGGTGCCTTCACCTAGCCGCGCGACAATAACACGATCACACACGTACACGGCAAGTCCGAGAGAAACGAAACGCCCCGCGAAGGGAAGAACTGTGCCCCAGCGTACATGTGGCGTCGCGCGCAATGAGGCAGGGGGCGGGGGAAAGGCTTCTTAGGAGGAGGCTGCTTCTTAGAAGCCAGCCTTACATGTATAGACAAGGCCCGCGCCTCCTAAGGAGCGGGGGTGCTTCTGAGATCGCTGCCCCCCTCCCCTCCCATACCCCCCCTCTGCGCGTGGCCGACACACTGCGACAGACCGCGTCATCCTCCCTCGAGGTGGGGGGCGCCTGTTGGCTGCCGCGGGCCCTCCGCCGCACGAGATCTCTCCGCCCGCGTCTTTCTCTTGCTTCCGCCAGCCGCCGGCAGCCTTCCGCCACCCTCGCCGGCGGCGCGCACCAGGGGGGGGGGGGATGGCGAGGAGGATTGGCAGCGCGCACAGGGGGGCAGGGGGAGGGGGGAAGGCTTCTTCGAAGGAGGCTGCTTCTAAGATGCCTGCCCCCCCAACCTCCCCCATACCCCCCTCAGCGCGTGGCCGATGCACTGCGACAAAATGCGCCATCATCTCTCGAGCTTGGGGCGCCTTTGGGCTGCCGCGGGCCTTCCGTCTCACGAGATCTCCGCCCGCGTTTTTTGTTGCTTCCGCCAGCCTCGCCGGCAGCCTTCCGCCACCCTCTCCGGCGGTGCGCACCAGGGGGAATGGAGGCGAGGGGGGACTGGCGGCGCGCACAGGGGGGTAGGGTGAGAGGGAAGGCTTCTTAGAACGAGGCTGCTTCTTAGAAGGCGCCAGTCCTACGTCCACAGAGAAGGCCTGCGCCTTCCAAGAAGCAGGGCTGCTTCTAAGAAGCCTTCGCCCCTCCCCCTCCTCCTCCTCCTCCTCCTCCTCCTCCTCCTCCTCCTCCCTCCTCCCCTCCTCCTCCCACCTCCTCCTCCTGCTCCTCCTCCGGCTCCTCCTCCTGCTCCTCCTCCTCCTCTCCTCCTCCTCCTCCTCCTCCTACTCTCCTCCTCCCTGCTCCTCCTCTCCTCCTCCTCCTCTCCTCCTCTCCTCCCTCCTCCTCCTCCTCCTCCTCCTCCTCCTCATCCTCCTCTCCCTCCTCCTCCTCCTCCTCCTCCTCCTCCTCCTCCTCTCCTCCTCCTCCACCTCCTCCTCCTCCTCGCTCCTCCTCACCTCCTCCTCCTCCTCCTCCTCCTACTCCTACTCCTACCTTATTCCTTATTAGAATATACTCCTACTCCCCCCTCAGGCCGGCAGATAGGGGCCGCATCCGGGTGGTCCCATCTAACCTGTAAAAAACAATACAAAATCAACATGTTTCTTATTTTTTCCTCTCGACATGGACGTCCTGTCGTCCACGGCGATAATCCATTGCAAAAAATACCACAAAGAGCACACGCGCGCGTTCATGTCAGAATCCTACCGAACACCGTGTGTTTGCAAGCATTTCAACATAAAAACATCAAAAACCCTATGCTTTTTCACAAAAATTGTACAAATTTCCCGCCCGGGCTCTCTTGCTGAAATCATAGGAAAACCATAGGAATCTTAAGAATTCTGTCAAATCCAGCGATTTCACGTCATCGCGCGGTGCACTCGCGATGCTCTGTCATGCACCCAGGCCGCGAATCCTGTGCAAAAAATACCACGCCTGCGACATACGCGCGCGTCGCCGCGAGCGCATGCTCAAATCCTTCTAGAGTCGTTGCCGTCATTGGCACCGTCGCATGGACGTCCTGTCGTCCACGTCGCAAAATGCATAGCAGGAATGGGACGCGGCGCACACCCCGCGCCCGCCCATCCAATCCGTCCCATTCTAATCTGCAAAAGACAATACACAGTTTTTGTTTTTCTTGTCAACATGGTCGTGCTGTCGTCACGTCGCAAAATGCGTGGCAGGAATGGGACGCGGCGCACACCCCGCGCGAAGGGGTGACATGTCGCTCTCGCCTCGGCGCCGCGCACCAACGTTTTTCCTCTCAGCATGGACGTCCTGTCGTCCACGTCGCAAAATGCTTGGCAGGAATGGGATGCGGCGCACACCCCGCGCCCGCCCATCCAAACCCCCCCTTTATAAAAAAAACAGTACAAGTTGGGGCCTTCAGGCTTCCTGCGGTGTACCGGGCCATTCTCGACTCGTCTGGCAATGCGTGCGCGGCATTCAACACGCGCTCGCCAGTTCCCGTCGGCAACCGCCATCGCGGCCGCATCAGCTGTACCAAACCGGCTGGCCGGTGTGACTTCGGCCCCCAGTTGTGCCAGCTTTGCTTCTTATGTTGTGGGAGGGCGGGTGGGACTGGGCATGCCATGCTTGACTCGCTCGAGCTGGCTAGCTTGACTCCTACTCCTACTCCTACTCCTACTCCTATCCTTATTCCTTATTAGAATATACTCCTACTCCCCCCTCAGGCCGGCCGATAGGGGCCGCATCCGGGTGGTCCCATCCTAACCTGTAAAAAACAATACAAAATCAACATTTTTTCTTATTTTTTCCTCTCGACATGGACGTCCTGTCGTCCACGGCGATAATCCATTGCAAAAAATACCACAAAGAGCACACGCGCGCGTTCATGTCAGAATCCTACCGAACACCGTGTGTTTGCAAGCATTTCAACATAAAAACATCAAAAACCCAATGCTTTTTCACAAAAATTGTACAAATTTCCCGCCCGGGCTCTCTTGCTGAAATCATAGGAAAACCATAGGAATCTTAAGAATTCGTCAAATCCAGCGATTTCACGTCATCGCGCGGTGCACTCGCGATGCTCTGTCATGCACCCAGGCCGCGAATCCTGTGCAAAAAATACCACAAAGAGCACACTCGCGCGTTCATGTCAGAATCCTACCGAACACCGTGTGTTTGCAAGCATTTCAACATAAAAGCATCAAAAACCCAATGCTTTTTCACAAAAATGCTTTGGGGTGTCCTGTCAGACCGTCGGGCTTCCTCCGGCCACCTCTGGCTTCCTGCGGTGTACCGGGCCATTCTCGACTCGTCTGGCAATGCGTGCGCGGCATTCAACACGCGCTCGCCAGTTCCCGTCGGCAACCGCCATCGCGGCCGCATCAGCTGTACCAAACCGGCTGGCCGGTGTGACTTCGGCCCCCAGTTGTGCCAGCTTTGCTTCTTATGTTGTGGGAGGGCGGGTGGGACTGGGCATGCCATGCTTGACTCGCTCGAGCTGGCTAGCTTGACTCCTACTCCTACTCCTGCTCCTCCTCATCATCCTCCTCTTCATCCTCCTCCTCCCGCTCTTCCTCCGCCTCCTCTCCTCCTCCTCCTCCTCCTCCTCCTTCCCCTCCTCCTCCTCCTCCTCCTCCTCCTCTTCCTCTCCTCCTTCCTCCTCCTCCGCCTCCGCCTCCGCCTCCTCCTCCTCCTCCCTCTCCTCCTCCCTCCTCCTCCTCCTCCTCCCTCCTCCTCCTCCTCCTCCTCCTCCTCCTCCCTCCTCCTCCTCTCCTCCTCCTCCTCCCTCTCCTCCTCATCCTCCTCCTCCTCCCTCCCTCCTCCCTCCTCCCTCCTCCCTCCTCCCTCATCCCTCCTCCCTCCTCCCTCCTCCTCCCCCTACCCCCCTCTGCGCGTGGCCGGGGGGAGGCGAGGCGATGCGAGGCAAGGCGACCCCCAGTTCGCCCGGACGGGCGGCCGCGCGAGGGGCTGGGAGGTGGCGCTGGGGCGCCGATCATTCGTGGTTGTGCGCACAAGGGGGAGGGGAAAGGTGGGAGGGCTTCTTAGAGGGAGGCTGCCTCTTAGAAGGCGCCGGCCTTACATCTACAGATAAGGCCCGCGCCTTCTAAGAAGCAGGGGTGCTTCTAAGAAGCCCTCCCCCCCAACCCTCCTCTGCACGTGGCTGACATTCCGTCACTGGGGATAGATTGCATGTCCTCCTACAGGCGGATGTTGAACGAAAAATAAATACCCAAGAAAATACCCCTAAAATAGTCCAATATAGTCGAAAAGTCTTCCCCTGACTCTTTCTTGATTATGTTTGAGCATTCCTCCTGTAGAGGGACATGCCCGACTTGAGGATATATTCGCTGTTCTGGTATATACGGGAGGGAGGAGGCTACTTCTCAGAAGCAGGCTGCTGCTTAGAAGGTGCCGATCCTACATCTGTAGACGAGGTCGGCGCCTCCTGCGAAGCAGAGGTGTTTCCAAGAGGCCCTCCACCTTCCCCCCTCCAATACCCTTCCCGCATTCTACCGAAGAGGAGAAGGTAACGTCTCGATACCTCGAAGGCGAAACCATCTTTGGAGCGCCCCATGAGGGCGCCACCAATCTCCCAGACCTCCGACGCGACTTGATCCATACGTTGCCCTGGACCACTCGACGCCCTCCTGGATCGTCTCCCGGCGGACCCCGTCCAGGCGTCGGAAGTGGCGACAAACCTCCGCCTTGGTTTTGTCCTTCTTGTCAAAACTTTGGACGACTGGGCCAGGAGTTCAAAATCGGCCCCAGGGACCCGTGTGCTGGCGGGGGGGGTCGTGGCGACGAGAGGCCTCCCGGAGGCAAAATGAAACAAAGTAGCACCAGGAACAGAGCATTCCGCGCTCCCTGTAACCTCCCTGTCCAGGCATCCGACGGGGTACCCGAAGTCGATTACACGCAGGAGTGACCCTGGGCAATAGTGGCCTTTGGTGCGCGGACTGGGGGGGCGCCACGTGGCCAACTCCAAGCGCGCAATCAGCTGCTGTCGCATCGCGCTCCACGATCGGAGGGGCCCCGATGAGCCCACACCTAAGGTCACTCCGGCGAAGGTCGCTCTTACGTGAAGTCGAAGAAGTCCCGACCCCTTCCCCAGGGCCAGTTCTTCCTCCAAAGTCGCTGCCTTGGCGGCCCTGAGCTTGGCGAAGGCCCCCTGGAGCTCGAAGAGACGGCTGAAAAACCTTCCGGTCGTGCTCTCTTTTTTTTCGCGGCGCGAGCATGTCTGGGGCCCCTTCCCTCCCTTGGAGCAGGGAATCGACTACAGGATCGATGTACCCCAAAATTGACTTTCCCGTCGTGCCTGATAAAAAATACGTAGGACGTTCGCAAACCTGCGATATATGTATGTGCGTTTGTACATTCGACGAAAAATAACTCAGGTGTGAATAACTTTCCCGTCGAATTTATTACAAATACGTAGGGCGTTCGCAAGACTACGAAGGTACGTGTGCTTGTAGATTCGACGACACATGATTCTGGGGTGGACAAATTCTGTGGTCGATCCCCTACGCGATCCCTACTGGGGAGGGCCATCACCGACCCTCCGACGGGCCGGGGCGCGGGCGCGCGCGCGCGTGGGGGGCATTGGGCGGGGGGGCCTTCGCACATGAGGATGTTTTCGGGCTTGAGGTCGCGATGGATGACCTTCTCAGGGAAGGAGGCGAGGCGAGGCAGGGGACTCCTCGAGGAGGACGCAAGGAGGAGCAGGAGAGAGAGGATGGAGGGAGGGAGGAGGGAGGAGGGTGGGAGGAGGAAGTAGAAAGAAGGGGGAGGAGGAAGAGAGGAGGAGGGGGAAGAGGAGGAGGAGCAGGGAGGAAAAGGGAGGAGGACTTAGGGGGAGGGTTCTCTGGGGGTTGTGGGGGCCTCCTCCTCTTCCTCCTTCTACATTTGTGTGTGTGTTCCTGTGTCTGGACCCACCGATCACTCTTGCGGGACTCGTGATTCTGATCCAAAAACTCACGCAGAGGTTTAGCGATTCAGAAGAGACAAGATCGCAAAAATTAGCAACTTTGGATCCCGTGCTGCCGTATCGATGCCCGAGAGCCACCACGAATCCGCTGTGGAACAATCGATTCCAGAACCGTCCGGAAGACCGGCGGCAACATGAACTTCAAAGAGATTCCGAAGAATATTCAATGTTGGTGCCGCGATTGCTTCTTAGCACACCAACAATCGGCATTCCAAAATTATTGGTATACGGATGTACATGGTTGCCTTCCTGCTGTCTCAGCTTTCCGTTCTCTCTTACGTCGTTGTTTAGTCCTCGAACACGTTTTTCCTATCAAGGAATCAAATATATTCTTGATACCTCGAGCATTAGATTCCCAGGGTTCAGAACTCGATTTGGGAACAGCGAAAGAGCAAGACAGGTTCAGATTACGCTGAAAAACCTGAGCTTCACACCTAATGAAAAAGCAGGGATATCCTTGGGAATGGAAGGACGAGAAGCTCTGGCAAGACCCACCATCACATGAAAATACACACATACAGCAACAGCAGCAGCAGCAACAACAACCAGTAATACTGCTCGCTCTCATCTGTTCGCGTGCCATTCAACACGTATACCCCAAACCCTCGATACCCGCCTTCTTCGTCTTACCCCCGTGGGGGCATCTATTTCTTACCCTGTAACGTGTATTTCGTGCAGCCCACCTAAGGCAGGGGAAGAGCGGACGGGTGGAAGGAAGGGACAAGGGGGAGGGAGGAGGATGGAGCACGATAAAGAGGAGCAGGTGGGGTCCCGACCAACAACTGCATGGGCCCAAGCACCCCAGCGCTCCGACCCGTGCGATGCGCTGCGACCCCGAGGCCTCTCGAGCCCCCGAGCCGAGCCCTTCCTGTTGAGATCCCGGGGACGCCCGAGTCCGACCTCCAGGGCCCTCAACACGTTCGGCTACACGCAAGACTGGCCACACAGGCAAGAGTGCCCTTTGGTGCGCCGCTTCAATGACGGCGGGGGGGCGGAGGGACCCAACCGAACACGTAGTCGACGCATGGGGTCCCAGAGCTCTCGGTCCAACCTCTGCACAGGCCCACGCACCCCGGCGCTCCGGCCCGTTCGACGCGCTCTGGCCCCAAGACCATTCGGGCCAGGCTTTCGCCCCGAGCGGCTTGTGCTGACGGACCCAAGGCCCGACTTGAGGGGGAGCGTCAGGAGGACCAGCTCAGGGGGGAGGGGGGCCCATCGAGCTGGAATCGGCGACACATCGCCGATCAATCGGCGACAGGCCCTCGATAGCGAATCCCCACGTTCCTCGGCGGAGTCGGCTGTCGGCTTCGATCGGCGATGCGTGGGCGATTGTGGGTCGATGCGTCCCCACCCTGCGCCTATCGCCCCCTAACGCCCTAACGTTGCCCCTGACGAGTCCAACCTCCAAGGGCCGAAGAATGGCGACGACCTGGCCGCTGCGACTTGTTCGAGGCGCTCGCTGTCTCCAGCCGTCGGCTCACGAATCAGGCCCCCGGCGGCCGCTCGTGACGAACCGGGCACCCTTGGAACGCCCCCGACGAGGCGCAGCTGCCGGAAGGCGTCCCGAGGCTGGAGAGCCGCTGGGAAACGACGAGAACGTCCGAGAGCACCGAGGCGCCCGATGGAGCCACAGACGTCCGATGCCCGGACACCTCTTCGATGCGGGCCTCCCGGACGGCCCGGCCCTCCGACCCCTTGCCCGGGGCGGGCTTCTCGTACCGAGCCGCTGCTCCACGGCCCCGGGGCCCGCCGAGGGCCCCCCAAGAGGCCGACGACGGCCGCCACACCTCAGGAGGAGAAAAAACACACAGACACAATTAATCGTCGATTCCCAGAAAATATAGGAAAAAATATAGGCAGTGGGGGGAAGACAGAAACCCAGAAAATATGGGAAAATATGGGGGATCTTTTTATTTGTGTGTATTTATTTGTGTGTCCCAGGGCCCCTTCAACACCGTCTCCGCCGGGGTTGTGCCCACGACGCGCGCACGCCTGCGGCGTTTTTTGTTGGCTGGCCCGCGGCGGTGCCCGCCGCGGGGGCCCGGGAGCGCGGCTTCGAGGCGCTGCTCCCCCCTGGTCTGCGCACCGCGCCGAGGAGGCCTCGGCCCGCCTCTGCCCACAGGCCCTCGGGCCAGGGAGGGCGGAGGCCCCTGGGACTCTGGTCGGTGCTGCTGCAGAGATCCGACGATCTGATGTGCAGTCAGCCCGCATCGCAAGGACGCACGATGAGGATGCAAAGGCCTCGGAGGGCCATTTCGAAGCTCTTCGAGCGGGGCGTGGCCAACGAAAGCGGCCAATGATGGATCGAGGAGGCAAGGATGCAGGGATACCCTTGGGAAGGGTGCCCATCCTTACCATGCTGGTTGGCTGTGCTCAATGCGCGGCCTCAAAAGTCCCGACTCCTTTCCCAGAAGGTTGCTCTTGTGTCCCGGATCCGTTTTTCATGGTCCCGGGGCCCGATAACGCGCCCCGAAAGCTGAAATCGATGGAATACGCCCAGATTGAGCAAGTCGAGATCGGATCGAGACGGCCAGAGCCGATATCGAGTGAAATAGACCCTGCCCTCCAGCGAACCCCCTTCTGGTGGAGGTGGTCGAGCGCGCTGGCGACGTGCACGAAGTACCTCGCGGCCTGCTTCTGCTCCAGGCAGCCTCGCCTGCGGATCGGACACGGGATACGGAGGGAGGGGGGAGGACGAGAAGAGGACGAGAAGAGGACGAGAGGAGGAGGAGGAGGAGGAGGAGGAGGAGGAGGAGGAGGAGGAGGAGGAGGAGGAGGAGGAGGAGGAGGAGGAGGAGGAGGGGGAGAAGGGGGGAGGAGAGGGAGAGGAGAGGGAAGAGGCGGCAGAAGGAGACAGGGTGAGTGGAGATGACTGGAGAGGCGCTTGGAGGGACACGTCGAATCTCCTACACCCAAGCCCTTCCCTGCGACTGGACATGGTCGCAGGAGCTAGAGGGGGATAATCATTGCGAAGGGAGAAACACGAGGAGGGGGAGCAGGTAGCGAGAGACAGGGGGACCAGGGGAGGGGCGGACTTGTGAACATCGACGGCAGCTGCCGTCGATACGACTGCAGGGCTGGCGAAGCCCCACAGAACAAGCAGACAAACAATTTTTTACAAAAAAACGAGTAAAGAAGAAAAAAACAAAAACGAATGGCAGACAGTCGGACTAATGCAAAGACGCCTGCGCCTCACCAAGACACTGGAGGGAGAGACCTGGGCCGGCCAACGAGGGAAGGGCCTCGGGTCGATCGAGGAACGGTTCCGAACGACGAGGACGCATCGGAGGAGGAGGAGGAGGAGGAGGAGGAGGAGGAGGAGGAGGAGGGGGAGAGGGAACCAGGCATTTAACGTCGCAGCGCGGCAGACGCGGTCCGCACGCGCGCTCTAGTAGGGGAGAAATCGGATACCAACGAATTGTCCGGCTGAAAGAGGGGAGAAGGAGACGGAGGGCAGCCGCGGAAGGCGGGCAAGAAAGAGAGGGCACTCACTGCACGAAGACAAATTCAGGAGTGGACGGTGCGGCCAGCCTGTGCTGAGGCAGCCTGGCAGTGGACGCGGAGCGGCATCAGAGCCACACCCAGGGGCTGAGGCAGAGGCTGCAGGCGCAGAACGCGTAGATCGAGTCGACCCATCACGGGAGGAGGAGCAGAGAGCGAGCTCACAGAAGCGGGCAGCATCCAGATGTTCGTCAGAAGGCCGTGGGCGACGGGCTTTGCTGCAGGTACGGCGCCAGCGGGATGCGGGGAGGCCCAAGCGACCACAGGGGCTGGACCAGCAACCAGCTCGCTGCTGAAAAGTGCTACGATACTGCCTAGCTGAGCTGCTCAGAGCAGAGCTGCAGGTCTGCCGGCTGCGAAGCAGCCGAGGGCTGCAGAGCAGAGCTGCAGTTCTGCCAGGGACTGCTGAGCTGCAAGGCACCAACTGCTGAAGTGGCGCAGCGCGGCGAGGACGCCCACCACCGAAAGGGAGCACCCAGGCGGCGGGGCGGCCCGGCCAGTGCACGCATCACGGCCAGGAAAACCCAGAAACGCCCGTGAGCAACCTCCTCCTCCTCCTCCTCCTCCTCCTCCTCCTCCTCCTCCTCCTCCTCCTCCTCCTCCTCCTCCTCCTCCTCCTCCTCCTCCTCCTCCTACAATGGCCACGCGCGGGCGCAGCGGGCCAGGCGGGCGGAGGCGCCAGCCCGGCTGGTGCGCGAATGCAGCTGGGTGGGGCGGGGGCGCCAGGCCACAGGGCTGGCCAGGCAGGGGCGCGCAGCTGCCCAGGCAGCAGGGCCAAGGGAGAATTCGCCTGGGGAGGAATGCCGAACCAACAGCACACACCCATACCCATAGGGGAATCGGAGAGGGCTATGGGTGCGTGTTGTCGGATGGGGGTCCCCGCTCGAACGGGAGCGTTCCCCAGGGTCCGACAACCCGCACCCATACCCACAGCCAGTCCTCCTCCCAACGACCCCCCTATGGGTATGGGTGTGTGTGTTGTTCGTTCGTCAAGGAAGAGGGCGGGGAGGGAAAGGGAGGGCAGACGAGACCAGGTGTGCGCGAACGGCGGAGATCCGGCCGAACCAGGTGATCGCCCAGCCCACTCCGAACTCCAGCACGATCCCACCGCCCAGGTCCAGGCCATCGTCCCCCGCCGCCGGACTGCTGGCAGACAGACCAGTCGTGACGGCAGTCTGGCCGCTGCGCCTCCCTCCAGGTGCCACGGTCTCAGCGGCGTTATCGTCGTGGGGGACCAAGAGTCGGTCATGGGAAGGGTCAGGGTCGTGGGAGGCCGCTGCACCGGTGACCTGCCGTAAGTCGGACCCGCCAGAGGACCCGCAGACTTCCCCACCCGCTGGGGCCCGCGCACCGAAGAGACCGAGGCGCTGGACGTCTGGGTTCCATGCGCCTCCCAGTGGCCACCTCTGCCACCGCCAGGAGCAGAGAGCAGAAAATCCACCCTCATAATGAGCACCCCAACAAGCGAAGCCATGTAGTAAACGCGAACAAGGAAAGAATCGAGCAGGGAAGGGCTGTTTAGTAAACGCCCAGGGCCGGTTGGTAAACGCCAGCTATTAGGGTCGGGGTGCCGTTTCCTCTCTTGAAGGAAAGGGGGAGGGCTTCTCGATGATCCTCAGAACGTGTGTTAGCGCCAACATGTACTGGCCCACCGCAGCTCTTCAATACGACGCAGGTGGTGCAACGATGGCTGACACAGACCGAACAGGGTAAACACACATTGGACTAGCCCACGTCATAAGGCTCATCGAGCTTCCCAACTCCCCAGCCGATAGGAGGCCGCGCCAAGCACGTGAGGCACGAGGGGGAGGAGGGGGAGGAGGGGAAGGAGGAGGATGAGGAGGAGGAAGAGGAAAGGGAGGACCATGTGTAAGGGGCCCGTGAGGAGAGGGAAGTCAGGGAGGGGAGGGAAACGGGGAAAGGAGAAGGGAGAGGGAAAGGGGGGAGGGAGGGGTGCAAGCAGGGAGGGGGGAGGACAGGGACGCGGCAAGGGAGAGGGGTAGCCCGTGGGCCTACGGAGCAGATGGAAGAGGGAGCCGCCGCGAGCGTACTCCAGCAGCATGTGCACCTCAGCGGCCCCGGGCGCGTATCGTCCTTTCTTGCGTCGCCTGCTCGGCAACCCAACCCCCAACGCCATAAGGTCCCCCTCCCCCATCCCGTGCCTGCCCCCCCCTTCCCTTTCGCTTTCTCTTCTCACTTCTGCGTTCTCTCTCCATCCCTCCCTCTCCCTCTCCCTCTCCCTCTCCCTCTCCCTCTCTCTCTCTCTCTCTCTCTCTCTCTCTCTCTTTCTCTCTCCTGTATTTATGTATGTATGTGTGTTCCCTCTTTCTTTCTCTCTCGCTCTCTATATATAAGTAGTATATACATATAGATACGTCTAGCAATGTGTGTAGTTGTACTGTGTATCGTCCTATTGTCATGTGTGTATCTCTCTATCTCTCTGTCTCCTTATTTTTATATATATATATATATATATATATATATATATCGGTCTCTCTCTCCCTCTCGCTTAGTCTCTCTCTGTCTCTTTCGTTATACTATATGTGTGCGTGTGCCTATGCGTGTGTGTATTTACATGCATATGTAGACATAGACCATCTACATGTATGTGTATATATATAATGTACCAGCTTGCCAGAAACCCTGCACCCCTTCCCCTTAAATCCCCCTCCACCTTCTGCCAATCGATTCCTCCCTCATGTTCCCTTCTGCCTCTCTACACCTCTCCCCTCCACTCCCCTGTTTGACAGTATCCCACCCCACCCCACCCTGGGATCAGCATGAACTTTCTGGCAGGAGCGTGCTCACTGCTGAGGCGCGCGCATTGTCCTGGTCCTCGAAGTAGTAATGGAGGGCGAGTATGCACGGGTGCTTCAACCGCAGCTGAGTCTTGACCTCCCGAGCCAGTTGGTCCGCCAGCTGGTACTCCTCGATCTTCCTCTTCAGTATGGTCTTCATCGCGAACACGTCTCCGCTCTTCTTGTTGACCACCTTCGCCACCTGTCCGAAGGAGCCCCCGCCGAGCCCATCACCGACGGCCACGAAGTCGTCGAGCCTCCCGGCGCGGGGCGGGAGAGCAGGAAGGAGGCCCGAGGACCGGGGGGGGGGACGAGCAGGAGGAGGACACGAGACGCCGAGGAACAGCAGGAGGAGGAGGAGGAGCAGCACGAGGAGAGCCTGCCCCCTCCCCAGTGGCAGCCTGCTTAGTCACTCTATGCCCTCACGGGCCCCTCTGCTTTTCCTGCACTCTGTCCTATAGGTTTCCGCACAAGCTTTCTGCCTACGTTGTTGGCCTCTGCGCTTAAGTCAGCGTCTTACCTTTTTCTCCCAAGAACGCAACAGCCCCGCTGATTGGTAATCAGGGGGAGACGGCTTCGTAGGAGGAAAATGCTTCTTAGAAGGCGCTGGCCCTACATCAATGGATAAGGCCCGCGCCTTCAAAAAAGCAGGGGTGTTTCTAAGAGGCCCTCGCCCCTACCCCATACCCCCCTCTGAGCGTGGCTGAGCCAATGCTTGCCTGGCGCAGAAAAGGAGGAGGATACTTTTGAACCATGTGTGCGTCGCCCTGCGGGGCCGACACACGCATAGCATGAGAATGGGCGGGTGATGCCGAGGAAAAGACCCAGGGACACACACACACACACACAAACAAACACACACACACAAAAAATAATACAAAAAAACGAAACTGACAAAAATCTAAAGACTCCCCAAACTGCTGCATACGTTCTGGATGCTCGTCTTCCCCTCCACTTCCCATGTCTCCCAGATGCTCCGGGGAAACGAAGACTGCTTGTGCCTGGGCCCATCTTCCCCTCCTGCGTAACATGAGCATGAGCAGGTGACGCCGAGGACAGGTGGCCCGCAGTCCTCGCTCACCCCTGCTGCGCATCGCGCCCCAGCGACGGGTCGCGACGGCCTCCTGGCTGTGGCCCCCCAGGCTGCGACCAGCCCCACGGGACGACGGCACCCGCGGGGACGGGAGTGTCCATCGGCGGCGAGCCCCTGGGGGGGGAAGTGAGTCGGGGCGGGCCTTCCCTGGGGGCTCGGAATTCCCCCCGCCTTCTGAAAAGTTTTCGGCGCCTCCCCCGAAGACACGGAGAGCCTCTCAGCAGGCCCGAGGCCTTCTGAGAAGCCCCGCCGCCTCCGGAGGCCTGCTCCTTCTCGCGCCACCCCCGTGACTCGCCGCCGAGTCCAGTCGCTGCGACACGCACGCTTGACCTCTGCGAGCTGGAGCCGCGGGTGAGGATTTTTGCGTCGGCGGCTAGGCGGAGTGACTGCGCTGGCGGAAGAGTAAAGGCTGGACGAACAAGTGCGAATTAAGCCGAATTTGTTTTTGGTTCGCGGCTCCAAGGCGAGGGACAGGGAGCGGGATCAACGTCCGGGGCGCGGAACGAAATAAATTGGCCACCGAGGCGAGTGCACGTGCCAGGGGCAAAATGACCCTCATTAAGACGCATACTGCGTCAACACGTGACCAGTCCATACATCCCGACAGGTGGGGACGCAGGCGGGGCGACCGGCGGCAGACCGGGAGGGAGAAGTCGCCCTTTCGGCGCCAATCTCCGGCCGATCCACATTCGGAGGCGAGGCCAGGAGGCGGGGGGGAGGGGGAAGGGGCAAAAGCGAGCGCCAGCCAGGGCTCACTGCAGCACTACGAGGAAACGAAGGTGCGGCAAAAAGAAGAGGGAGGGCCTGACTCGTCACGGCTCACTGACGCAGAGGAGAACCTGTCCTGCCCCGCCGCCCCGCCCAAAAGCCAGAGGGAAGGGGGGGGGGCCCGTCAGCGCGGCAGCGCGGGCGCCGCAACTCTTATTCGGACCACGGGGCGGGCCGACAAAGAAAAGCGGGCCAGGAAAGGAACAGGAACGGGCCGGAGAGCGAGGAGCCGAGGAGCAAGAGGGGGAGAGGGAGGGGGGACGACCGGAAAGGGCAGACCGGGCAAGGAAGCAACACAAGGGCGAGAGAGCACAAGGGCAAGGGGGGGGGGGAGCACGGAGAGGAAGGAAGAGGAGAGGGGGAGGAACCGAGAGCCAAAGCCAAGGCAAGAAAGAAAGCGGGCCAAGAAGAGCACCCCTGCGTCAGCGCATCAGGACAAACTGCCGCCTTCCATTCCGGCGGGAAGAAGACTCCACAGAGCAGCGGCCAGATTAGGAGGAGGAGGTGGAGGAGGAGGAGGAGGAGAGGGGAGGGGGGGAATGACGATGGCGACACAGGTCACGCGGCCGCCAGCCCGCTAGGGCGCGGCTGCGCGGCGTCTCACTCACCGTCCTCGTGCGCCGGCTCGCGCGCGACAGCCGCCGCAGCCGCCGCCCACGCAGCTCGCCCTGCGCGGGCCCTGGCCCGCCGACGCTCGATCCGCGCAGCGCAGCCCCAGGCGAGTAGGATCGCCACGCGCTGGCCTGGCGCACGGTTGACTGCTCCCGCCCCTCCTTCCCGGCTACCGCTGCTGCGACGGCCCGGAAGGCCGCGTCCTCGCCCTTGCTCATGCCGCCCTGCTGCTCGAGGACAACGGGCCGGAAAGCCAGGCCCTGTGCGCGGCACCTCTCCTCGGTCCGGCCCCGCCTCCGTTTCTCCTCGTCGTAGGTCTCGGACGGGAGCCCGGCGGCCAGTGCGGTGTCCGCCCAATGGCCCGGCCCCAGCGCGTTGATGACTGCGAAGTCAAAGCACACCTTTTCTGCCTGGACCGCACGGCTGCCGTCGGGAAGGTGCGTCGCCAAAGCCAAGTGTGGGATCACGAGGACGTCGGCTGGCCTGCGCTGGTCTGGCGGCGCCTCTGGGCCCTCCTGGAGCAAGCCTGGGACCTCGGACTGCGGTCGCAGTCCGCCTCGGCACGCGTAGTCGTAGAGGACGTCGCGAACGCCGTTGTGAGTGCCCGTGGTTTCAGGGCCCCCCATGCAGGAGAGGCAGTGGATTCCCTGAGCGTCCAAGGCAACCCCGCACAAAGGACAGGTGGACCCCGCATCCAAGACATCGACACCGAGCCGGAGCGCGACGTTGTCGGCAAACAGGGCGAAACTCAGACGGGAGGGGGGCGCGGCCAGCCGCTGAGCACCGGTGTCGCTGTGGGATGGCGGGCACCATCCACTAAAGTTCAAATTAAGCCGCAATGCACAGGGGGGAAGAGAGGGAAGGAGGAGGAGGAGGGGGAGGACGAGGAGAAGGAGGGAGGAGGGAGGACGGCGGGAGGAGGGAGGACGGCGGGAGGGAGGCAGAGGCCGGGCCCGCTCACAGCGACGGGTAAGGATCCCACCCTCCCTCGTCTCGACCTCGCGCTGCCGTCGCCCGGCAAGAGAGCGGCCACCGCCCGCCGTGGGGCCGTCCCCCGCGGCAGCGAGTCCCCCTCGCTGGCCATGGCGAGCCTCGGCCACGAGTTGGCTCCCCAAGCCAGCTTCAGGTCCGGCATGACCTCCTACCGGCGGATTTGGGAGGAAGAATAGGAAAGATTCGAATCCAAAAAGAATCGAAACATAAATCCTCCTCCTCCTCCTCCTCCTGCTCCTCCTCCTTCTCCTCCTCCTCCTCCTCATCCTCCTCCTCCTCCTCCTCCTCATCATCCTCCGCTTCCTCCCCCCACTCCTAGCCCTTTCGATCAGGGTCGGCGGCACCGGCCGTCAGGCCTCTCCAATATTCGAATCCAAAAATAATCGAAACACAATCCCAAGACTATTGTTTGACTGTTTTTGACGATTCCTCCTGCAGAGGGACGTGCCCGACTTAAACCTAGCTCCAGGGGAAAGGCCAAAAAACCAGAGCTTCCTCCCGAACCCAAAGCGGTCCTTCATCTTCCACCGCCTTGACCGCATTTTCGCCAGCGCCAGCAGAGCCGCCAAGCTTCCACCCGCAAAGCCGCCCTCGCCTCGCCTAATTGCGGGCCTCCACCCCAAGTTTCATTCGACGTCTTGTCTTTGTTCTAGCCCAGACCCCCGGAAGTCCCTTTCCCTGGAGCGCGGGCCCCCCGAGGCCGAAAACGGCCAGAAACCTTCTGTGGCGCTTTTGTTCACGAAACTGGGACTTCAGGGCTCACGTCACCCCGACACGTCGCGAGCGGGGCTGGTCCCCCGCCGCTGGCGGGACGTGGCACCAGGCCCGCCCTGGACGTGCTCGCACGGTGGAAAATTGAATACGGAAGATGGTTGGCGGTTTTCAGCCTCCAGTGGCCCTCGCCGGGCCCCAGGACCGTTCAGGGACGCCTCGGGATCCGAAGCCAACCCTGGGGAACGTGTCGGGACTTGCGAGGACGCCTGCCTGAATGAGCCCGGCGAAGGACCCAGCCATGTGCAGTTGTGAGTACCGCAGCTGTGGGTATGGTCTCCGGTGGATTTCCCCATGGGGCCACGAAACGCGCGAGGGGCATGAGAAAAGGGGGGGGGCGGGGAGCCGCATGCGGACAGAGCCATTGGAGCCTTCGGCTGAGCTCCCTACGGGGCCACGAGACGCATGAGAGAATTGTCGAAACGGGCGTGACGCCCACATGCGGACGTTCCCTCTGGGTACTTCGGTGGAGCTCCCTATTGGGACACGAACCGCGTGAGGGGCGTGCCGAAACGGACGTGATGCCCACGTGCGAACGCTCCCTCTGGGACATTCGGCTCCCTATGGGGCCACAAACCGCGTGAGGAGTGTGCCGAAACGGGCGTGACGCCCACATGCGAACGCTCCCTCTGGGGCCTTCGGTGGAGCACCTTGTGGGGGCACAAGACGTGTGAGGAGAGTGCCGAAACGGGCGTGACGCCCACATGCGAATGCTCCCTCTGGGGCCTTCAGTGAAGCCCCCTATGGGGCCACGAAGCGCGTGAGGGGAGTGCCGAAACGAGCACGACGCCCACATGCGAACGCTCCCTCTGTGGCCTTCGGGGGAGCTTTTCCGGGGCCACGAAAAGGGCGACCGGTACGACGAAACGGGCGTGACGCCAACATGCGATCGCTCCCTCTGGGGCCTTCGGTGGAGCTCCCTATGGCGCCACGGAAAGGGCCAGAGGTGCGCCGAATCGGGCGTGACGCCCACATGCGATCGCTCCCTCTGGGGACTTCGGTGGAGCCTCCCTATGGAGCCACGAAACGCGTGAGGAGCGTGCCGAAACAGGCGTGTCGCCCACAAGAGAACGCTCCCTCTGGGGCCTCTGGTGGAGCTCCCTATGGGGCCACGAAACGCGTGAGGGGTGCGCCGAAATTGTTGACATGCGGAGAGCACAGGCAGAGATGGGAGGAGGAGAGGAGAGAGGAGAGAGGACGCGAGGCGCTGTCTCTTCAAAACGAAGACCCAACTCAACACAGGACGGCTGGAAAAAAAGGATATCGGAGGTCAGGGGCTGCAGGAGAATGTCGCACCGGGAAGCCCTTCCAACCTCGGGCATAGCTCTCCTTACGCAGCACCGCTGCCCCGAGACCACTCGCAAGACAAACGCATGCCGTTGCACCCTGGCCACATACATGCCGTTGCGCCTCAGCCGCATACATCCTGCGGCGGCCCAGCCACGTAGGCCTCTCGTTTGAGGAGACCCCAGGGAGGCCTCAAGAGTGGAGGGCCGCGCACGGGCCCGAAAAGGTCAACAGCCTATAACACATAGAATCACAATCGTTCAATGTTGAAGGGGGCACCCCCGCCCCCCATAGGATTCTAATTACAGGAACCTCTCCGGGTGGGGGGGGGGGCTTGCGCCATCCACTCCTTTAACGTCACTCCCCAAACAATGCTTCACTTTGGCGTTCTTGCTTGTCTGTGTTCTTGCTTGTCTTCTAAAGAACTGAGCTCGTTGGTCGGGTCCGCCGCTTTGCTGCTGCCGGCGCCGCCCCGTCGCCGCCTCGTCGCCTCCCGTCGTCGGGGCTCGCTTGCCGGGTCCGCCGCCTTGCTGCCGCCGGCGCCGCCCCGCCGCCTCCCGCCGTCGGGGCCTCGCTCGTCGGGTCTGCCGCCCTGCTGCCGCCGTCGCCGCCCCGCCGCCGCCTCGTCGCCGCCTCGTCGCCGCCCGTCCTCTGGGCTCGCTTGTCGGGTCCGCCGCCCTGTTGCCCCCGTCGCCGCCCCGTCGCCGCCTCGTCGCCGCCTTGTCGCCGCTCCTCCGCTGGGCTCGTTTGTCGGCCCCACGGTCTTGTTGCCGCCGTCGCCGCCTCGTCGTCGCCCGTGGCCGCCGCCACGTCGCACCACATGGATTCACAACATAAACTGTACCACATAGATTGCACCACATACGAGTGCAACACATAGATTGCTCCACAGAGATTGCTCCACAGAGATTGCTGCACATGAGCGGCACCACATTGATTGCACCAGATGGATTGCACCACGTCGATTGAACCACACGGATTGCACCACAAGTTGCACAACATAGATAGCATCACACAGATTGCACCACGTCGGTTGCACCACATGGATCGCGAACAATATATTGTACCAGATAAAATGCACAACATGTACTGCACAACATAGATTGCATGACATATACATTGCCCCACATAGATTACACCACATACATTGCACCATAAAGAGTAAATTGATCCACAAAGATTGCACAGCGCATATTGCACCACGAAGACTGCACCACATAGATTGCCCCGAATGTTTTGCACTACATAGATCCGCAACCGTGCCTGCTGCACTTTGAGGCGTGGAAGAATGCCAAGGGCTAAGTCTTTGCAAAGTCCCTCCACCATGCTCCCACTCACGCCAAGGGGACTGCACCACCCGTACTCCCAGGGGGTCCCTGTGCGGCCATGGCGCCCCCCTGGGGGTCTCCAAGGCTTCCATAACGGCCCAGGAAGCTCCCAAGACGGTCCAGGAGGGCCCCGAGTCGCCGAACGACCGCTCGATGACGCCCAAGATGGCATCAAGATGGCCCAAGAGGCCTGCAAAAGAAGCCCCAAGAGGCCTCCAAGAGGGCCCCAAGAGTTAAAAAGCAGTAAGTTGTCTTTAGGTGTTGGAAGTGGCGTTCGCGCCTGTTCTGCTTTCTGGCGCTCGAAGGCGGCCCAAGAGGCCCCTAAGACCACCCCAAAACGGCCCAAGAGGTATCCAAGAGGGCCCCAAGACGGCCTAAAAGCGCCTCAAGACGGCCGAAGAGGGCCCCAAGACGGCCCTAAAAGGGGCCGAAGAGAAGGAACACAAACCGAAAATCCGAGCCTTCCGACCCAAGAGGCCCTCAGGAGGCCCCAAGAGGCGCCCAAGAGGCCCCCAAGAGGCCCCCAAGAGGCCCACAAGAGGCCCCAAGACGCCCCCAAGAGGCCTAAAAGAGGCCCCAAGAGGTCCCAAAATGGCCCTCAAGAGGCATCAACACTGCCTCCAAGAGGCCCCCGAGAGGCCTCCCACGAGATCCCAGCGAACACCCAAGAGGCTTCACACCCACAACCCAGGCACGGTGGCGGGACTTGCCGTAGGCAGCTGGATTGCAAGAAACGCAAGGTTTGGGGTCCACACTGGATAACATATGTTATTACGGTCAGTGGGTGGAGCCTGGTTTGGGGCGTTTCGCCTGAGACGCCCTCAGAATGTGCCTGGTTTGGCCCCTGGTTTGGCCTGGTTTGGTTTGGCTTGGCCGGGCGCCCCGCCTGAGACGTCCTCAGAATTAATTTGCCTGATTTGGCCCCTGGTTTGGCTTGGTTTCGGCGCGGTTTCGCTTGAGACGTCCTCACAATTTGCTTGGTTTGGCTTGGTTTGATTATGGTGCGTCTTCGCCTGAAACATATTCACGGATTTCCTTGGATTTGGGCGCAGTTTCGCCTGAGACCTCTGTAAAGTATGTAGTCCAAGCTACGTGGCTCCAGTCATGCAGTGTAAGCTACGCGGTGCAAACCGACATCGTCACACGAGATGTGTGGTGCAAAATATGAGGTGGAAGCTGTGCTGGGCCAGCTTCGCGGTGCAAATCCGCATCGTCGCCAGCTCTGCGGTGCAAACTATGTGGTGAAAGGTATGTGGCGAAGCTACGTGGTGCAAGCTATGTGGCGCAAGGCCACATCATCATCATCATCATCATCATCATCATCATCATCATCATCATCATCATCAGCATCAGCATCATCATCATCATCATCATCATCATCATCATCATCATCATCATCATCATCATCATCATCATCATCATCATCATCATCATCATCATCATCGGCTACACGATGGTGAAAGCTACGTGGTGCAATCCCCCATCTTCTCGCGGCGTTGGCCCGATGCCCTGCGTTAAAGGAAAACTATCCCGAGCCTGTAGAGGAAAGGAACAGAAGCCTCAAGCTGGGCTCGTTTCCTGACCCCTCCTTAGGCAACGACAAATACCTTGAAACGTGGGCCTCCACGAGCACCCGGCTCTTGACCCCAAGCGCGGGTGACGCCGACTTCTCGCCACGGGCCGCTCTTGGTGGGCCGCGGGGAGACCAGAGAAACTGAGAGGCACTCGAACCGACCTCGCTGTTGACCACCCTCACTGCCAAACGGGAACCAAACGACACCAAGCGACCCGTGGGATGGCCCGCAGCGATCGAGCGGAAGCGAGAGCGGGGTAAGGTCAGTCACCCTACGAGAAACGCCGCCCGCACCACCACCCCCGCGGGGGACCAGAAGCGTGGAGAGACACAGGCCAGCAGCGAACATATCCGTATCCGATCCCTCGCGGTCTGGATTCTGGGGCGTGATCCCCCAGATGCGCGGTCGCACGGATAGGCTCCGCGAGGGGGGCATCCGCGGGGGAGAACAAAAAAAAAGGCCCCGTACCCGCGGGGCCGCGAGACCGCGGATACGGACAGATGTGCTATTTCAAAAACCCTGAACCCAAAAACGTTTTCATCTCTTGGGGGCGCATTTTTCCTTCCGCCGCCTTCCGCCGAGCTTCCGCCGGCTTCCGCTGGCGGAGGCGGCCTCGTTTCACTTCCGCCGCCCTTCCGCCGCCCTTCCGCCGCCTTCCGCCGCGGAAGAGATGACAACTCCTTCCATCCTCGAAGGCAAGGCCCCTTCTGGAACGCCCCAGACGCCTCAGAACGCTGGGACGCTGCCTCCCTGCGGGGGGCCCAGCACCACGGAGAGACTGGCTGGCGTGCAGCATGCCAGAGGACGGCGACGCGCCCGTCGGCAGCGGGCCCGACGACCCGAGGAGGGGGGCCCCTCGGGGCGCCCGTGGCCTGCCGAGCGGGGGCCCCCTCGGCCCGCCGAGCGGGGCCCGAGCGGGCGAGGCCAGAGAAGAGGGGGCTCCACATCGCGCCGCATCGCCGAGGCATCGGCGACGTCGGCGTGGAGGAGGAGCGGGCTCCTCATCGCGCCGCATCGCCGAGGCATCGGCGAGGCATGGGCGCGGGAGAGGATCGCGGGCTTCACATCGCGCCGCATCGCCGCGGCATCGGCGACGTCGGCGTGAGTGAGGGGGGATCGGGCTCCGCATCGCGCCGCATCGCCGCGGCATCGGCGACGTCGGCACGGTCCTCCGACACCACCTGCTCGGGCCGCATGTAGGAGGCCTGGACTCTGGGAGCCCTCGACCTCCGCATTCCGCACCTGCTGGGCCGCAGGCTCCGCGGCGCGGCCGCCGCGGCCACGCTGGGTGAAGGTGGATGTCGAGGGCATGACCTGCAAGCACACAGGCGTGAGGGGGGGCGTTAGTGGGAGGCTGACTCAGTGGGAAACCATCGACCTGGAATCGACGATACATCGCTGGCAGATCGGAGATACGCACCCGGTAACGAATCCGCACTTTCCTGCGCGGGGAGGGCTATCGGGACCCTATCGACGATGAATAGGCAATTCGGGGTAGATGCGTTCCCCAATGGGTCTATCCCCCCTAACGTTGCCCCGGAAGGCGTGATCAGAAGATAGCTGTGGCGCCTGTGCCCTCGCCTGTGCCCTCGCCTGTGCCCTCTGGCCAGGTGCTCCGCGACGCCGCCTCGCCACGCAGCGCACGCCTGCGAGCACACTGCCGCCTGGGGCGAAGGCTGGGGGCCAGGCGCGCGGTCTGCACGCGTGCGGTGGGCGAAGCCGCCGCCACCGCCCACGACTACGACGGCGCCGAACCGAAGCCGAAACCGAAGGCGAAAGCGGCGCTGTGCGTGCGCGCACGCGCGCGCACGTGAGGGAACCGAGGGCCGCGCAGAGCGGCGGGGGGGGGGCACGCGGCGGGCGGCCTGTACCGCACGACGGTCGGGGAACTCTCGGCCCTGGCCCTCGCCGCGGGGCCGGCCCTGTGCGCAAGGCGGAGCACGGCGCGCTCGTCGGGCGACGACGACGACGACGACGACGACGACGACGACGACGACGACGACGACGACGACGACGACGACGACGACGGCGGCGACGACGACGGCGGCGACGGCGGCCTGGAGATTTCCTGAGGCTCCTGGAGGTCTCCACACGTCCCCCGAAGCCTCGGCGAAAGTCCCTGGCAGCTTCCAGAAGGCGCCCGCAAGCCCGACATGAGGGAGAGGAGAAGGAGGAAGAGGAGGAGGAGGAGGAGGAGAAGGAGGAGGAGGCAGCGGGAGAAGGAGGATGAACTTGAATTGCGGGGGGAAGCTGCACGAGAGAAAGCATGGCGGCAAAAAGATGTTGATTGCAGTGTGTAGCTTCTCCGCACGTTACTCAGGTACGCGACGGCGCTGAACCCAAACGGCGGTAGAGCATCCGATTTGAGTCGAGATTGCGCGGGCGATCAAACAGTTCTGGCGGAGAAGAGGTACAGAGTAAGGAAGGAACCAAAACTGTCCAACCCCAGCACATCTTAGATTCACCGGGGATAACCCGTCACGGCGTGCCCGCGAGTACCGATGGGCGGCATAGCCCCCGCCCTCGTCCAAAACGGACGCGGTGCTGAAGGACGGGGCAGCGTCGGTCTCTAGCTCGAGCCGTGAACAGCGCTGTCCTCATCGAACTCCGCCTCGTGGCCCTGGGGCACAGATGGGAACCTGAGCAGGGTCTCTGGTGAGAAGTGCCGACGAGGATGTGTGCGCGGCAGACGCGCTCACACTGAGGCGCTGGGGAGCGCGACGGCCGCGGCGTCGGCGGCTCTGGCCTCTTGGAGCTCAGCGGGCCACTCTTGACAGAGGCGCGCCAAGGGCCGACTCGTCGAAGGCCAAGAGAGGGTCTTGCCCGAACCCTGGCCACGAGCCGAGACTGGTGAGAGCCCAGTGGCGGCAGCGCTCAACCGCCTATTGCACGGTCCACGAGGCCCACGCGGCACGCACCTAGGCGGTGCACATGACCACGACAGTGCTGAGCGGCTCGTTGTCGCACAACGGTTGCGCGTCGTTCACCCAGCCCACAGCCCGACGAGCCTCGCAGGTGAGCCCGGCGCGCAACTCGGGCCCCATGACTTGCCCTGAGTACAGGCTCCTACAAATCAGCACATCGGGGATCGGGTCGCCGACGTACCAGTTCCCAATGAGCTCCACCACTTCGGCGTCGCTCCTGCTGAAAGCAGGGAGCTGCGAATCTTCCGCGAGCGCCGAAGATGGCACGTCGGGAGGCGGCGGAGGCTTGGAAAAGTCGGCGCGGAGGCTCTGCTGGCAGGCAGCATCCGCACGCGGGACACGGCCACTGCACGGCGCCTGCGGGGAGACGGCGGGCAAGAGCGGGACCGCGGAGTCTCTTGAGCCCGAATCTGACATCGAGAGGCAGATGAGGTTTATGCGAGACGCTGGACGCGCCTTTCAACCCTGGACTGCTGCAAATGACGCTGTGACCGACGCACTTGCTCCTGACTCGTTGGAGACATCATCGGAGGCATGTCAGGAGGACGACCCATGACCGACCTTGCCTTTGGGATGCCACACGTTGACCATGCGCCAGGGGGGGCGACGGACATCGAGCACGTGGTTCGGCTCGACGCGCGGACGCCGCGAGCGCCACGTTGTCCGACGACGGCACTTCTGCCGTGGGCGACAGCGACGCAAAGAGCACGGCCCACGAGAGACGAGGCGGCAGCGGCCCAGGAGGCTCCGGCGGCCTAATTCGAGGCAAGCCGGCACGCGCGGGCGCGGCAGCGGGCGGCCGCTAGCGCGCTGCGACGCGCGCCGGGCGCCCGCGCGCGTGCCCGACGGCGCGCGAGCCACACGCCGCGGCCCAGCGCGCTCGGGTTGGGCGGCGCACAGGCCTGCTCCTGAGAAAAGCGGCAGCGGCATCATAAACGTTCGTTCCTGATCATCACGACTACTTCCTCATCCCGCGCGTCCGTGCACACGCGCACCCGCGCGCATGCCCCGGCGCTCGCTGAAAATTGCGCCGACGAGGCCCCTGCCAACATGCTCATTCCCGGACTGCCTCGCTGCAGCATGCCCCCTAACCACCATGCGCAACATGACCTGCCTTCCAAAAGGGATAAGGATTAGGAACGGCGGCCGGTCTCCAGGGAGATGGAGCACGAAGCAGTCACATACACATACTGAAAACTTTGAGTTGCCAGAAACCGGCCGGCGCTCTTCATGGCCAGAGATCGCGGTGAGCTCCCCAGCCGACGCGAGGGTCGCGGCGCACGGCACGCGCGTGACCGCTGGCGAGAGCCACTGGCCACGTCGTGGAGCGCCGATCCATCGATGCTACCCGCGGTCAGCCCGCCCGCGATCACACCTCGCTCGTCTTCCCAGCTCAGGGCCCAGAATTGGGGAACCCAAGGGGTCGCAGAGCCAGAGCACACGCGGCAGTGAGCCTTCTGCTGGGGGCTTGGGCATCGCAGCCGCGACGGCGGTTACCACCCCCACTGAGTCCAAGCAGAATTCAACTTGCGCTGCGAATGGCTGCTGGCCATCTCGTTGGCGGCGCGCTGCTGTAGGACCTCGGGGTCCTTTGAGCACCTCGTTGAGCGCGGTGGCTGGAGCGAGACAGCGATCTGCTGAGCTGATCGCGCCCGGCAGCTCACTTGGCAAGGCGCTTCGCGTCACAGTTCTGAATGCCCCGCACGGCCGATCTAGCAGGCGGCACG
Source organism: Prorocentrum cordatum (assembly GCA_963575745.1). Lineage (NCBI taxonomy): Eukaryota > Dinophyceae > Prorocentrales > Prorocentraceae > Prorocentrum > Prorocentrum cordatum. The sequence continues at coordinate 26,308 of CAUYUJ010019800.1, forward strand.
TTTGCCTGCCAACGAATGTGCGTTGAGCGTCCGTGTCACCAGCGCCCACGCGCAGGAAGGCTGCTCCTCGCCAGGCCCGCCCCGCGTCAGCGCCTTCCCACTGAATTTTCCGATTGCTGCATCGCTGTGCAATTCTAGTTTGCTTGCGCAGCGCAAAGGTGGGTAGTGGAGTAGCAATGGCATGGCCTGCGCCTATCTCACAATCGCGTTGAGCTTCCGCACGCGGCCGGACATTGGCGCCGCTGCGCGACGCTGAAGTACGACCACGTAGACGTGCAAGACGATTATTGCGATAGGGTGCGAAGGCTAATGCCACGAGCAGGCTGAGGCACAGTTCGGCAAGGTTCCCCGAGGCGAACTCGGAGTGAGACTTGCCAGCGAGCTCGGCGCTTCGCCCAGGTTTCAAAGCCTGGGTGCGCTCGATCTGGTCCATCTCATATCCGACGTCGCGCGTGCAGGGGGGCAACGCGCACCACAGCGCGCGCAGTTCCCTTCACTGAGATCCAGCTCACCTCTACCAAAGGCATCCGCTAGACACGGACGTAACTTGGCCTTTTCCTGAGGTGGTCCTGCCACCTTGATGTTGACGACATGTTCGCCCTCCTGACGCTTGGCGGTAGCCTCGCTGTCGTATAGTATGGAATGGCTTGGTGCATTTCATTGGTGATCTTGGTAAATTAGGTCGACCTGCATCTCGGGGCAGCCTTGCGCCCGGCGCCTGGTTTCTCCACGCGGGGAACTTCGAGCGCTGGATCGAAGTCCTCGCGCCCCTGCACTTTGCACGGGACGGTGACGGCGTCGGAGCAGAGGTCGAAGTAGACATCACGCCCATCCTCGCCCGTTGCCTCCGGCCCCCGCAAGTCCCTGATAGCTGAGGCCTTTCAGCAAGGCCTCCTTGACGCCCCGCGCATCGAGCGCCCATCCTCGGCAAGCAGCCTCGGAGACAGTCACGCGCTGGGAGCGCCGCGACGAGGCGCCGGCATAAGTGGCGATGTGATCGGCCACGGCGACCTTGAAGCCTCGAATGATCAGCCTGATGCGAAAGATCAGTGCTTTCTGAAAGTGGTCTGCTTTGCTTCGCGCCCGTTCCACATGCCAACCCACCCGCGGTCAAGGACGCCGCGCGCTCCTCGGCGCGGGCGCCGCGAGACACAGCCGCGAACGACCAACACTCGCAGTTCCACAAGCAAAACAGCAGCAACAACTGCGTCGCGCTCTCCAAACTCTTCAGGGGTGAATAAAGCGGCGTCACGTTCAACCACTGCCTTCCCGGTTCCTGCCGCATACACTCGGAGGCGTACACAGCGCCCATTTGGAACCAGATGCCCCAATTCAGATTTGTGCAACTCGTCCGGGGCCAGCATTTCCACGTAGGCGTTTCCGCTCTCATCGACGTCGATGGCCTCCGCGGCAGCGAGAGGTGCTGCGCCCGCAGCAAGACCGCGGCGGCGCAGGCAGATACCCCCGCGGAGAGGATTTACGGCGGTGGATATGATGGAGCTGGTTGAGACTCAGTCGCTAGGGCCCCCTCGCACGCGACCGACTCTGAGATCTACTCGCATGACTGCGCGGCCCCCACGGACCCGCAGAAGAGGCGCACGAAAAAGAAAAATGATAGATTCAGGAAAGAGAGAGAGAGAGAGAGAGAGAAAAAAAAAAAAAAAAAAAAAAAAAAAAAAAAAAGAGAGTGAAAGCCACTTCAAATGATGTTGACTGGCTGGGCGGCCATGTCAAGTAGGAGCCGCTGCAAGCCAAGCGCCAGCTACGGAAAATATGACGGCGAGGGATGCAAGCATCATCCAGATCACGAGGGCGGCGCCACGGGCACAACGACGAACGCGACCAGGCAACTTGGAATGCTACCTCCAGCGATGCATTGCTTGACCGACCTGAGACGATGAGCACGCCCAAGCGAAACCATGCCCCAAGCCCCACTGCGCCTCACAGAACCCACGGGGTCCCGCGGGCCAGCTTGATGCACTGGGAGACTTGTTCAGCACCGTTCGGAGAAGATGCGCCCGCCCCTGCCCGGCCCACGCGGGGGCTGCCAAACTGACCTGTCAAAGGTCCTATGAGGCCCCCTGGGCCATCTCGCAAGTTTAGCGCGAAGGGCCCCGAAGAGAGCTTTACCGAAGGTTCCGCTGCCACTGTTCGAATGGGCCCCCCCCGCCGATTCCGGCGCACCCCTCGCATGCGTCGTAGCACCGAAACGAGCAACCGAAGGCCCCTTCAAAGCAATTCGCGCGGCGTCCCAGACGCCCAGGGACTCGGCGCCGGCGCCTAGGGCGCAGCGGCGGACACTGACGGCCACGTTTCCGCGTTGGCCCGCGCGCGGTGCCATCGATCGGTGCCCGCTTTTTTTCGACGCGGAGGCGCGTCGCGGGAGCGAGGGGCAGCACGCACTCGCCCCCGGGGACCGACAGTCCTACATCGACACGCCTGATGTTCAACGATGTGCCGCTGATTTGGCCGACCATGCCCAGGGCCCAACGGGGGCGAGGGTGGAGACCATTCGCCTCGCGTTCGCCTGAGAACTGGAAAGAGAAGCCGCTGGGTGGCATGAAAAAGTTGCCAGAGAGCGCCCAAGGTGGCGCGACGACCGCGAAATTACGCGCATGGCAAAAATGCGGCGCAAATTTGTCATGCACCATTTAAGACTGATTTTTGTTATGCAAATTTGCCATGTCAGTTCCATGCCGAATTCACACCGGATCCACGGCGGAAGTCATGCCAGAATCCACGCCGCGCGTCGCGCCGTCTCGCTGCGCGGGGGCGGGCGCCAGGGGCCGCGCTTCGTCACTCCACGGGATTGTCGCGCAAGGCCGACAGGGGCTTCGCCCAGCAACCCAACAGGATCAGAAGGGAGCGAGGATGGGGGGGGAGGAGAGGGAGGAGGAGGAGGAGGAGGAGGAGGAGGAGGAGGAGGAGGAGGAGGAGGAGGAGGAGGAGGAGGGGAGGAGGAGGAGGAGGAGGAGGAGGGGGAAGGCGGGGGAGGGGGGAGGAGGAGGAGGACAAGGAGGAAGTGGAGGAGGAGGAGGAGGAAGAGGAAAAAGAGGAGGAGGAAGAGGAGGAGGAGGGGGCGGGAGAAGGAGGAGGGAAGGGTGGATGAGGGAGACTGAACAGGCGGATGAGGGGAAGGGTTACCAGGACTGGAAGGGCGGAAATGGTGGAGGACGAGGAGGAGCAGGGGGGCAGGACGATGGGCAGGACCGGGGGGCACCCCAGAAGCATGTTGGCCAGCATGGGCCCCGCACAATGCCTTCAAGCGTACCGGCTGGTGCAAGCAAGCTACGTAGTGCAATCTACGTGAGGCAATATATATGCGCTGGACTCTATGTGGTGCACGCTATGTGGTGTAATGTATATAGCGCCCGGCAATGCTGGCCCGGGCTGGTTTCCATTGTCGGGCGTGACATGCGCGGGCGGTGGGTCGGATGCAGCCCACTGGCGCGCGAGGTCGCCCCGTCTGACGGCGCAGCACGGGGGGGGCAGCATCGCGAAAATGAGGTAACAAGGCGAGCCAGGCCAACGGAGAGAGAAAATCAACAACCCAAGCGCATTCAAATGCCACGGGAAGGCAGATCGCACGCCACGGCCACAAGAACGCGAGCGCCCAACCCCTACTGGGAAAACACGCCCAGCATGATTTGCTGTGAAACCCGCAGAGAAAAGCATGGCGGAATCTAGTCGCGCATAGGCACCCAGAGCGTAAGGCGCGAAATTCCCGTTCGATTTTTTCCCAACAAAATTTGCCACGCAATTTCCATGCCGGTTTCATAGTAGTGCTGTGTGCGCCCGAGACTGCCTGTTGGTCATGTCCAATGGCGAACAGCCTCCCGTCCTCACGCGCGGACTCTTCGGGGCGCGCGCCGGCTTCCGAAGGATCGGCGCCACTGCCCCTGGCGCCTGCCGCTGGGAGTCCGCCCCCCACGAGAGCTCCGAAGCAGCGGCCGGCTACCTCCCCAAGGATGATCGCACATCTTGCCGCGGTCGGGGCCGAGGAGCTCAACGAGGCTTAGTCTGCCAGCCTCGAAGCTCCACGTAGTCTCCACTTCGCGATGGCCCTGTCGCCACCATGCCAAGACTGATCCGTCTCGACATCATTCGGTCTTCGGTCGCGATGCACTCGAGGCCGCGGCCGAAAGTCACGGCCGCGACACAGTTGAGGTTGAAGACGTTCCTGATGAAGTCCTCGAGGCCCAGGGGCGCGAAGCAATCGGCGGCGGCAACGGCGGCAGCCGCGCCGGTGTCGGCAAGGCCAAAGCGCTGGAGGGTCTTCGCCGGTAGGCTCATAATCTACTGCTCTACCATCACCCATGCCTGACCGCGGGGCGTAATAGTGGCCCTCGTAACTCCATGCACCAGCCCAACATCCATGAATCGTCGTACATCTCCGAGGCAGCATATGTGTTCGGCGAGCCTCGGGAAATCATGGTCGCGGTGCCTGGCTGGGAACTCGTCTTGACCGTTGGGGCTGGATCATTCCACCCGCTCACATATCTGGCGACTGGGGCTCGGCAGAAGTCGACCAGCTCGCCTGGTTTGTAATCCAGGGTCTGTCCTGCGACTGCGGTGTTCGTCTTTGAGGCCTGGCTGATACGTGATGGCCCAGACATGTACGATGCGTTGCAGGTCGGTCTGTCTCAGATGGTGCGAGTTGCAAGCTACACCCGCTGCGTCATCATGAGATGCCGACATGTCCGGCAAAATCCGCGGTTGTCGTCCAAACCGGGCCATACATGGCGTAGCACCCCCGTAAGATATGAAAGAACTGCCTGAGAACACGGCCTCGACAAGTAGGCCGGGCATGCTGACTCCTAGTTCTTCGCGCCGAATCGCACGGCGCGTCGCAGGATCGCGCTGCGTCGTTAGATCATTCAGGCGCGCTGATCAAGGGCTCGCACTCGGACCACAATGCCGCGTCGATCAAAGAATTGCTTAGCTTCAGCACCACGTGTGCCACGTTCGCCATACATGGTCAAGGTCTTGAACGGTCCGAAACTCGAGATCCAACACCCAAGAACGGCAGGGCACAGGCGCTCGCAGGATCGGCGTCCAATATCACTGGAGTCACCCTCGAGCAGCCTTGCTGCATGCCATCGGTCGGCTCTGTCGATCATGTGCCACATTAGATATCGGCGATAGAAATGACCCCAATTCTACTTCTTGGTCGGGGGCCGCGACCACCTCGACAGAGGGTGCGATTGGTGCCACGTCGCTGGCCCAGGCCCGACACTCGCGGCACGCGTCGTCTACCACGCTAGCGAGCACTTGGATGATGCTACTCAGGCACCAGGCATCCATGAATAGATGTTCTTCTGAGTCCGTGTAAAATGCTACAAGCGTAAGTGTAGTTTGCGTATCTTGGGGCGCATCTGCGACGAATCGCTGGTTCGTAGTTCGCGCAAACTCTGAGTGACGCCGAAGCTCGCCCAGTCCTCTGGCGCATGACCCGCTGCAGCGCCCACGATCCGAGGTCGCGGCCGGGGAGCCCTGACAGCCCGCGGCGCCAGAGGGTCAGGCGGCGGCAGCGGGTCGCGGTCGTCAGGGAGGTCGTCGCGCATTGGCGCCGGCGGCGCAGGGCCGTCGACGGGGCCTCGGTCAGGAGGCGACCCAGCGGCATCGAGACTCAACTGTGCTCCAGGGATTCCTGCCACGGGATCCTGGAAATCCCGCTATCGCGCTTCGCATAAGAGAGCCTCCGCGTTGGCCAGCGCGGCATTCTTGGACAGCCCTGCATGGTTCGTCAAGCTAGCGGCATCCCCCTGGCCGCCTGGCACGGTCAGGGCGCGCTCTATCTCGCGGCGGGTCGCGTGCACATCCCAGGCAAGAGCATGGTGGCTCGACGCCGGGCGGGATTGCGCACCACCATGGAATTTCAATGCGACGTGCGCCCAGGCTGCTGCGATTCCCGCGGCAGCCAGGACACTCTGGATATCGTTTAGCACTTGGCGCGTTGGCTCCCTGTTTGGCAGCTGATGTGACGGCAGACGGTTGCGTGCCCGAGGCGCGCGCGGGGGCTCCAGACGCCTTCGGCCGGGGTCGCGACTTTCCTGCCCGCGCCGGCATGGCTGCTGGCGCCAGCGCCGGCGCTGGCGGTGCTTCGGCCCCTTAAGTGTTCACGCTCCTGGAAAGCGTCCAGGTGGTCAGGTAGAGCTCGGCCATAAGAGTGAGGGGGCTAACCACCGCGGATGCGAACGTGACGGCGCCTTGCACCACTCGCTCGGCTAAGCGCCATGGCCAGACCTCTAAGGTCTGGGCGCGTTGGCTGCAACCCCAGGTCGACGACGCGGTCGCGGTTACCGCTGAACCTCAGATCCCCGGAAGGTGCCAGCAGGCGCGGCGAGTTGGCGATCGCAACAGACGGCTTCTTGGCTGGGAGGCCGCGTGGACCTCCGGCCCCCAAGCAGCACTGGTCGAACACAACCGGTTCCACATGAGGATGCGAAGATGCCTGTTCCCACGGCGGTTCTGAACTGAGTCAAGCACGGGTCGGTTTTTCGGCAGAGAAGGATCGCCCCTCGTGCACCTGTGTCGACGCAACTCGACTGCACAGGAGATGCGCGGCGCATCGCCCACGCGGCGCGTCCGCCATGTCTCGCGGTTGATACGGCAGTTGGGACCAATGGGCGGCCCAGTACGTTGGCAAGACAGCGACATTGCCATAACCAGTACAACGTTCGACTCAAGGCACTGCAGGACGCGCCGTTGGACGACGGGTTCGCCCAAGTCGCAGCCAGCAACCAGGTCGAAGTTGCCCCCCGCATCGGTTTGTCGAGTGATGGCGATATGCGAGACGCGAGCTTCGCCGCCGCGCAATTCACACGGGTCCGCGGCGAGTCCTAGGGCGCAGACCGCAGCAAGGGCACGCGCGACGTCTGCGGCTTGGAAGGTGGATACTGGGAACGATGCACGCAGATTAACGAAGATCCCTGCTACGCATGACTCTGCCAGGTGCTCACCGACCGGGAGCTCGCTGGCGCGTTCGATTCGCGTCCTGGAACAGCCGCTCGAGCTGCTCCTCCGCGCCAAGGCCAGAGAGGTCGTCGCCGATGTCGTCGAAAACGCATTCTACCTTCTCGCGGCGCTTGACCAGCCCATGGCCTTGTTTCCTACGCGCCCCCGCCATTGCTGCCTCTCCAGTGGGACAGGCGAAGGACGAGGGCACCTGCTTAACAAGGAAGGTGGTTCTGCCTGACCACTCGCATGGCACAACCTCCTGCGCATTGGGTCGCCGCCCCCAGCTCGATGCGTCGACGACGAGACCGCCTGGCTCGCGCTGACGCTGAAGATTGACGCAGGTTGTCCTGCCATCTGCCAGTGGGGCAATAGAAACCAGGTAAGAGGTTTTGGCGGGCATACAAGAAAACTTCTGGAGCAACTCGCGGACACGTGTCACTTGCGGCAACGATCGAGAAATATTCCTCCGCGGCGGTGCCGGAGTCGGAGTTGGCGCGTACCCCGTGGCCTGTAATCTCATCTGGATCATCAAGATCAGATGCGACTTCACGTACTGTGGTCGACTTGTTCGTCTTGTGAGTTTCGTCCTTCTGATGCATCTTATGCTTGAATATCACCTCGCTGTATCCCATTTGAATCGGGATTGCCGGGCCGTCGAACAGTCCGAGGTTGAGAGTGCTCGGTGCTCGACGAAGCCGCCGAAACCTCCTCGCCAAGCAGAGCAGCTGATGCGTTCGTGGGCCCCACAATCCTTGACCCTGGCTGAGCAGAGGACGCTGCTCGGACCAAACAATACTGCGCGACCAATCGCATGTGGAACTGCGCCAATACTTTTGTCTTGATTCGCCTCGCCCGGGACATAGAGGCGGGCCCCCTCCCGGGGCGACGCTCCGTCGCCCAGTGCCAAGACGCCTGGTGCATCAAATCTAATGGACATGCGCACAGCAGGCTCACCCCCTGTTCCATCGTCGTGACGATGTGAAATGCCGTCTTGGCAGATGGCTTGTTGCCAGCTTCTGGTGCAAATCCAAGCCGGCAGAGCCTGATGATAATCACCCATGCCAACTGCTGGATTCGCAAACAATTCCATCGCGCGATCCAGCCTGGATGTCAAGTCTATTGTAGCGAATGGTACGTTGTGCCTCCGAGAAGTCAGTGATAGTTGATGCAGCAGCTCTCGCGCACGATTGCACTTTTTCCCCCGATCATAAGGCCTGGCGGCATCATAATCCAAACCAACTGGCATTCCCGTCGAGCAACGTCACTGAGGCGAACGGAGAGGGAGACATGATGTTGGCGGGATGGAGCGGTCGCATCTGCCATCCGTGCTGATCAAGAGCACTAGCACCTGCGGGTGCGAGCTCTATTCACTAGAGCGCGGTTGGGATGGGACGCGACGTTGTCTCCCCCGCAAGGAGAGCCGGGACGCCACCTTAAGGGGCCTGAACTCATTGAGAGCCGAGGGTCGAATGCTGCTCCACCTCCTGGCTGGAGGGAGCAACTGCTGGCGTCGTGTCATCCGTCTCCGTCTCCATCGCGTCGGCGCGGGCGCACAGCTGAACGCTGCGGTCGGGTTCGCCGCCCGTGGCCTGCACGGCCCTCTCGAAGTCGTCGAAGACCATCACCAGGTGTCCGATCAAAGCCTTCTGCGACAGGATGCGCACCGCACCTGCCAGCAATTGGAATTGGATGTCGCCGCCGCAGGGCAGGCTCAGCTCGCGTTGGCCCGTGTCCAGGATCGCGCGCACGGGCCCCATGCTACGCGGGCCGAGCAGGCCATGCAAATCACTGCCCGATCCTCTCACAATGGGCGCTGTGAAACTGTGGATGGTAGCTCTGCCCTGTTCATCCGCGACGGCAATGGGGGTGCTCACCTGATAGGTGCACTCTTGGGCCCCGTTGCCATCTCCCTGGGTGCTCGAGGGCTTGCTCGCGGGGGCCCGCTGCGGCCGGCGCCCTGCCCCCACGTCTCGGCGGCGCAGCTGGCGCGCATGCTTCTCCCCCATGAAGTTGGCCCACGTACCTGGGCCCACGATGACGCGGCGCTCGCCCCAGGGAGCCGGGCGCGACTGCGATGCACCTGCACGGCGCACTCGTTTGCTGAGCCGGCGGCCGGCCACCAGGGAAGCACGTCAGCCCCACCGCTCTGCGGCGAACCTCGGGGCGACCGCTGCCCGCTGGTGGATGCAGGAGCGCCGGGCGCGATCTCGCCGATCGGCGCGTCTCGCGGCGTGACCGGGGCCCCGTCAGCGCCAGATGGCGAGCCCCCATAGGGCGCTTCACGGGGCTTGGATGCCACGCGGACATCCGCGACCTCGCGCACCACCAAGCGTCGCCCACGCGTCAGGCACTGTGAGAATGGAACTCGGGCCCGGTCGCCGCGAAGTCTTTTTTCTACTGCTCGCATCCGGGCGTCGCCCCCGCTAGCGGCGGCCGAGGCACCGGCGCAGCTCCGATGGAGACGGCGGCCACGTTGAAGGATGACGGCGAAGTCCCGGTTGACGTAGTTGTCAAAACAGACAGATGCCACATCTCATCGGTTTCAACTTCCACACCTGCGAATATTGGCTCTGCGCGTAGATCCGTTGGTAGTGGCGGAGGCGCTCCAACTAAAGGTCCAACCATAGCCCGGTTGATCACGTGCTGGGCGCGCTTACGTCGGTGGCCACGTCGCAGTTCCATCTGAGCGTCGCGGTCGGTTTCCAGTCCGGCTACGGAGGACAGCCGGATGGATTTCTGGGGGGCCAGGTCGCACGCGACGTTCGCCCCGATAGCCGCGGTCGGCACCCCTGCCAGGAGCACGGCTGACCCTGCCGCAGGCGCGCGAGTTGGCCGAATCAACTGATGCGAGGGATAGCGATCCACTGACCGCAAAGGACAGCGAGCTGGCCCGTCGGCAGGATAATTAGCGGAGACTGCGCTGCAATGCTGACCGAAGAGGCTCATCTCGCAGGGGCCCGACAGTGCTGCAGCCATCCTCGGTGCGCTGGCCGAAAGACGAGCTCCGTCGGCGGCCGCAGCCGGCTCCGCGGCGGCGGCCGCCATGCTAGGGAGAGGCCAACAGCATTTGCAACGGCCCTGAAGTGGGCGTTGCAACGCTCAACATCTGAAGCGGCGGCAGGACGGGTGGCGCGTCAGTGCACGCGTGGCTCTGGACCGCGGTGAGCGAGGCTGCTGGCCATGAGTCGTGGACAGATCCAGGCAGCTGCCAGGAGCCGTCGGCGGATGGCTGCGCTGGCTGGCGCGGCGCGGCGACCTGGCCGCGCCTGGGGGGGGCTCTCGGTGACCACGAAGGCAAGTCCAGAAACCCCGGCAAGCGGGCCGGGTCCACGGCGCCGTCGACGGGTCTAGAGTCTGCGCAGCCTCCGCACTGGCCGCCGCTGCCGCTCCCCTGCGTCGACGACGGGGTGCCTCGCGGGCACTCAGCACGGAAGTGGCACTCGCTACCACAGATGTCACACGTCATGGCGGCCCCGTCGTAGCCTTGAGAATTGCGGCGACTGCCTTTCCCTTTGCCTGACGAGCGCCCACCTATGCCTTGTCCTTGTCACCGAAGAAGACCTGATCTACTTGTGTGTCGGAGAGCTCCAAAAGGAATGAGTACTTCCGGGCACGCGTGCCTTTGCCGTTGCCTTTCCTGCGGAAAAACTCGTCGTTCTTCTCGATGAATCTACGCACCCGGCGAGCAGGACGTTGCATGCGTCCGCGCGACCGACGCGCAGCAGTCTTCATCTGGGCAGGGCCGAGACCCTGGAGCTCCGCGGGTGCCCACACGGCGGCAGGATAGGCTGCCCGCGGCTGCGCGGCGCTCTGCGACGGGCCTGTAAAACAAGTCATAGCGACTCCGGCGCCGGGAAGCTCGGCGGCGCCGGCAGCCCAGGGGTGGAGGCCCTGACTGAATGGGCCAGGGGTCCGTAACAGGTGCTTCGTTGCTGTTGTCATTGGTCATACCCACGAAACCTCCAAACGATGGCGGCGCACGAAGAGCGCCGGCGATGTCATTTGGTGCATAATCCACGATGTGACCCACGCGCCTGAGCATAATCGTGAGACTGTTGAGCTAGGCCTCCGCGGCTGGGCATCGGTTGCCGCGGGGCTGGAGCAGCGCCATGGGTTGGCTAGCTGTGGCGCCGACCGCTCGGAAGAGCAGCCAGCTGTAGCCCTCCCAGAACATCACAGCGTAAGAAGCCGCGAGAGCAGCGCGTCGGTGGTTTCGGTGCGGTGCCTCGAAAAATCTGAGAATCCGCATGTAGAATGGAGGCGCGACTCCTCGCCTGGTGGGCCAAGCTGCGTGGCGGGGCTCGCGAAGACGTGGGTCACGGCGTCCTCATGCTGGACGTTGATCACGCCTCCGTCCGTTATCTCCGCGAAGCTCATTGAGCGCGTCAGCTCGTGAGCGGCTCCACCGAGGTTGGGGATGACGGCAGCGCATTGTTGGGCGCTGTCCATGTCAGTGGCTAGCACGCCCTAAACAAGCAAGTCCTGTACCCAGTGGCTGAACAGATACACGGACTCGTGCTCGGGTGACCATGAGGGCGATTCGCGGTAAGTGATCGCACCGCGGCCGCCACCGCCGTGGGCCCGCTCCCACCAGGCATCATGCCCTTGAGCCAGAACAGGACGGCCATGAAGAACACGGGGATGCAGCCCCAGAACGTCAAGATGGAGATCATCCTCGGTATGACCTCACGACGATGATGGCTGTGGAGGCGCCATGGGACTCGGGCCTGCGCAGGGACGAACCCCATGTCAAAGTACGGAGCAGCCATGATGGTGCCGTCAACTTTGGTCGAAGCCGACGTCGGTAAAACTGGTGCCTGAGCCTTCGGCATTCCACCAGGTGGTGCGATGTGCTCACAAGGACAGCCAGCACGATCCCACACGTACCGAGGCACGGCGCTAGCCCAGGGAGGCGCCTCGCGATCATGCCCGACGTTAAACTGCGACCAGTGTCTGTGAGGTTGCAATGGGTCGAGGAACTTTTTGGCGTTCCTGGTCGAGGAACGTCGTGGTGCTCCTGTGGGCGAATCGCTCTTCATTGCGCTCACGCCTTCTGCTGATGCCCTCACACCTGGACCAGTGGACGACCAGGGCGAACTGCCAGTTGGCTTGCGAAACAGCCATCAGCCCAGGCTACTCAAGGAACGGAGGGTGGTACCGATGCGGAGCTAAAGGTGAATGCGAATGTGCATCCACACAGCACTATGCGCACGTTCCGTGGATCGCGAGCTGGGATTGTTCCCAGCCCCGCTACCAGCTAGAATTGCGAGGGATGGAGGCTGCACGAGAGAACGCGTGGCGGCAATAAGAAGTTGATTACAGTGTTCGACTTCTCCGTACGTTGCTCAGGTACGCGCCGGCGCTGAATCCAAACGGCGGCAAAGCATCCGATTTGAGTGAGGTGGAGGAGGAGGAGGAGAAGAACAGAGGAGGAGGAGGAGGAGGAGGAGAAGAAGGAGGAGGATATGTGCGAGGCGGAGAAAGAGAAGTGTCAGGAAGGAAGAGGAATTGCCTCCCGATCTGTGGGCAGTCCGCGGGAGCTGAAGGCTAGCAGCGCGGGTACATCCGGCTCCCGCGCCCGCCCTCTCGTTCTGCCTCGGCAGTCTCCTCCTCCCCCTCCTCCTGCAGCTGCTCACTCTCCTGCTTCTCCCTCCTTCCCTCCCTCTCTCCCTCCCTCCTTCACTCCCTCCTCGCTCTGGGCACAACAAAGAAACACAAGTAAGTGCAGCTGTCTGAAGGGCCCCACGGGGAAAAACACACCGATCTCGACATGAACACTTTGGTTGTGGTTGTGGTCGATTTGGCCGTCCTGGGACGTCCACATCGGCCACAACCAGTACCAAGCTGGTGTCGGTGTTCTGACGATTGTCAGCATGCGCAAAGCATCCCCCCGGGTGTGTCCTCGATGTGGTTGTGGTCGCTTGCCGTCCCGCACTCGCTCCTCACTCGTCCTCGCTCCTCCATAGTCCGTAGCGAGGCCCTGGCGCGCAAGGGAGCTAAAGCCACCAGCCCTATAGGGCGTGAGTGGTTTCGAGCGGTTGCTCTTTCGTCTTCCCTCTTCCCCTTCGGGGCGGGGGGTACCCCTCCCCCAAACCCCCTACCCATGGGTCTGGAGGGGGGAGTCGCGGGTCGTTGGAGCGTCCAAAACGGCCTCGGCGAGAAAGCAGGAATCATTGATTTTACTCAGGTTTTGGCCACATGTTGACCTCCTGGGGTGGGGAGGGGGGGGGCATTGGTCAGTAAGTACGGCCAATGCTTTGATTGATCTCTTACAAGATGGCCCCGAGATGTCCCCCCAGGCTCTCAAGGGTGCCCCAAGACGGCCCCAAGAGGTGCCCAGGAGGTCCCAAGAGGCTCCAAGAGGCCCCCAAGATGCCCCCAAGAGGCCCCCAAGAGACTCCCACGATGCCCCAAGAGGCCCCCCAGAGGCACCCAAGACACCCCAAGAGGCCCTTGGGACTGCCAAGAGACCCCAAGACGCCCCAAGAGGACTCCAAGAACCCCTCGAAAGACATCCGAAGAGACGCCAAGAGTCATCCAAGAGGCATCTGGCCTTTCTGCTCGCCCTCATCCCCCTCCTCCTGCTCCTCCTCCTCCTCCTCCTCCTCCTCCTCCTCCTCCTCCTCGCCCTCATCCGCTCATTCCTTCTCTTTCCTCCTCCCTCCTCCCCCTCCCCCTCTCCCCACTCCTCTTCCTCGTCCTCCTCCTCCTCCTCCTCCGCCTCCTCCTCCTGCTCCTCCTCAGATTCCTCAATTATGCTCCCCCCTCCTTGGGGTATGACGTCTTACCAAGCCTTTTATTACACTGCATGCTCCTCCACTGATCTGGGAATCGTTTCTGGATGGGCTGTCTAGAATTGCTTGAGGAGGTGTCGGGACCAGAAAAGGGCGGACTTCTGGAAAGAGCGGCGGCCGTTGTTTCCTGTGCTTGGGCCTCTGGACGTCCATTTCGAACCCCGTGACCATCGAAAGGAAAAAGTCACACGGACGGGGTCGAGAACTACGGGGGGTAAGCGTCGCGAATAAAACACTCCGTCGGAGATCTCATATCCGCCGGCCCCCTTGCGGGGCCATCAGGCTGCGAGGATCAGGCTTGCTGCTCCCTGCTCCAGTTCCAATTTCCAGTGTCCACTATGATAGTTCTACGTTCTGCTTCCTACTGTATATTGTTCAAGTCGCGCCAGGGGGGAACCGAAAAGCACCCTGGTTATTCCTGGGGGGCGCGGGACATTTAAAAATACATGAGAATCACGCCCCGAGGCCATAAACCCTCGTAAAGTACTACATATTCGCGTTCCCGAAGCCATACCACATTGCAAATCATACTATTATCGCGTCCCCGAAGCCAGAATCTTTAGAAAATTATGCAGTGTTCGCGCCCGCGGGGCCCGAATCATACAATGTTCGCGTCACCGAGGCCATCATCCCTTTTAAAGTCTGCAATATTCGCGTCCCCGAGGCCACAAACCCTCATACAGTATACAACAAACCGTCGTAAATTACACAATTTTCGCGCCCCCGCCTCGTAAATTAGGCAATATGTTCGTCGTCGAAAACATAGACCCTCCGACATTACATGAGATTCGCGCCCACACGGCCACGATCCCTCGCGAATTGCGAAATCGTTGCGTCCCCGAGGCCACGATCCTTCTTGAATTACACCAGGTTCGCAACTCCGAGACAACGACCTCTTGTACATTACACAACTTTCGCGCCCCCGAGGCTACGATCCTTCGAAAATTACTACGCAATATTCACGCATGAACCATTTTCCGAGAGAGGGGACCGGCGGCAGGGGGCGAAGCCCTTGCGGTTTACTTCCCAAGCAGCGCTCGCCCAGGAGGGCATATTATGATTGTGGTTCTAACGAGAGCTGCTAACGCTGGCCACATGTTCATTATCTCGGCCCTTTGTCTCAAGTATCCCTGGCCCTGGCGCCTTCTTCGCGATACCGCCTAATCCCTCGGTCGGGGGAGGGGGAGGGGGGGAGGGAGGAGAAGGAGAGGAAGAAAGGGAAGGAGGAGCGGGGAGGCAGGGGAGGATTCTGACGACTAGGGACGCCACTGTGAGGCACTGTCCACGTGCACACTCCTGCACCTGCGGACCTGGTCCCTTGGGACTCGCGCTGAGAAGAGGAGGGCGAGCGGCATGGGCGAAGCGCGGGAGCGAAAGCGAGAGGGGGGAGACGGCAAGGGTGCGGGTGAAAACCGCCGTGCGCGCGGCGCACGGCAAAAGGAAAATCGTGGCCATGAATGGCGACGGCGCCGCAGGCTCATTCGCAGCCTCCGCCTCCTGCTCCACCTTCTGCTCCTCCTCCTCCTCCTCCTCCTCCTCCTCCTCCTCCTCCTCCTCCTCCTCCTCCTCCTCCTCCTCCTCCTCCTCCTCCTCCTCCTCCATTCCTCTTCCATGTAAACAACTTCTCCCTGTCGCACCCCGAAGCCAGCTTTTAAGGGCGGGCCGGGCGTTTCGCCTGAGACTTCCTCACCATGTATGACTCTGGATCTTTAAAAAAAGACAACAGTTTCATAGATGGAGGGCGGGTGGTTTTCTAAATGTGGTTCTCGCATTAGCGCCGCGCATATTCGTTTTCAAACTGTGCAAGAGATTCACGGATTGGGGGCGGCTGGTTTTCAAAATGTGGCTCTCGCCTTAGCGCCGCGCACATTCGTTTTCAAAAATTGCAAGGGCTTTAGGGATTGAGGGCGGTTGGTTTTCAAAGTGTGGCCGTCGCCTTAACAACGCGCACATTCGCTCTCAAGATTTGCAAAAGATTCACGGATGGAGGGCGGGTGGTTTTCAAACTGTGGCTCTCGCCTTAGCGCCTCGCACATTCGTCTTCAACATTTGCAAGAGCTTCACGGATTGAGGGCGGTTCCTTTTCGCGCACTTTTCTATTTATTTCAAAATTAAAACACACACACACACACACACACACACACACACACACATACACACACAAACACACACACACACACAAACAAGCAAAAAACGCAAGAAGCTCACGGATTCCCACGATGAACGTACCAGCAATCGTGTGTTTGGAAGGCTTCATGATTATGCGGCGCCACAGTTATGTTGATTCGCGGTGTTGAAACCCCAAAAATGGCGTTCTGGCACGATTCAAGATCGCCTGGACGCAGCACTCAGGTTGATCCGTGGCGTGGAAATCCCGAGAACAATGTTTTGGCATGCTTCAAGGTCTTCAAGCGGCTGTCTTCCAACGAGGCAGTTCCCTCAATAGACATGAACCGTTGTAGCGTCCGATGAAAGGGGGAGCTTGGGAGGGAGGGTTAATCCAAACATCGTTGATGACTCTTGGGTTTACACTAGTCCTCCTCCTCATCCTCCTCCTCAGCCTGCATTCCTTTTCTTGATGATTAGCTCCCCCATGTCGCATCCCAAAACGTGTCGGTAGGGCGGGCCGGGCATTTCGCCACGGACTTCCTCACCGCTCCTGATCATCAAGCTTGTAATAAAAAAGCTTCAGGGGCAGAGGGGGCATTTCCAAATGTCGCTCTCGCCATAGCGCCGCGCAGATTGCCATAAAAAGTGTGCAACGGATGGAGGGGGCCGCTTTCCGTTATTTGCCTGTCATATCACAACAAGTGCAACATCATGTCAACTCTGAATGGAAGGATACTTAAAGCAACTACATGTCAACACAAGTGCAATATAATCGGCATTATCTTGGTCTTGGGATTCTCCTTTGGTCTCGGACTGAGTATGCTCAACTATTTGGGCACCCCTGGTCCAGTTCGCCCTCAGCGCTTCGGCGTGTGGTTGGCCATCCTCTTCAGGACCTGCCACAACCAACCACACGGGGCAGGCCGACGCTGTCACGAACGACATCCCTGTTTCCTCTGGGACTCCTTCGTACACACCAAAGTTGCCAGAAGATGTCAAGCAAAGTTATTGGAACCTGCTGTTCTGGCCTTCAAAGAAGGGAGGGAACAACTGCCCCCTCTTTCGTGACACCGTCGGCACCTGGCGGACTGGCCGCAGGTGCCCCCTCTTCCCTTGAATGTCTGACCCCCCGCCCCCGTGACCAGAGCACTGACTGGAGCACAGGACGGCGAGCCGATTTCACAGCAGGCATGCCGGAATCTCTCTGCAACACGCGCAGGCATGCCGGAATCTCTCTGACTGATGGGAAAAAGGCTGCGCCGCCGAAGACGAGCTCCTGGAGAGCTTCGGCTGATAACCCGTTATTTGCCTGTCATATCACAACAAATGCAACATCATGTCAACTCTGAATGGAAAGATTCTTAAAGCAACTACATGTCAACACAAGTGCAATATAATCGGCATTACCTTGGTCTTGGGATTCTCCTTTGGTCTCGGACTGAGTATGCTCAACTATTCGGGCACCCCTGGTCCAGTTCGCCCTCAGCGTTTCGGCGTGTGGTTGGCCATCCTCTTCAGGACCTGCCACAACCAACCACACGGGGCAGGCCGACGCTGTCACGAACGACATCCCTGTTTCCTCTGGGACTCCTTCGTACACACCAAAGTTGCCAGGAGATGTCAAGCAAAGTTATTGGAACCTGCTGTTTTGGCCTTCAAAGAAGGGAGGGAACAACTCTTTCAAAATGTGGTTCTCGCCTTGAGACGTGCAACAGCATCAAGGACGGACGACAGGCCGTGTTCAATATGTCGCTCTCGCCCTAGCGCCGCGCAGACTCTTTGTTTTAAAATGCTGCAGCTTCACGGATGGAGGGCGGCTCCTTTTGTAAATGAGGGTCTCGCATTAGGTCCGCGCACACTCGTCTGGAAAAATTGCAACACGTTCACGGATGGAGGGGGGTCGTTTTCAAAATGTGGCTATCGCCTCAGCGCCGCGCGCATTCGTCACACAAGACTGCAACATATTCAAGGATGGACGGGGGTTCGTCTTCAAAATGGTGCTCAACGTAGCGCCGCGCACATTCGTCTTACAAGTTTGTACTGGCGTACGGATGCAAGGCCGTTCCTGTTCAAAGTGGGGCTCTCGCTTAAGCGCCGCGACCAGTCGTCTCAAAGACTTGCAACTTTTGCCCAGGATTGAACACTTGTAATTTTCAGAATGCAGCCTTTGGCAAGGCAACCTGGAGGTCTGTTCTTTTCCAAAATACGGTCTTCGCTTGAGATGTCGTGTATTGTTCAGGCCAGGAAAAAAGTAACACCTGTAGGCAAGGCTGCATGGATCCAGGGCGGCTCTTCTGCAAGCTGGAGCTTTCGCTGGAGACTTGTCGAAGCTCACGGCCACCAGTGCCGAACTCGTGCAAAAGCTACGCAGGTGGGGGGCGCGGTAAGTCCTAGAAAACGGGCGATCTCCCTGGAGACCTCGTTGAACTGCATGGTCAGGAGTTCTCCTCCGTGCTCTGGAGTACGCGTCAGAGAGACGCAAGGCAGTTCCTGCTCCGAGCGGGGCCCTCGCCAAAATGGCAGGCCAAGCTCTGCTGCGCTTCCAAGGGGCGCTTCCTGCAGTTTAGAAGAAGACTTGTAGGGTGCATGAGGAGGGGACTTTGGAAGGGGTGTCTTGCAGGATCGCTGACGCATCCTTAGTTTACTCTGGTCCTCCACCTCTCCCTCCTCGATGTTCTCCCCCTCCTCCTCCTCCTCCTCCTCCTCCTCCTCCTCCTCCTCCTCCTCCTCCTCCTCCTCCTGCTCCTCCTCTCTCCTCCTCCTCCTCCTCCTCCTCCTCCTCTCCTCCTCCTCCTCCTCCTCCTGCTCCTCCTCCTCCTCCTCCTCCTCCTCCTCCTCCTCCTCCTCCTCCTCCTCCTCCTCCTCCTCCTCCTCCTCCTCCTCCTCCCCCTGCTATGTACATGCTGCTCAGAGTCTCGCCCTCAGGTACGCAGGCTCCGGCACGCCTGCGTCCTCCGCGGCGATGGCGCTGTCCGCGGCCACCCTGAAGGCCCACTCGAGGGCCTCGTCGACGTGCCTGACGTAGTGCACCTCCATGCCCTGCAGGACCTTTGCGGGCACGTCCTCCAGCACGTTGCGCTTGTTCGCCAACGGGATGAGGACGTGCTGGACCCCTGCCCTCTGGGCAGCCAGCACCTCTCGGCGGCGCGCGGGGAGGAGGGGGGCATTGGGGGAGGGTCTTGTGGGGAGGCAGGGGGGCTTCTCAGAAGGGCTCGGAGGGCTTCTTGAGAGGGCTTCTCGGAAGCCCGACTCCAGAGACCCTGAATCCAAGAATGTTGTTGACCTTGTCTTCTTTGATTGGCTCACTTCCGCCGCCTTCCGCCAGCCTTCTGACAGCCTTACACCAGCCATCCGCCAGCGGAGCCGCCGCCAGAGGATACCGCTGCTACTCCCCAGCCCTCTCCCAGAGCGCTCTCTGACCTGGACTTCGAGACGAACCTGGCCGTAGCCACGAGGGACGGGCAGCTAGGCATCCAACGATGTGACTTGTCCAATGCGGTCCCGATCGATTCCCCGGGGACAGTTTTGCGTCTCGGACCCAGTTTTGATGGCTCCAGGGCCCGATAATGGGCCCCAGGAGCCGAAATTCAAGAAAAACGCCCGGATTGCAAAAAAATGTCGTCGGAGAGCGAGAGAAGAAAGAGACAGGCAGCGCGAGCAGGAGGAAGAAGAGAAGTGAAGAGGCAGGGAAGAGAAGAGGAGGAGGAGGAGGAGGAGGAGGTAGAGGAGGAGGAGGAGGAGGAGGAGGAGAAGGAGGAGGAGAAAGGAGGGAGACCACAGCGCTCCATTCAAGACGAGAATCGGAGGGTGGGCAATCATGTCGTCGGAGATCTGGGCCTTAACCCCCCCCGTTCTAAGACGAAGCCAGGACGAGGACTCGGGCGTCGCGGCCTTCTCAGAGCGCTCCGGACCGCCCTGGGAGCGTCCTGGAACGCTCCCCAGACATGCGGCAGCCCGATTTTTTCGGGACGGCGTCCCCAGAAGCCCCGGCCCTTTCCCCGGGGCCGGTTTTTCATCCTGCGTCGTTTCCTGACGGCCCGAGGGACCGGCGAGGGCCCCCGAGGCCGAAAATAGCCAAAGACCGCCCGTCCTGATTATTTTACGACGCGATCATGTCTGGGCCTGGAAAGGATTCATCCTCGTCATGGCCCCGTCCGACGTTCTGCGCGCCACCGGGCCTTGTCCCGGATGCCGCCCACGGGCAGCACCTGAGCGACGATCGCAAGCGGGCCTTACGTGAGATGGCACAGCGACCTTACCGCCAGTAGCTTGCGCGAGCCGCTGGCGCGGCACGTCACGTGGGAAACGAGGGCGCTTGCGCGCGACCTTGTTCGGGACGCTTACGCGCCAATGTCAGCGCAGTCGACCCCGTTTGTCTGCGTCTAGGCAAGCGCGTTCCACTACTCGCACAGTAGCCACTCGCAAATGGCCTGGATCCGCCGCGCGGGACCTACGAGTCATGCATCGAAGCAGACATGCATTTGTTGGATATTTGCGAGCACTCCGAGTTTGTTAATAAGCGTCGGGGGGGCGTCACCCCCGCCGACGGCCCCACATCGGCCCCCGTCGCGGACAGCCACTGCGCGCCGAAGGCGCTCCGACCCCCGTCGCGGCGCGACGACGAGGCGAGGTTGACCCGCGTCGGGGGGGTACCCCCCACGCTTAATAAGAAACCCAAGGGAAGCACTTTGCAAGTGGCGGAACGCGCTCGATGAGCGTCGCTCGCCTGGCCCCGGAGGCTGACCTCCCCAGTCACCGCGGTGTCGCTCCGCATGGGGCCGGGGGGCGCCAGCCAGACCATACCAAGCCTTGGGTCGGGCATGTCCCCCTAAAGGCGGATTCTGGACGAAGAATTAAGAAATAGCCCAAAAAGATTCAAGAATTGTCAAAAAATACTAGACAAATCGTCCCCTGACTAATTGTTTGTGTCTTTTCCGATTTCGGTGGGTTCTGGATTCCCAGGTTCCCGGTCGACCTCCTTACCGACCTCTTCATCGATCCCACGATTCATCAAACCGTCCACCGATTGGAGTTTTTCTCTGGTGTAATTGAATATTCCTCTTGTACTGGGACGACCGTGGAGGTTTCTAAATGGATAATTAGGGGGGTTGCAAGTGGATGCCCAGGTGGGTTATATCTGGCCAACCTGGCTCATAAGTGGGTTACATGTGCCCCGAGGGGCTTAAGGGGTTAACGAGCGCAGTTGTCTAACCCCCCTAAGCCACTCGGGGCACTTGTAGCCCACTTATGAGCCAGGGTGGGCCAGATATAAACCACCTTGGCATCCACTTGTAAACCCCCCTGTCCACTTAGAAACCCCCAACGGTCATCCCAGTACAGGGACGCGCCCTCCTGGCCGGGGCCACCCTGGCCCCAGGACCGGGGCCCGGCGCATCCTTCTGGCCGAGCCAGGAGGGCGTGCACACGGCAGACGCATGCGATGCGCAGAGACTTGCGGCAAGAAGCTGTGGGTCCTCAACAAGAATCGCGTCGGAAGAAAATCCCAGACGTGTTCCCAGACATGATCGCGTCGTGAAAGCATCAGGGCGGGCGATTTTGGCCTATTCTTGGCCTCGGGGGGCCCTCGCGGGTCCCCGGGGCCGTCCAAAAGCGACACAGGATGAAAAACCGGCCCTGTGGAAAGGGCCGGGACTTTCGGGGACGCCGTCCTGAAAAAATCAGGACGTCGCATGTCTGGGTTGCTTCCATCGTACTGAAGGGCCACATTCCAGAAATAGTTTCGAGCATCCAGAAGGGTATCGAAACAGCGTCTGCCCGACACGCTGCGGCAATCGCCTCCCAGGGCCCCACACGAGAAAGCCCTCGAGTTTCGCTACTGTCCTGGTGATCGAAAGTCTTTCTGGTGGTCCAGGCTAACGTAGGTCGGAACATCAGAAGCCTCGGGGCACGTGATTCGTCGATCGCTCAGGGTCGAGAGGCGCCACAAAGCTTCTGCGAGTCCCTGCGGCCCATCGGGGGATCACAAACTGCCGTAGAGCTGCCAGGCCAGTGCCTTACTTCCTGCGCATACCGTACCAGGGCGAAGCCAGGACCGCAACGGAATCGGACCGGGACACGTCGGGGACCTCTGAGACTGAGCATTTTCTTAGGGTGGAGGGCTCAGGATGAAATCCATATGGGCTTCTGCACCTCGAAAATCAATCCGTCTTGTGGCTCACCTCTTGCAGATTCAGGCCTCGAAGATCCATCGAAACGGCATTTCAGATTTCACCCTTTGCCCTCCACCCAAAGAAAATGCTCGGTGAGACCTGGCGGCCCTGGAGGATGCATCGGGCGCCGCGGCCTTTTCACAGCGCTCTGGAACGCTCCGAGGGCGTTCCGGGACGCTGTGCCACGAACTGCCCCTGGCCTGGCCCCGCCCGCTGTGCCCCGATCCTGGGCCCAAATGGGGGCCCACCAGAGGGCCGGTGGGAGGGGGAGGGGGAGGGGGAGGGAGAGGGAGAGGGAGAGGGAGAGGGGGAGGGAGAGGGAGAGGGAGAGGGAGAGGGAGAGGGAGAGGGAGAGGGAGAGGGAGAGGGAGAGGGAGAGGGAGGGAGGGAGGGTGGGCGACCAGCTGGCGTCCCCCGGGCTGGGGCGGTTCAGCCACAGAGAGGCCAGGGCCAGCAGCACCGCCACGCCCGCCGAGGGCCCGTCCTTCGGGATGCCTCCGGCGGGGAAGTGCACGTGGATGTCCTCGCCCGAGAAGAGAGGCCCGACCTCGCCCAGGACGTCGCCCCGCCCCGCGTCCACGCGGACGAAGCGGCTCCTCACAGAGGAGCCCCAAAAGATAATCTCAGGCACCAAGAAAACAAAGACAGGCAAGAACCAAGCAACCACATACCAAGCAAAAAACACACAGCAAAAGAGGCCAGGCACAAACTCTCGGAGCTCCGCCTGGACGTCTTGGATCGGCGCCAGACTCCCCTCCCTGGCGCGCGGAGCACCCCTGGCGGCGCTGGAGGCGCCGCGCCTGGGGGGTCCAGGGCAGGTCCAAGAGATCCACGCGGAGCTCCGAAACTTCATGTCTGTGCCATTTGTTTGATTGTTTTTTCCTCGCCGGCGCAGTGACTCTGCCTAGCCTTAGGTCGGGCGTGTCCCCCTGCAGGCGGATTTTGGAAGAACATGAAGATTGTCAAAAAATACCCCAAACATGCTCAAAAATACCCCAAACATCGTCCCCTGACGATTCTTCGACTACTTTTGAACAGGCCTCCTGCAGAGGAACAGGCCCGACTTGAGCCTGGCCGCCGACGCAAAGGTTTGTACAATTTGCTGCTCACCGATCCTCAGGAGCGACAGGGCGGTCTCGACGCTCTCGGCCATGACCTTGCCGAGCTGCCCCGTGACCGTGAGCCGGTTGGCGCCCCTGCTCCGGGTGGCCTCGACGAAGAGCAGCTGGCCGCCGGTCGCCGACACGCTGAGGCCCATGGCCACCCCGACCACCAGCCTCTCCGCGATGTCCAGCTCGAACATCTCGCTACCGATGATGTACGGCAGGTGCTGCGCGTCCACCGTGATGAGGCCCTCCTCGTCGGGCCCGCAGGCGGACAGGGCTTCCTCCGGAAGGGAGGGAGAGCGGCACGGGCGTCTGCGCACGGGCGGGGGGGGACGCGCGCCGATCCCCCGGGGGGATGGGGGCGGGCGCGTGGCGGTATCATCCTCGAGTGGTGACGGGGCTGTGGAGGCCTGCCGAGCGTGCACGTCCGAAGGAGCTCGTCGGAGGGGGGAGGAGGAGGGAGGAGGCCAAGGAGGAGCAGGAGGAGCAGGAGGAGCAGGAGGAGGAGCAGGAGGAGCAGGAGGAGGAGCGAGGAGTGAGGATTGTGAAGATGGACGAAGGCTGGAGGAGGGGAGAAGGGGGGTGAAGGCGGAGGGGGGGGAGGGGGGAAAGCGGAGGAGGCTGGGGACCGGAGGTCGACTGGCGGGCAAGACGAGACGGCTCTCCTACGGAGGCGCCCCGGAGGCACGAACTCGGGAGGTTCGCGGCCGAGGCTCGCGAGGAGTGCGGCGCGTCCAGCCTGGGGCCGCGAGAGTGGCAGAGGAAAGAACGTTCCTCGGCATGCGGAGAAACGAAGCACACGCATCACGTCTGGAATCCTGTTATTTCATACATAAAAGATAGTCAATGATGGCCAAATGCTGGTGCGAACTGACTCCGCGAAACGCCCGCGATTCTACTGCAGAAAAAAACCGTATATCAGCGAATTCGTCACGAAAAGGGTCGACGACCTGCAAACTTTCCTCGGTCCACACGTTGCAGAATATTCTAGAGGACCGTACGGATGGCAACGCTGTGGTTGGAAAATTTGAGTGAGAGAGCCCACGTGAGATGCTGCGGTTAGCTGCGATTGCAAGCCTCTGATGGAAAGTGCTATGGGCGTCCACCCGCTTACCGATGGTTCCTTGCAGCCTGGTTTCAGACGGTTTCTGCGGAGTCTAGCTAATCTCGTCTTGAGGGAATGTTACCTATGCAGTCACATGTCGACCCGATCTTGTGGCGCAGCCTCGACTCCGACAAGATCGTCGACCACATCGTGAACGTGACCATGGATACTCAACCCTGGGAAAAGTTCTCTCGTCCAGCCGATCCGCACACGGACCTGACAGAGGCAAATTTCGTCATGCACTGCGACGGGGGCACGCGTGTTGGAACATGCTCTGCTGCAGCGTGGGTGCTGGAAGCAACGCGCAGACACATACTTGGCGAGAAAGTGCCTCAGCATGGCAGAGCCGATATCTACATTCACGGCGGAATTGAGAGCATTGGATGACTGCGTTGGCTGACTCGAGCGACTATGTTCTACACGTCGCACTTCACATCGGCTGTCCAAGCTGGGGACTTAGCTGGGACGAAAGACAGAAATAGGAGGAGGAGGACAAAAAGAAGAAAAGGTGGAGAAAAGTTAGATGGATGACGGAGGGGGTGGAGGAGGAGGAGGAGGAGGAGGAGTAGGAGGAGGAGGAGGACGAGGAGGAGAAGGAGGACCAGAGTAAACCCAAGAGTCATCAGTTGGAATTAACCCTCCCTCCAAGCACCCTCTTCATAGGCCCCTACAACGGATTATTTCCATTGAGGGAGCTGCCTCGTTGGAAGACAACCGTTTGAAGATCCTGAAGCATGCCAAAACATTGTTCTCGGGATTTCAACGCCACGTATCAACCTGACTGCTGCGTCTTGACGATCCGGAATCGTGCCAGAGCGCTATTTTGGGGATTCCAACACCGCGATTCAACATAACTGTTGCACCCGCATAATCCTGAATCGTTTCAAAACACCAGCTCTGGTACGTTGATCATGGGAATCCGTGAAACTCATGCAAAGTAAGAGAACGAATGTGCGCGGCGCTAAGGCGAGACTTATATCTTGAAAACGACCCGCCCTCAATCCGTGAAACTTCTGCAAATTCTAAAACGAATGTGCGCGGCGCTAAGGCGAGAGCCACCTCTTGAAAACGACCTGCCCTCAATATGTGAAACTCTTGCAAAAATTTAAAGCGAATGTGCGCGGCGATAAGGCGAGACCTACACCTTGAAAACGATCCGCCCTCAATCCGTGAAATGTCTGCAAAGTTTTGAAACGAATGTGCGCGGCGCTAAGGCGAGAGCTACATTCTGAAAAACAGCCCGCCCTCAATCTGTGATACTCTTGCAATGTTTGTTGGAACAAATGCGCGCTGCGCTAAGGCGAGAGCCACATTTTGAAAACGGCCCGCCCTCAATCCGTGAAACTCTTGCCAAATGTTTAAAACGAGTGTGCGCGGCGCTAAGGCGAGAGCCTCATCTTGAAAACGACCCGCCCTCAATCCGTGAAACTGTTGTCACATTTTAAGCTTCAGGGTCATAGATGATGAGGATGTATCAGGCGAAACGCCCGGCCCGTCCTAAAAACTGGCCTCGGGGTGCGATAGGGAGAAGTTATCTATACGGAGGAGGAATGGAGGAGGAGGAGGAGGAGGAGGAGGAGGAGGAGGAAGAGGAGGAGGAGGAGGAGGAGGAGGAGGAGGAGGAGGAGGAGGAGGAGGAGGGGGGGGGGAGGAGGAGAAAAAGGAGAAAGAGGAGGAGGAGGAGGACAAGGAGGAGGACGAGAACGAGGAGAAGGAGGAGCAGGAGGAGGAGGAGAACAAGGAGGAAGAGAAGGAAGACTAAGAGGAGGAGTGGGAGGAGGAGGAGGAGGCGGAGGAGGAGCAAGAAGAAAAGGAGGACGAGGAGGACGAGGTGGAGGAGTAAGTTGAGGAGGACTAGGAGGAGGAGTGGGAGCAGGAGGAGGAGGAGAAGGTGAAGGAAGAGGAGGAGGAGGAAGAGGAGGAGGAGGAGGACGACGAGGACGGAGACTACGACGACGGTCCTCCTGCGCGTGGTCGCGCTCGGTGCCCGCGTGCAGCGGCAGGTTGACGCCCTGCAGCCGCAGGGCGGCCCACCGGCAGATCTGCGCGAGCCGGCGCTCCAGGCCGCGCACGCCGCTCTCGGAGGTCCATCTTGGAGGGAAGAGATATCGCAAACCTAGCGGTTGACACCAACACCAATATCGACGGTGTGCCGCCACCGAAGGAAGAAGATCCCGATCTCGGTGATGGTGGTAATAATTCTGGCTTCCAAGGTGGCCGAAATATTACCACCAAGACCGAAATCTAGGATCATCTTCCCCCTGTGGAGGGAAACCCCTGTGTTGGTGTTGGTGCCCATTTCCAAGCCTCCAAAGATACCCATCGGTCGGAAGAAGTAGGTAGAAACCTGAAGTAGAAAGGCGTTGAAAGTAGATTGGGTGTCCGCCCGCCCCCTGAAGAGGACGACAAAGGTGGAGACACTCGATCATTGAAGCAGGAAGGCGCTTAAAGTAGATTGAAATCTGGGAGTCTGGAACCTTGGAGGGAAGAGATACTCCGGGTTCCTCATGATGCATGGGGGGGTACCCCCCCGACAGGGGTCAACCTCGCCTCGTCGTCGCGCCGCGACGGGGGTCGGAACGCCTTCGGCGCGCAGTGGCTGCCCGCGATGGGGGCCGATGTGGGGCCGTCGGCGGGGGTGACGCCCCCCCCCGACGCTGACTAAGCAACTCGGAGTACCGTCACTTCGGGCGTGTCCTCCTACAGGGGAGATTGGACGAAAAATAACAGATAGTCAAAAAGTACTTCCAAGATTGCCAACATCAAAAAACGAAACATCGCCCCCAGACTATTCTTGGACTGTTTTGGAAGATTCCTCCCTGTAGAGGGACAGGCCCGACTCAAGCCAAGACTCAACGCGGCGAGGGGCGCTGTGCGGCAGCGGGCCAACGGTCCGAGATCACGGCGCCCCCCCCTCCCTGGCGCTTCTCGCAGGCCTCCTCCGGGAGGCTCCTCCTCCTCCTCTTCCTCCTCCTCCTCCTCCTCTTCTTCTTAGTATTATTATTCTTATTATTATTACTACTATTATTAGTATGATTATTAGTAGTAGTATTATTATTAATCTTATTATTATTATTCTTGTTATTATTATTATTATTCTTATTATTCTTATTATTATTCTTATTATAATTCTTATTATTATTCTTATTATTCTTATTCTTATTATTAATATTATTATTATTATGATTATTATTATTATTGTTATTACTCTTATGATGATTATGATTATTATTATTAGTAGTTTATATTATTAACATTATTACTATTATTATTATTATTATTCCTCTTCCTCTTCCTCTTCCTCCTCCTCCTCCTCATCATCATCCTCCTCCTCCTCCTCCTCCCCCTCCCCCTCCTCCTCCAGGACCCCCGCCTCGAAGCACTGGTCGGGAGGGCCCCCCTCCCGGAGGGCTCCCGGGGACCGGTCGTGACCGAGTCCACGCCAACGGCGGTTTGCTGGACAGGACGTTGGGAACCAACTTGTAGGCCTCCCCCGGGAGGCTCCTCGTCGCCGCGGCCAGGGCCCCCGCCTCGACGCACTGGTCGGGAGGGCCCCTCCCGGAGGGGTCCCGGGGACCGGTCGTGACCCAGGCCACGCCGACGGCGGCGTTGCTGAACGGTGATGCGTTGGGAGGTAGCTTGTTGTTTTTGTTTCCCCCGAGAGCGATGAAGACTGCAGGCTTCTCCACTGACGGGAAGGAGACTCCGCCAAGCAGAAACTGTTGTGCATCCGCCCTCGGCTGCCGAGCCAACCAAAAGACGCGTCACGAAGATCGGCCCCTAATAGCAAGCCTGTCCCGGCCGCGAGCGTTGGGAGGTAACTTCTAGGAGGTCACGGTCCACCGTGCCCTGCACACTGCCACTATGCAGAGGCAGCGAGCGAAAGCGGCACAGCGAAGTGCAGGAAGGCACGAGCCGCGCGCCCCCACGATACTGGAGCCCGCATCGCCGTCGCCTACATCGCCGTCAGCGTGTCTGCGGCGTGAGCGGAGCTGGGCTGGGCGGGGGAGCCGCGGGTGCCTCCACTGGGGCCCCGCGAGACGGAACGCTGGCACGTCGGTGCAGATCAGGGCTGGACCTCAACGTTGTTTTTCGTTATTTGTTCGTTTTGTTTTCCGTTTTGTTTGTTCATTGTTCTTTGTTCGTTGTTTGTTATTTGTTCGTGTTCGTTTTGTTCTTTGTTCGTTTGGTTCGTTTTGTTTTGTTGGCTGTTTTTCGTTATTTGTTTCCCTGTACCTCCCTGCCAAAACGAAAAACAACACCCAGCCGAAGTCCAGCAAAACAGCGTTTAGGTCCAGCCCTGGTCCAGCCTTGGTCACCGCCGGCGACGGCCAGCATGCACCATGACCAAGATCGGCGTCGACAAGATCCCGCGAAACCTTGGTCATGGTCATGGTGTTCCTTCCCTCGACACCTGAGCGACGAAACGATGTCACAGTAACCTCATGCACGATGACACAGCGATCTTACGCGGTGGCTTACGCGGGCCGCCAGCGCGGCACGCCAGACGCCAGCTTGAAAACGAGGGTTCTTTCGCACCATCTTACGCAGGCAGCTTACAGGCGAATGTCCACGCACGCCGCTCTCGGAGGTCCACCAGAGCGACGAGAAGATAGCATAGCGACCTTATGCACGATGACACAGCGACCTTACGCGGTGGCTTACGCAGGCCACCAACGCGACGGGCTACGTGGAAGGCAGAACGCCCACGTGCGACCTTAAGCAGACAGCTTACACAGGAATGTCCGCGCAATCGACCTCGTTATTCTACGACGCCCACACGTCGGTGCTGGTCTCGGTCACCGTCCATCTTGGCCACCTGCCGACTTGTGGACCACCCTCGGGAATCGGCGACGGCTGGCTTGGCCCATGACCAAGATCGTTGTCGACAAGACCGCGACATCTTGGTCATGGTCATCGTCTTTCTTCCCTGAGATCCGATATCACGAAAAAACAGCATCGCTTCAAATCACGACTGGAGCCCCAGACTCCATCTTTCTGCGGGCTTTTCGGGCCACATCGATCCGAAACTGGGCGAGAACGCTCGAAGGCAAACTGGAACTTCATATTTGCTCTTTTCCCCAACCGAGCAATGCGACGCCCGGATCTCAGGGTCTCCCCATCGACGCCTGCCGATGATGCCCAGGACCGCGTCCTGCGTGACGTGCAGCCTCGGCGGGAGCTCCGCGGCTGCGCCGAGCGGCTCCAGCGCCACCGCGGGCAGGTCCTCGCCGCCCTCCCCCGCGCCTCCCGGCCGCGGCGGCTCGAGGGCGTGCAGGCGGCGCTGCTTCGGCAGGAGGTGCGAGGCTGTGATGGACATCTTCTCCTCCCCCGCCAGGAGGAGGCACAAGGGCGAAGGAGGAGGAGGAGGAGGAGGCGGAGGAGGAACCGGAGGAGGAGGAGGAGGAGGAGGAATCGGAATCGGAGGAGGAGGAGGAGGAGGACATCTTCTCCTCATCTCTGCAGCGCACTACGTCTGGGAGGGGGAGATGTAAGACGAGGCCAGGACGAGGACAAAGTCGGGAGAGGATGCGTCGAGAACTTATGAGATCCCGCGGCACTGGAGGATGTCTCGGGCGCCGCGGCCTTCTCAGAAACAGATCTATCCTCGTCCTAGCCCCATCCGAGAGAAGGAGGAGAGCTGAGGGGACGAGCGGCAACCAAGCAACGAGTCGTCACACGAGCGTGAGAGACTGCAGCGATCTGGCGGAGCGCTTAGCAGCGAGGTTGAAATATGGAAAAATCCGAGCAGGGACCCGCGACCCTGTAATCCGGATCATGACGGGCCGTCGAAACGTGTAATGCAGAAACAACAAGTGCAGAAACACATTTTCTCCTCCCCAGACAATGCTCGCGGCGTGAGCAAAAAAACACGGCCGAAGGTCTTGGACCCTTGTCAGCCTCCAGGGACCTTCGCCGCCCCAGGGCCGTGGCGAAGGGCCCAACCATATGCACCTGGGAGTATCGCCGTTGTGGGTATCGTCTTCGCTGGATCTTCTCATGGGGCCACGAAGCGTGTAAAAGGGTGTGCCGAAATGAGCGGGGCCGCCATGTGAACGTCGCCACTGGGGCCCTCGGTGGAGCTTCGTATGAGGCCACGAAACGCCGTACTGTGTGGAAAAGACGCATGCGAACACCGCCACTGACACCTTCGGTGGAGCTCCCTATAGGGCCACGAAGCGGCGTACTGGGTGCGGGAGACGCATGCGAACACCGCCACTGACACCTTTGGTGGAGCTCCCTATAGGGCCACGAAGCGCCGTACTGGGTGCGGGAGACGCATGCGAACACCGCCACTGACACCTTCGGTGGAGCTCCCTATGGGGCCACGAAGCGCTGTACTTGGCGGGGGAGACGCATGCGAACACCGCCACTGGAGCTGTCGGTGGAGCTCCCTATGGGGCCACGAAGCGCCGTACTGGGTTGACACCGCCACTGAGACCTTCGGTGGACCTCCCCATGGGGCCACGAAGCGCCGTACTGGGTGGGGGAAACGCATGCGAACACCGCCGCTGAGGCCTTCGGTGGAGCTCCCTGTGAGGCCACGAAACGCTGTACTGGGTGGGGGGGAGACGCATGCGAACACCGCCTCTGGAGCCTTCGGTGGAGCTCCCTATGGGGCCACGAAGTGCCGTACTGGGCGGGGGAGACGCATGCGAAGACTGCCACAGAGGCCTTCGGTGGAGTGGAATTCCCTATGGGGCCACAAAACCCTGTACTGGGTGGGGGGCTCACATGCACCGCCACTGGGGCCTTCGGTGGAGCTCCCTCTGGGGCCACGGAACGTGTGGGGAGTGTGCCAAAGTGGAGGGGGGCGGCATGCGAATCATGCCACTGAGGCCTTCGGAGGAGCTCGCACGAAACGTGTGGGGGGGTGACAAAGTGGCGGGGTGGGACCGGCATGCGAATCATGCCACTGGGGCCTTCGGTGGAGCTCCCGATAGGGCCACGAAACAGGTGAGGGCTGTAGCAAAGCGGAGGGGGAGACGCATGCGAACACCGCCACCGGGGCCTTCGGTGGAGCTCCCCATGGGGCCACGAAACGTGTGAGGGGTGTGCCAAAGTGAAGGGGGGCCGGCATGCGAATCATGCCACTGGAGCCTTCTGCGGAGGAGCCACGATGCGTCTGAGGGGTGTGCCAAAGTGGAGAGGGGGCGGCATGCGAATCATGCAACTGGGGCCTTCGGTGGAGCTCTCCATGGGGCTACGAAACGTGTGAGGGGTGTGCCGAAGTGAGGGGAGTGACGGGAGGAGGGAGGAGCGGGAGGGAGAGGAGAGAGGAGAGGAGAGGAGAGGAGAGGAGAGGAGAGGAGAGGAGAGGAGAGGAGAGGAGAGGAGAGGAGAGGAGAGGAGAGGAGAGGAGAGGAGAGGAGAGAGGAGAGGAGAGGAGAGGAGAGGAGAGGAGAGGAGAGGAGAGGAGGACGCGCGGCACCGTCTCTTCAAAACGAAGACCCAACACCACAGGATGGTTGGGATAAAAAGCTCAGGATGAAGCACTTGCCACTGGGAAAGGCTCTGGGCTTCTGGGGACCCCGTATTGGAAGAAAAGTATGATGTCTGGCTCAAGGATTACGCGAACTATACACCTACCCTGATCCTGGCTGGTCCCATCCTAGGCCCAGAATGGGTGTACACGCCATCCTGGCTAGGCGGGCAGGGCATCCACACCGATCCTGGAGCCCATGGGCCTGGCCGGAATCGGTGTAGGTGTAATTGACGCAGACCGATCCTCTGGGGTGTACCCTGAGAGCTCGAGGATCTCCATGCGGTCCAGCAGTGGGCGGTCGATGAGCGAGGTGTCGTTGGCGGTGCAGATGAACAGGACCTTGGAGAGGTCGAACGGCATATTCAGGTAGTGGTCCTTGAACGTGCTGTTCTGCTCGGGATCCAAGATCTCCAGAAGAGTGGCCTGCGGGTTGAACATAGAGTTTTGAGACATCTTGTCCACCTCATCCAAGAGGATGACCGGGTTGTTCACAGAAAGGGCTTGGAATGCCTGAATGATGACTCCTGGCATGCTGCCGATGTAAGTCCGCCTGTGACCACGCAGCTCGGCCTCGTCGCGAACCCCTCCCAGAGCGATCCTGTGGAACTTCCTGCCCATGGCACGCGAAATGGAACGGCCCAAAGATGTCTTCCCGATTCCTGGAGGGCCGTGGAGACAGAGGATTGGGCCCTGCATATTCCCGCGCATCTTCTGCACAGCGAGAAACTCGAGAATCCGGACCTTGACCTTGTCCAATCCGCGGTGGTCATCGTCGAGGACGGAGCGTGCGTGGGCGAGATCGAAGCAGTCTTCGGAGCTCGTCTGCCACGGCAGTACCGACAACAGCTCAAGGTATGAGTGGGTGATCGTGTACTCCGGATGCTGCGGCTGGATGCCCTTCAGCCGCCGGAGCTCCTTCTTGGCCACACGCAGTGCGTCTGGGGGGAGGCCCGCCTTGGCTATCTTGTCGCTAAGGCGGTTCACTTCGTCCTCTTCCTCTTCGCCATCGCTGTTCCCCAAGTCATCCTCGGCGCCCTCCCTGCTAGGATCCCCGGCCTCCCGCTGCACTCTCACGCGGACGCGGCGCAGATCCTTCTGCACCTCCTGGATCTGCCGCTGCAGCACCACCCTCTTCAGCTCCTGCTCGCGCGTCTTCTGGATCCCCGCGTTGATCTCGCCGGAGATTCTCCTTGCCTCCGACTCTCGCTGGACCAGCTCGAGCACGTACTCCAGACGCTCCTCATGGGCATGAGGCAAGCAGGTCCTGAGGGAAACGGGCCCTGGACTCCGGGAGATTCTTCCCCCGGGACCAGCTCTTGATCCCGAATCGTTTTGTTGGGGCATCCCGGAGCTCGTGGAGGGCCACGTGAGCCCGAGAACGGCGAAGGGCCTCGGCGCCCGCTTCCCCCAGGGACCCCTCTCATCCATGGGTCATCTGGGCTTCCGACCACAGCTCGGATCTCGGGACTCCAGCGGCCGCTCAGGACGACGGCCGAAAATCTCCGAGCCCAGTCCCTCGTGGCGAGGAGGAGGGCCCGTTGCCTCCATGGCGCGACCGGGACCCGTGTGCTCGGAGGCCTCCGACCCTCCTCATCCTCCTCCTCCTCCTCCTCCTCCTCCTCCTCCTCCTCCTCCCCCTCCTCCTCCTCCTCCTCCTCCTCCTCCTCCTCCTCCTCCTCCTCCTCCTCCTCCTCCTCCTCCTCCTCCTCCTCTGACAGCGGGAGGCCGAGCAGATGGGGTCGGAGGATCGTGCCGCATCGCCAGTGCATCGGCGACGCGTCGGCAACGTCGACGTGGAGAAAGCTGGGATCCACATCCAGCCGCATCGCAGATGCATGGGCGATGCGGCGCGATCTTTCGACCCTATCTGCTCTGGGAGGCCTTGGATTTTTCGGGATGCCGAAGACTAGAACTCGACCCTCTGCCGGAAGAGTGGGGCGATGTCTGCCTCTTGGGAACCGGGCCTCTCGACGCCGCCTGAGGGCCACTCGGGGGCACCCGAGGCCGTGTTGAGGCCATCTTCTCCTCCTCCTCCTCCTCCTCCTCCTCCTCCTCCTCCTCCTCTCCTCCCCCCCTCCCCCCTGCTCCTCCTCCTCCCTCCTCCTCCCCCTCCTCCCCTGCTCCTCCTCCTCGTGCTCGTGCTCCTCCTCTCCTCCTCCTCCTCCTCCTCCTGCTCCTCCTCCTCCTCCTCCTATTCTCCTCCTCCTCCTCCTCCTCCTCCTCCTCCTCCTCCTCCTCCTCCTCCCCCTCCTCCTTCCCCACCTCCTTCTCTCCTCTTTCCCTCCTTCCCTACCTCCTCCTCCTCCTCCTCCTCCTCCTCCTCCTCCTCCTCCTCCTCCTCCTCCTCCTCCTCCTCCTCCTCCTCCTCCTCCGGAAGCCATCTGGCCGCGCTCCCTGACGCCTCGCAAAACCAGGAGCGGGACCCGGAGCGGGGGAGCAGAATCCAAATCGGGATCGGGATCGGGATCGAGACGGATCGGGGTCGGATCACCCCGACGCACTCGTCATCGCCATCGCCCTTGTCGTCGTCGTCGTCGTCGCCGTCGCCGCCAAAGTAATCGTCGTCGTCGTCGTCGTCGTCGTCGTCGTCGGCGCCTTGACGCCTCGTAGGTCCAGGATGCGCTGCCGCTCGGCCACCGGCACCTGCCCCAGGGGGGAAGGAGGGAGGAGGAGGAGGAGGAGGAGGAGGAGGAGGAGGAGGAGGAGGAGGAGGAGAGGAGGAGGAGGGAGGAGGAGGAGGAGGAGGAGGAGGAGAGAGGAGGAGGAGGAGGAAGGAGCAGCAAGAGGAGGGGAAAGAGGAGGAGGAGAAGGAGAAGGAGGAGGAGGAGGAGGAGGAGGAGGGAGGAGGAGGAAGGGAAAGAGGAGGAGGAGGAGGAGGAGGAGGAGGAGGGAGGTGGTAGGGAAGGAGGAAGAGGAGGTGGTGGGGAAGGAGGAGGAGGAGGAGGAGGAGGAGGAGGAGGAGGAGGCGCTGCCGCACCTGCCCCAGTGTGGCCCCGGCGACGCCGACGAGGCCTGCGGCCGAGGAGGGCAGGCGGAGCTGGCGCGCCCGGCCGCCCTCGGGGCCTCGGGGCGGGGCGGGGCGCCCTCGGCCCGCGAGCATCCCGCGATCCTCCCGCGAGCCTCCCTCGATCCTCCCTCGATCCTCGATGCTCCTCGATCCTCCACGATCCTCCTCGATCCTCCTCGATCATACTCGATCCTCCTCGATGCTCCTCGATCCTCCCGCTCCTCCTCGACCCTCCTCGATGCTCCTCGATCTCCCTCGACCTCGATCCTCGCTCCTCGATCCTCGAACACCTCAGGCTAAGAGCATGGACTTCGCTCGCAGCGTTTTCTCAGTCAGCAGTCCAGGTCTAGACACACGACAATTCTACGAGGGGATCAGCGCCAAGGAAACGCGCAGGGCCCTGTCAAGATTTCTGATTTTATTGAACGAAATCTGGAGCCCATCAGAATGGATGTGTGTCTTAATATTTTTGATGGTGAAAATGATTTCAAACACGCTGGGTCTTTTGTTCAAGATCGGCATTGCTTGCCGGTTTGGGGTCCGGTGTTTTCCCGTTCCGTGATTGTCGTTCGTGCCGTCTTCGGTTTGGTTCCGTGCTGTACTGCCGTTTCCCCCCGTTGCGGTTGCCTGGAACCGAAAACTTGAAAACGCACAAATGCCCACTGCGCATTAACATCAACTAAGCCCACGTCCACGAGCATCGAGGCCCTGGGTTCCTCCTCATGACATCCTCGCGCCGCGAATCCAAAAAATCAAGAATCTAGGTCCGAAGGCTTCGGGCGCTCTCGCCGGTTCCCAAAAGCTTGTCCCTGCCCTGGGATGCTCTCCTGCAGGTGCGCCTCGCCAAGGGCGTTCCAAGGGTGCCTGGATCCTCCCGACCGACGCCCGAGTTTTGCCCCCCAATACCAAAAAGGTTCGCGTCGTGACTAATCGCGACGGGACGTTTTTGGTCTTTCCCAGTCCCCGCAGGCCCCCGCCAGGCCAAGGGAGACGCCAGATGCCCGGGTCCGTCGCGGCCCCCTGGGATGCGGGGCGCCTCGGCGCGGGTGCCCCGCGCAAGGGGGCGCATCCGCGGGACCGCGCACCCGCGGGGCCGCGCCCTGGTGGCCCAGGGCCCGCGAGGGCACAAGAGATATTCGTCCTCCTCGTCCTCCCCCTCCTTCTCCACCTCCTCCTCCTCCTCCTCCTCCTCCTCCTCCTCCTCCTCCTCCTCCTCCTCCTCCTCCTCCTCCTCCTCCTCCTCCTCCTCCTCCTCCTCCTCCTCCTCCATCCTACGGAGGTGGACACGGATCGGGTTCGCGTCGTGGCGGCGTCGGCGCTGGTCTCTGACAAAGCGCGAGGCGCTCGACATGGAGCGCTCGCGGCTGCCCGACAGCGCCGACCGCCCGATGTCGGCCGGTTCCAGGCCGCCGCCAGCGTTCGGCCCTCAACGCCCGCGCCAGGGTCGCCGCCTCGTCGGCACGACACGACCCTGCCGTACCCAGACATGCTCCCCTCTCGTTTGTTCAGTCCGCGGCCCCAGAGGTTCCAACCTCCTTCCCCAGGGGCAGCCTTGCGCCATGGGCTCTTCTGTGATGGCCCCAGGGCCCGACAGCGGGCCCCTGGAGGCCGAAAATCGAGGAAATGCGCTCGGCTTGAAAAGAGCACACCGTCGGAGATGCGGGCATGTTCGCCCCTCGCGAGGGGCCGCTCTTCAGCAGCTCGCTCAGCCTCTCCTGTATGTTGCGCATGAGCGCCAGCACCGACACGTCGTGCGCCTGGGCGTCTCGCTCCTCCTCGCGGCGACTCCGAAGGATGTGGTTTGCAGCCCGCGCCTGGGGAAGGCGGGCGAGGACCTCGGCAAAGATCTCTGCCTCGCCCAGACGAGGGCTCAGCAAAGCATTGGCGCCCCTGGAGGGCTCAGCATATTCACTGCCCCTTCTCCTGCTCCTCCTCCTCCTCCTCCTCCTCCTCCTCCTCCTCCTCCTCCTCCTCCTCCTCCTCCTCCTCCTCCTCCTCCTCCTCCTCCTCCTCCTCCTCCTCCTCCTCCTCCTCCTCCGCCACGTCCTCCTCCTCCTCCTCCTCCTCCCCTCCTCCTCCTCCTCCTCCTCCTCCTCCTTTTCCTCCTCCTCCTCCTCCTCTTCCGCCTCCTCCTCCTCCATTCCTTCTCCTTCTCCTTACATGAAACTTCTCCCTGTCGCACCCCGAGGCCATTTTTTAGGGCGGGCCACGCGTTTCGCCTGAGACTTCCTCGCCACTTATGACCCTGAAGCTTCAAAATTAACAACAGCTTCACACATGGAGGGCGGGTGGCTTTCAAAATGTGGCTCTCGCCTTACCCTGTACACATTTGCAAGAGGTTCACGGATTGAAGGCGCATCCTTTTCGAAATGTGGCTCTCGCTTTAGCGCCGCGCACACTTGTTTTAAACATGTCAGGAAGCTCACGGATTAAAGGCGAATCCTTTTCAAAATGTGGTTCTCGCTTTAGCGCCGCGAACATCAGTTTAAAATCCACAAGAGGTTCACGGATTGAGGGCGGCTCCGTCTCAAAATGGGGCTCTCGCCTTAGCGCCGCGTACACTCGTTTTAAACAGTTGCAAGAGCTACACGGATTGAGGGCGGTTCCTTTTCAACATGTGTTTCTCGCCTTAGCGCCGCGCACGTTCTTTTATAAAATTTGCAAGAGTTTCACAGCTTCCGCTGATCAACGAACCAGAAATGGCGATTGAGAAAGACTCAGGGCTACGAGGGTGCAATAGTTATGGGGTGAGGTGCTGAAGTCCCAGGAATGGCCTTCTGGCAGGATTCAGGATCGTCGAGACGCAACAGTCAGGTTGATCCGTGGCGTTGGAATCCCGAGAACAATTTTTTGGCATGTTTCAGGGACATCGACGGGTTGTCTTCCAACGAGGCAGTTCCCTCAGTGGAAATGAACCGTTGCAGGGGCCTATGAAGAGGGAGCTTGGAGGGAGGGTTTATTCCGACATCGTTGATGCCTCTTGGGTTTACAATGGTCCTCCTTCTCCTCCTCCTCCTCCTCCCCCTCCTCCTCCTCCTCCTCCTCCTCCTCCTTCTCCTACTCCTGGCCAGGCCCATCCAGGGCCCTGGAGCGGTGTGTATGCACCCCCGGCCAAGCCAGGGGGGTGTACATACTGTTTCTGGGCACAGTATGGGCTTGGCCAGGGGCAATGGATATGTATAGATCTCGTCACTCGATACGCCCCAACGGCGCCGATCGCCAACGACACCCTGGCGTAACCACACCCGCTGTTGTCGCCGATCCTCGACCAGCCGCACCGTGGCCACGAGCAGCGGGGACGTCTGCTCGAAGCGCTCCACCGTGAACCGGGACCTCCCCTCGACCACAAGCCTGCACATCGATTTCTCGACGGCGTGCTGGACGAGCCTCGGCGCAGGCAGCAACATTGGGCGCTCTTGGAGTCGAGGAATCGAAGGAGTTGGCATCACCTTCGAGAGGAATCTAAGGAGTCGAGGAATCAAGGGAGTCGAGGAATCGAAAGCGTCGAGCGGGCTTCGCCTTCGAGGAGTCGAAGGAATTAGCATCTCTTCCTCGGCAGAACGGCGGTGGAGCGGTGGCGAAAGCCGGCGGCGGCAAGTAAAACAAAGCCGCCTCCGCGGGCGGAAGCCGGCGCGAAGGCTGGCGGAAGTCAAAGGTGGCTTCCCAAGAGATGGCAACTCTGTTGAATCTAGAGTTTCCATCGGCGGCGAGCCAGGGGGGAAGTGAGAAGGAGAAGGTCTTCTGAGAAGGCGGCGGGGCTTCTCAGAAGCTTTCGCGCCTTCTGAAAGTTTGTCTGCGCCTTCGGGGAAGGCTTAGGAAACTTCTCGGAAGGCCAGGGGGCCTCCGAGCCTTCTGTGAAGGCCCGCCCTTGCTCACGACCCCCCAGGCTCGCCGCCGATTCCAGAAGCGGCCATATGGGAGACCCTGATCCTATGTCTGTGTCTCTCGGCGGCTGTAAAAAAGGTCCTGCTTGCTGGCTACCAACCCGGGGCAGCCTGGCCCTGCCGGGACGAAATCTGCAGCTGGAAAGTCACCTCTCCACTTGCATGCTTCGAAGACGCTGGTATGTCGAACCAGATCACGACTGCACGACCCCACCCAAACCGGTCCAAATCTGCAAGAGCCCCAGGACATCTGTGATGGTCCAGGAACTGCGAGCGGGCACGAAAGGACTGCACACACACACACACACACACACACGGAGAACCACTTGCCAAACCAACTCGATCGGCGGCGGGGGTAGGGCTCGGATTTGGTCACTGATCGGAGGGGACAGTTACCCGCGATGCCAGTTATCCGCCAGCATTGGCCCTGGCCAGGCCGACTCTTGGCCCAGCACCAGCGTACGGCAGGTTAGAATCGTGCCGACCCCAGCGTTGGCTCCTGACACCGCGGGGATCGTTCAACCTTGAGCGATCGGCTGGTTCCGAAACGTCCAAATCGTTCCACATCGAACGATTCTGGGTCGCCCGCGGCGTTCAACGTTGAACGCCGCTGACGGGGTCGCCGCTGGTCGACACGACACGAGCCTACCGTACATGTGCGCGCGGGCAGTTTGCAGGGGCGAGAGCGAGGAACACGAGGATCGGGGGCCCCTTCCAGGGCCCCAGCTACGGCCAAAGTCGGCGCGTTTCCCCCAAAGACACCGACCACGGCATCCCCGATATGATTCCAATCGATCGAGATTTCGGCCAACGACCATGTGATTAATTATGCCTCCCTGGCCATGCCAGGGTGACCAATCCACCGATCCCGGGGGACCAATCCACCGATCCCGCGCCCAGGTTCGCCCTGGCTAGCATATGTCGGCGTCCTCGGACCAACGACCGCACAAGAGCTGTCTCCAGACCCATCCCATCCATCCTGCCTCGTTTCCCGAGGGGCGCCCAGCCGTGACGACGAGGGGGGGAGGCCCGAAAGCCACCCCCGGCCCCTCCCAAAAAGGATACCCTGACGCCATGTTTTGACGACGTGGGCCCCTAGATGTCTCGACCTCAGGGCGAGTTTCGCCGACGCGGGTCGGCCCTGCATCGAAGACAGCCCCCGACGTGGAAATTATCCGAGAGCGGTCGTCTTCATCTTTTCGGGACTCCTGGAGGTCTACATCGCCAAAGAGTTCTGCAGGTCCAGAAGTCCGCCTACGTCCCAGGAGGCCTCTGAAGCCCAACTAGACCCTTTAGCCTCTGAGGCCCAACCTCGTACCTCGATCCTCGCAGTCATTGCCGCGCATCTACTTCACACCCGAGCAGGCGAAAAGCAAAGGGAAGGAAAGAAAAGGAAGGAAAACATAGAAGGAGAAAGGAAGGAACGAAAGAAGGAAGACATAAGGGGAGGGGAGGGGAGGGGAGGAGAGGGGAGGCGAGGGGAGGGGAGGGAAGGAGGGGGGAGGAAGGAGAAGGCGGAGGGGAAAGGGGAGGAGGAGGAGAGGAGGAGGAGGAGGAGGCGGAGGAGGAGCAGGAAGAGGAAGAGGAGGAGGAGGGATGAGGAGGAGGAGAAGGCGAAGAAGGGAGGAGAAGGAGGAGGGAGGAGGGAGGAGAGAAGAGGGAGGAGGGAGGAAAAGGGAGGAGAATGACGAGGAGGGGTGAGGAAGAGAAGGAGGAGGACGAATGAGGAGCGGCCAGCAGATCTAGGGGAGCTTTCTTCCTTACCCCCGAGGCAAAATACGTCGTTCTGACAATATCCCGACAGGGGGGCCGAAGTCAGTTGGTCCCCCAGGGTAAGGACGGGAAAAGGACCACAGCTCCCCAGCGGTCAGAAAGAAAAGAAGACCTACATGAGCACGAACTTTCGGAGGTCCGTGCGCATTCCCTGGGTCGGCACTGGACCCCATTGGCGGGCCCCCTGGCGCACAAAAAACCCGCGCGGACCTGGAACATCTTCTGATGATGCCGTGGAAACGTCTTTTTCCCCATGTCCTGAGATAAGGGCATTGTGATTACTTAGACGCATCTGGCGCCTTCCTCCTCCCCCTTAGTTTCCTCACTCACTCTCGATCACATGCAGACTCACGCTCACTCATACTCAGACTCGCGCACACTCAGACTCACTCACACTCAGACCACCTCACACGCACATTCGCGCAGACTCAAACTACCTTTAGAATCACTCACGCTCAGACGGACACACACTCGGACTAACTCACGCTGAAACAGGCTCACGCATATCCAGACTCACCCACACTCAGACCCACTCACGCACAGACTCATTCACACTCAGACTCACCCGTACTCACACTCACCCTCATTCCTCCTCTTTCTCACTCAGGCTCACTCATCACACTCAGACGCAAGCACACTCAGACCAACTCAGATTCATTCACGCACTCTGTATGTATATGTCTTTTCTATGTATATACATATGTTTATGTATATCATTATACCTCTGTCTATATGTCTCTCTCGCTCTCTCTCTCTCTCTCTCTCTCCATCTCTCTCTCTCTCTCTCTCTCTCTCTGTC
>CAUYUJ010019800.1:83879-116379 GCA_963575745.1 Prorocentrum cordatum
TCCTCCTCCTCCTCCGCGAGCGTGTTCCCTCCTCCTCCTCCTCCTCGTCCTCGTCAGCCCTGGCCCCGATCTGCTGGCGATCTGCCCCATGCCCGGGCACCCGCCCCGGCACCCGCCCCGGGCGTGCGCGTCCGTCTCGCACTTGCGCAGGGACTGGGGGCAACGGGCCAGGGTCAGCGGCGGTTTCGGATGCTCCGGCACAGACGGTGGCCTCCTCATCCTTGGGTGGCAACTCATGGGAGACTCCCGCACCATCCTGTCGGCTCTTGCGAATCGACACTAGTCGACGCTGAATCGACACAAATCGAAGCTAAATCGACGCTAATCAACGCCCGCCGACGCTAAGTCGGCGTTATCTCATCCACTCCCAGACGCTAATCGACGCTAAAGACGAACTTTCGAAAGCGAATCAAGCAAACATAAAAACATGCTCCAAAGCGTCCCCTGACTAGTTGTTTTACTACGTTTGTGTGTTCTCCTGTGTAGCGGGACATGCCCGACCTCATGCTACCGAGTCGTCCCCCTCCGCCTG
The DNA here is from genome assembly GCA_963575745.1 of Prorocentrum cordatum. Lineage (NCBI taxonomy): Eukaryota > Dinophyceae > Prorocentrales > Prorocentraceae > Prorocentrum > Prorocentrum cordatum. Next base: position 84,412 of record CAUYUJ010019800.1, read on the forward strand.
CCGAGCTCTGCCGCAGAGACTCGAGGGTCGAGGAGAGAGGTGTTCGCTCTCGGTCCTCGCCAGGCCGCCATGGGCCTCTGCAGAGGCCTCCGGGGCACTCTGGGGGCCTCCCGGGGCCACGATCCAGGGCGGCAGCGGAACTTACCACCTCCACCACCTGAACATCGTTTAACGATGCTGACCACCTCCGCCTCCTCCTCCTCCTCCACCACCTCCCCCTGGTTCCCCCCCCCCCCCTCCCTCTCCCCCCCCTCCGCCGGCGCCAACTGAGCCACAGGGGCTCCCCCTCCCAAGGCGTGACAGATCGACCCCAGCATCGGGGGGACCCTCCTCCTCCTCCTCCTCCTCCTCCTCCTCCTCCTCCTCCTCGTTCTCCTCCTCCTCCACGTCCTCCCCTCCTCCTCCCCTCCTCCCTCCTCCTCCTCTCCTCCTCCTCCTCCTCGTTCTCCACCTCCTCCTCCTCCTTCTCCTCTTTTCCTCCTCCTCCTTCTCCTCCTCCTCCTCGTTCTCCTCCTCGTTCTCCTCGTCCTCGTTCTTTCTCCTCGTTCTCCTGCTTCCCCTTTCCTCTCCAGCTACTTCTGTCGGCTCGCTATACTCGGAGCGCCTGGCCAGCCGGGCCCCTCGTCCTCCTCGTCCTCCTCCTCGTCCTCCGCCTCGTCCTTCCCCCCCTCTTCGTCCCTCCACGCCGTCCCCTCCCCCCGTCCTCGTCCTCCTCGCCCTCCCCTCCCCCCTCCCTCCTCGTCCTCCTCGTCCTCCTCGTCCTCCTCGTCTTCTCCTCCCCACCCTCCTCGTCCAGCTCGCCCTCCCCTCCCCCCCCTCCAATCGAGCTCATCGACGCTTATCAGTGCTAAATCGGACGCTGAATCCGACGCTACATCGACAATCTCTCATTGACGACCAGACGCTAGCCCACGCTAGAGCCCCGCGAGCTTTACCTTGAACCGAATCGATCGAATCGGAACGGGCCTTTGGGGGGTCGTCTTTTTCGAAGGCCCAACGTGCTGGATAGCCTGGACGGAACGTCAAGACAGGGCTGGGGGGTGAAAAACAACGGCCCTTGGAAAAGGGTCGTGACTTCCGGGCCCCGCATATTTTGGCGGCGAGCGAGGGGGGGAAGTGAGGAGGATAAGGCCTTCTCAGAAGGTTCGGAAGTCTTCCGGCCTTCTGAGAAGCGTGCAGATCCTTCCCCGAAGACGCAGAAAAGCTCTCAGGGGGCGCGATGGCTTCCGAGAGGTCCCGCCGCCTTCTGAGAAGGCCCCCTCCCTCTCACTTCCCCCCCTTCGCTCGCCGCCGAATGTCGCAGATCTCGAGGCGTCGGATCTGTCGGGCACCCATCCGCTACAGCTGCACAACGCCAGGGGCTGCGACAGGCCCAAGGGCACGGCAAAAGGGGCACCCGTCGGCGACGAGGCCGCGAAGCGCGGCGCCACAGCGGAGGAGCCGAGGAGGAGAGGCGGGGGGGCGAGCAGAGGCGCGCGCGGGCCGGCGCGCCGCGGCCCTGTGGACACGGCGGGGCCGTCTCCAGGAATCTCGACCTCGACGATGAGAACGGTCAGAGTTTAAGTCGGGCGTGTCCCTCTGCAGGAGGGGTGCTCAAAAGTAGCCAAAACATGACAATGTGTCGATCATTTGTTTGACACTGTCTGGATCTGTTTCAACTGTTCTAGAGGTGTCCTCCAAAATCCGCCTGTGGGAGACATGCCCGACGTAACGGTAAGACAAAAAGTGCGACGAAACAAATGCGCCAAGATTTGGGTCGAAGCCCGAAAAGCAAAACAACGAAGCTGGAAGCAGGGAAGAAACGGCACACCGAAAACATGAAACAAACATGGCCCTGCCGTTTCCAAGAACGGGACAGCGTGGGACCGGCTCTCCTAAACAGAATAGCTCAAGTTGGGGGTCCCCAAAACCGTGTGGTGACTGACCCGGCGGTGACCTCGAAAGCCCCAAAAACCTCACCGCAGGGTCCGTCACCACACGGTTTCTGGGTCCCTGGGAGCCCCAATTGCTCGAGACGTTCTCGGAGAACGACCCAAGTCCCAAAACCGTGCGGTGACCCCGAATCCCCACCGACTCACCACACGGTGTGGTCACTACCCCGTTTGTGAGCGTTTTCTTATTCGGCGTTTCGACATTGGGTGGAGGGGGGGGGAGGGGGGTCTGGCTCCGGACTTCTGCTTGATGCGACTGTTTGCAACAGTGCGTCCAATGGGGGAGGCTCCACCTGCCTGAAACAGGCGCCAAAAACAGCAAAGATCTACTTCATGGGGGGGGGAGGGGGGGTGCAAGGGCTCGCGCCGATCGGCAAAACAATATACAAGAAAACGCTCACTTTGGGGACCCGCGATCCCGCGTGGATCCCACACGCCGACTTGCGCAACCTGCAGCACAGCCCAAGGACGTAGCGCCCTGCCGCGCGTGAGAGAGCTCCTCGGGGGGGGGGGGGGAGAATACTGGGCGCAGGCCCGTGCGCGCGGGCGCAGCGCAGCGCATGGCCGCGGGGGCTCCCCGGGGGGACACGGGGGCGCAACCCATGGACGCAACCTCGGGCCAAAGATCATCGTCGGGGAGGAGGAGGAGGAGGGGAAGGAGGAGGAGAAGGAGGAGGAGGAGGAGGAGGAGGCGGAGGCGGAGGATGAGGAGGAGGAGGGCCACAAATCATCGTCGGGGAGGCGCAGAAAGACGAAGGCAGGATGAGGGTAATCGACGGCGAGCGAAAGGGGGGAAGTGAGAAGGAGAGGGCCTCCTCCAGAAGGCGGCGGGACCTCTCAGGAGCCCTCGCGCCTCCTGAGAAGCTCGTTGTCGGTATTCGGGGGAGGCCTAGGACATTTCTCAGGTCGGGGGGCCTCCTGGCCTGCTGAGAAGGCCCGCCCCTTCTCACTTCCCCCCCTCGCTCGCCGCCGAAAACGCAGGGGGGGTCCAAAGGGGGGTTTTGGGGAGGATGGTTTCCAGGAGGTGGTCCCCCAGGGGCTTCGCATCCCCGCCGCGGCCTGTGCCAGATCGCCCTCGGGAGGCTCTGAGAGAGCGTTCCGGAACGCTCTGGAGCGTTTCTTCCTCCCTGTGGGCCTGCCCGTCAGAACATCAAGATCGATGGGCCTCGCTCGCGCTCGATGTGGGCCTGCCTGAACGTGCGCACCCAGCTCCTCGGCTCGGAAGTTCCACTGTTCTCCTAGGAGGCCACGGAAGATCAATGGCCCAGGCGGCGGATACGTGATTCGGCTCAGGAGCCCGAATTCACACCTGCTCACAAATCTTGGTGGTCTGCTTTTCATGTTGTGTCCGGCGGCTTCTGCCGAGGAAGAGATGTGAACTTCTCGATCCCTCGCGTCGACTGCGACGCCCTTTGTGGAACTGCACATGTACGAACCTCGCCTCGGATCAGAAGCATAGGAGCAAGAACCCCTGAGCACGAGCGCTGCTCTGGGGAGCCGCGCGCCTCCTCAGAGGGGTGGGAGGAACCGTTTCTCCGAAAGCCCACCACCCACCCCCGTCGCCACGTTCCCTTTGGGGAAGCCAAAAGGTACCGATACCGCTACTCCCAAGACCTCTCCTGGGGTGCGTTCTGCCTCGGATTTCGGGGCGAATCCAGCGGTGGCGACGAAGGCCTCCCAGGAGGCCCCAAGAAGGGGAACACGAGGAAAGGGTAGAGGTATGTGTTCCGTTTCCTCCTCTGACCCTTGCTCCGTTCGGGCGAAGCGCTAAAAGCAAGGGGGGTACCGAATCGGCTCACGTGCTGGGAGCATGCCAACATGGGTTAGGGATCCGTGAGTCGCTAGCGAGCGGGCCCCGGACCCATGGATCGGGAAGGCACCCCCGGCACACAAGCCCCATGCCGGCTCCTCTTGGCGACCGCGCGCGCCGACTCTGCCTGGACACGAGGCCCGTCGCTGATCCGCGCGCCTCGCTGGCGCTCCCTCCAATAGGAGGCCACATGCGAACCCTGCCCCACCACCCCACGATTCCCGAGGGGGGAGGTGACCCCCACATCTCCCCTTCGCAATCGTGGGGTGGTGAGGTAGGGTTCGCATGTGGCCTCCTGTCCAATGTGCACCCGACTGTTTCTATCCAGCGCCCCGGCGCCGGAGGCGCCAACATGGATCTGGCTGTATTGAAGGGGCCCAAGGACACACAAATAAATACACACAAATAACAGGATTCCCGATATGTTCTGGGTTTCTGTCTTCCCCCCCACTTCCCATATTTCCCCATAGTTTCTGGGGAATCTACGATGAATTGTGTCTGTGTGTTTCTTTCCCTCCTGAATGCGGCCTCCTGCCCAATGTGCACCCGGCTGTTTTTATCCGGCGCCCCAGCGCCCCCGGCGCCGGAGGCGCCAACATGTATCCCCGGCGGTATCCGGGTGTGTCCGGGAGGGCGCCCGGCGGCGGGGCCGAGACCGGCAGAGTGCAGCTGATGTCGTGCCCGCCTCCTCCTCCCCTCCTCCTCCTCCTCCTCCTCCTCCTCCTCCTCCCTCCTCCTCGTCCTCCTCCTCCTCCTCCTCTCCTCCTCCTCCTCCTCCCCTCCTCCCTCCCTCCCTCCCTCCCTCCTCCCTCCCTCCCCTCCCTCTCATCCCTCCTCTGTTCCCTCCCCTCCTCTCTTCCCTCCCTCCCTCCCCTCCCTCCCCTTTCTCTCTCGCCCCACGCCCCCCCACCGATGTGCCATGATTTGCGCACGTCGCCGAGAAGCAGCTGCCACGATGAGAGCGAGTTCTGGATCAGCCTCGTCGTCAAGCCTCGCCCCATCCTGGATGGGCCCATCCCCAGCGGTGGTTAGCAATAAGCAGGAACTCCTAACCCTTTGGGAGGGAACCTACGTCAGGAGGACCAAACAACGTTAGGAATAGGATGTATTTTTCCTGCAGGTGAACCAGACCACACCGCCTTGATCTATGATCCCTCATGCGGAGACGGGGACTTCAGTGAGGCCACGTCTTCATCGTGGTATTAGGGCTACAGTCGACATCTATAGTAAGGACGGGCGTTAAGGACACAAAGGCCTTGGACGCAGATGTTGGTACTTTTCGGGCGGCTGACTGCCAAAACACTGAAGGGCTGGCTCGTGAAAATCGCGAAGGACGGGCCGCAGAGACAAGGACGCAAGGCTATCCTAAGGACATCCGTGCGTCCTTACTATGAATGTTGACTGTAGGGGCTCCTCTGTTCTCGATGAAGTCTCCGGTGGCAACTCATGGGAGCGTCCCGCACCATCTTGTCGGCTCTCGCGAATCGACGCTAATCGACGCTATGTCGAGGCTAATCGACGCTACATCGATGTTAATCGACGCTAACCGGTGCTGCATCGGCGCCATCTCATCGCCCACAGACACGAATCGACGCGAAGCGACGCCAAAGACGGACTTGCGAGGGTATACGAGGCTCCCATGATTTACGATTGACTTGCTATGAGTGTTGACTGGAGGGGCTCCTCTGTTCTCGATGAGGTGGTGCAGGGACCCTCAGCGTAGAGGAGGAGGAGGAGGAGGAGGAGGAGGAGGAGGAGGAGGAGGAGGAGGAGGAGCAGGAGGAGGAGGAGGAGGAGCAGGAGAAGGAGGAGGAGGAGGAGGAGGAGCAGGAGGAGGAGGAGCAGGAGGAGGAGGAGGAGGAGGAGTGGCCGGGCCTGCCCCCCGATGTGGGAGAGCGGGCGCCGCCGCGAAGCCCGACGGGGACGGCGGTGGGGTCCGGCGGGGGGCCACGGGGGCCTCCCGCACCAGCGTGTCCGCTCTTGCGAGCCAGCGCGAATCGACGATACATCGACGCTCCTCGACGGTACATCGACGCTAACTCGGCGCTATCTCATCCACTCCCAGATGCCGCCGCCAAAGACGGATTTGAGAGGGTATAGCAGGCTCCCATGGTTTGCTACCGAGTTCCCTCGTTTTGTCTTCAATCCGCCTTTACTGCAAAACGAGACCGAACCGAAAGTGGCCCCCACGAAATCACCGAAACACCGTTGAGGTCACCCCCTCCAAGTGGGGATGGGGATAGGTCTAGCGATGCCGCATGGAGGAAGAGAGTCCTGGAACCCAAGGCTTTCTGCAGGAACCTAATGTCATAAGGGTGACAAGTCTCCCAGACGAGCCAGTTCAGACCCTGCGCCCCGTCTGGAACCATCTGCATAGAAATACAGCCCCCCCGGGGCCGCGCCAAGACGGCGCGCTCGAGAACCTTCTCCAGCTGAGAGCGATAGGCCGAAGCGTGAGAAATCATCCGACGCCCCCCCGAAGTCTCGAATGGCGTCGAGGAGCCCCCCTTTTCCAACCAAATGCGAACATGGCGCAAATCAAATTCCCCCCCCCCCCTCCCAGGCGTCTGCGACTTGCGCCGCGTTCAGCCAGACCCCCCTCTCTGGGCCAACTGGTGACAGAACCTGAAGACCCGGCCCAGAACCCCCCCCCCAGACAGATCGAAACAGATCCTCCCCGCCGATCAACCGCCGCGACAGATCCCCCCCGCCAAATCAGGCCCGCCCCCCTCTCGCCAAGATAGCCCGAACCAGACCCCCCCCTTCAAATGTGACCCATACACACTTCCCAGACCGAGTTGTCTTGGACGGTCCCAGGGCCCTGCAAGGGCTACGGGAGCCAGAAACCTGCGAATCCAGGACCCCATTCTGTCAGGATCCTTTCTCCAAAAGGAAACAAGATCGGTGGCCCGCGCGGATTTCTTGGATCGGCCTGGGCTTTCGAATGTGCATGTGTATGCTATGCCTTGCTGAAACCATCCCTAGTTCACCCGATAGGCGTGTCTGCGGAAGCGCAGGCATCGTGCGCCTCGCAGGACCTTTTTCCGCAGCCTGTCCGGAGACTCTAGGGTCCCTCTCGAGATCCTTCAATGCTGGCAAAAACCATGCCTCCATCCTGGAAACACCAGGATCAATCAGCATCGAATCAGGAAAGCGGATCGAATCGGAATGTGCGTAGGATCGGGCTGCATCGGCACGAGGTCGGAATCGAATTGGATAGGCCGCGCCAGGATGCACAACACCTCCACGCAAGCATTGGGCCGCATCGGATCGCCAGAACATCGAAATCAAACTGGATCTGGGGAGACCAGAAGGTACCGATACCGCTACTCCCCGGACCTCTCTCGGAGTGCGCTCTGACCAGAATTTCGAAGCGAATCCAGCGGTGGCGACGAGGGCCTCCCAGGAGGCCCAAAAAGGGGAAAGCGGGGCAAAGGGTAGCGGTATGGGTACCTTTCACTTTTCTGAGGATCATGCTGGGCAAGACCGGTATCAAATCGGATCGATCGAATCAAAATGGACCCAGCTCTTGGCTGCTCATTCTGGGGACCTTCCTGGAGCCACTCGCTCCACTTGTGCGTCGAAGCTGCGTCGACCGTCCGTCGACCTCGAGTCGAACTTGAGCCGAACCTGAGTCGAACCTGAGTCGAACTTGAGTCGAAGCTGAATCGAACTTGAATCGAACCTGAGTCGAACAGATCCGTTAGGCGGGCTCCAGGAAGGTCCCCCCCAACAAGCATCTACCAGCTGGCTTCGCGACGCGATCCACGGGAGCCCGAAGGGGCCTGCTGGGCCATCTCGTGCAGCCCCGGCACCTCCTGGCCCAGCAACGAGGGCTGGAAGAGCGCCTCCGGCGCCCGGAAGCGCTCCGTGCCCGCCGCGACGATGACGTTCTTGCGGGCGGCGGGGGGAGCAAGATCTGAGAGGAGGGAAGGGTGCCCATAGCTCGAGCCTTCCCTCGTTCTCCACTGCCGGGTTCGTCGCAACTGGAGGCCCTCGTCGGAGGCCCTCGGAGGCCCTCGTCGCCACTGTTCGGACTCGCCTCGAAGCTGTGGTCAGAACGCACCCTGGGAGAGGTCCTGGGAGTAGCGGTGCCGGCACCTGTCGGTCGCCCGAAGATCGGGGGATGTCAGCTGACCTGAGACGGAGGCAGGATGAGGACACAGTCGGACACTCGAGAGCCAGCTGGTCTGGAGGACCTGCCCAGGCCCCCTCCAGCCCCTCCAGCGCCTGGAACGAGTCGATCTACGCGTCTTTTTGTGTCAACAGCTTTCGTCCACTGGGGGGCCCTCGCCGGGCCCGAGGACCGTCGGACAACGACTCAGGATGCAAGGCAAGGCCCAGGAAAAGGGTAGGGTTTTTCGGGAACCACGCGTTGAAAAAATGGCACCAGAGAAAAGCCCCAATCAGTGGATGGTTTGACAGCATTGAATCGATCTTACCAGCTGACATCCACTGATTGCCATCGATCTCTGGGAACTCGGGAACCCGGGAACCTGGAACCCACCGAAAACGGCCCGGAACCAATAACCAAGAACCCGGGAACCCGGAACTGGGGACCCGGGAACCCACCCGACCACCAAAATCGGCGGGAAACTTTCGCCAAATCTTTCAATATCCGCTAGGACCCCTTCAGTGAAAGCACTGATTGGGGAATATCCGGTAGGACCCTGGCTCTCTGGTTTCGGACGAGGGTAAATCGAGAGCCACTGGGTCTGGACGACGCATCGGGCACACAGTCACCGTCCCAGCGCGTTCCGAAAAAACGCTCTGGCAGCGTTCCAGAACTCCCTGACGCAACTTTTTTCCTCATCCCAGGCATGCTTGACGGCCACCTCGCCGAACCTGGCCAGGCCCATCGGTATGCCCTCCCCGGCCAAGCCAGGAGGACGCAGGCACCGATCCGAGGACAATGATAGTCAGTTGGCGGCCACCGAGGCGGGGCGAGCAGTGGAAGCGAGAAGCGAGTGTGGGAACCGTGGTCTGAGGCGGCCCAAGTGGGGCCAGAGCAGAAGGGGTCGAGAAGGCGGGTGGCTCCAACTGATGATTGGCCTGCGGCGCCGCGCCGATTGTCCATCTCAGGTGCGGGCCGCTTCCTCCGCTCCAACCTCCGACTTTGTCCCCATACTTTCAATTTGGGGTTCCTATTATTGGTGTGACGCTTCCACCTCCTCCACCTCATCCACCTCTTCACCTCCCGCCTCATCCCGGCCTCCGTCTCCTGACTCACACTCAGACGCATTCTCAGATTCACTCACTATCCGAAGCTCAAGCCCGCCCACACTCAGAAGCCACCACCCAAACTGATACCAAATCATACTTAAGCTGCTTTGCCTCAAGTTTACTCACGCTCAGACTCGCTCGCACTCAGACTCGCGAGGTCAAACTCACTCATGCTCACACCCACCCACACTCAGGACCCACCGCGATGTAGCAAGCATGCGCTTGAGCGCCACAAAGGGGTAGCCGTTGGGGAGCGTTGCAATCAAAACTGATAGCACGGTTGCACGATAAGGATCCAAGAGCCTTGGAAGGCCGTGCCAACACTTTTCGAGCGGGGCGCGGCCAACGAAAGTGGCCAAGGATGGGCCGGAGGGAAAGGATGCAAGAGAAACCTTGGGAGGCCGCTCATCCTTACTACCAGCGTTGGCTGTTCTTACACTCGCCCGCGAACGCCCAGAATGTGAAGATGTCTCGAGCGAGGCTTTCGTCTCGCGGCTCCGACCCCTCCTCTTGGAAGAGCAGGCTCTGGGGATGTCTCGGACGCGGCGGCAATTCTATAGCACCCCGCGGCGGCGGGCGAGCGCCGGAGCGTGCTAGACTCGCCCGCTCGCGCCCAGAGTGTATGGATGTCTCGAGCGAGGCGCCTGTTTGTTGGCGGCGCGTACAAGGGGGTATGGGGGAGGGGGGAAGGCTTCTCAGGAGGCTGGTTCTTAAAATGAGCTGGTCCTAAATCTATAACTAGCCAAGGCCCGCGCCTTCTGAGAGGCAGGGGTGCTTCAAAGAAGCTTTCCCCCCTCCGCCTCCCCCCCTCTGCGCGTGGCCGATCTTCTTTGGAAACAGACTGCGCGGATGTCTAGACGCTTGTTTCATCACCCCACACGGGAGCCACCAAGGGGCGCTGCACTCTCCCGTTCGCGCCCAGATTGCAGGGATGTCTTGAGCGAGGCGTTTGTTTGGTGGTCGAGGCTCCTCTCATTTCAACGCCGGTCGTGCGGGTGTGCCCAAAATGGCGCTCGTTTCAGCACCACAGAGATGGGCGCCATTCAAAACCCCATGGTCACCGCGATGGCGCATGCGAATATTCTCTCTCACACACAGCCACTCGCAGCGGCAAGTGCCAGGCACCCACAGGAGGAGCCGCCAATGTGTGTTACAGTTGCCCGTTCGCGCCCGGATCGCGGGGATGTCTCCAACGAAACCGTGGTTTGGGCACCCCTGGCCCCTCTCTCCTCCGAGCCCCATGATCACAACGATGCAGCCGGCATCCCACTTGGGTGCACCAAGGGGGGGCCTGCCACGGGGTAGCACACGGCGGCAGAGAGAAGGCAACACACGGCGGCAGGGAAAAGAATAGAGCAACGCCGGCACTCGGAACTGCACGTGGATTCCACGCTCTGGTGATCACAGAGAAGAGCATATGAGAAAGTCTTTGCACAGATGGGCGCGCCCACTCTGTAGCGTTGCCAGCCTGCGGCGGCCACGCACCCATGGTGGCGGGCAAGTTGTGTGACCTCTCTCGAGAGAGCCCTCGGGCGCGGCCCTCGGGAGCCTCGGACGGTGCTGGCGTGACCCCCTGTTGGACCCATGGCCTGACAGGGCTGTGTGACCTTTTGTGCCGGCCCCGACCGCCGCCCCCACACGGAGCCCCCGCGGCACGAGGCAAAAATCCGTGGCGCCGTGTGGGGGGCCCCTTGGTCGAGTCGTGGCTCCGCGGCCGCGTGCGAGCCTCCGCGGCGCCGAGGTGCGGCCGACGGCCGCAGGGCAGGCGGAGGGCGGCCGAGTCGGGCGAGAGCGCGAGGAGCGGAGCATCCCTGCTGGGGGCACTGCCCCGGAGGCAGCTCGCGCCCTCGGCGGGAGCCTCAGGGACCGCCGGGCGGCCGGCGGGGGCTGCGCCTGAGAGCGGAGGCCAGAGGCACGGATGCAGCAGCGTGCGTCGAGGACAGTGGTGATCCTCCACGTCCTCCTTCCTTTCCTCCTCCTCCTCCTCCTCCTCCTCCTGCTCTCCTCCTCCTCCTCCTCCTCCTCCTCCTCCTCCTCCTCCTCCCTCTCCTCTCCTCCTCCTCCTCCTCCTCCTCTTCCTCCTCCTCCTATTCCTCCTTCTCCTCCTCCTCCTCCTCCTCCTCCCACAGACGCTCGAAGCGTCCACCCGCCACCACCCGTGGGGCACGTATTGCGGGTTTTGTCTCACTGTTGCAGGCTTTGGGCAGCAGATTGAAACTAGATTTAACACTACATCTTCCAAGCTTCCTCAGGGCAACAGCGTAAGACTGTTCGTTCTTATCCGCTCGCGTGCCACTCACCACGTGTATCCTAAATCCTCGATGCCCGCCCCCTTTGTCTTCGATCGTACCCCTTGGGGGTGTATTTCTCTCACCTGCAACGTGTCTTTCGTGCAGCCCGTAAGGCAGGGGAGAGAGGACGGACGGAAGGAAGGACAAGGGGGAGGGATGAGGATGGAGCAACAGAGAGAGAGAGAGAGAGAGTAGCAGGAGGGGGGCTAGGAACAGAAAGTACGTGGCAGAACCAGACGGGCAGATCGGGCGGGTAGATCCAACCAGGCGGGAAGGCGGGCCCAAGCGGCCAGGTCGAGCAAGTGGGTTGCTGAAGCGTGCGTCCTGCTTGAATCGCGAAGAGATCTCGAGCGATAGCGCGATTCAGTAGGACATCGTACAAGAAACCAAAGCAAGAGTGTGATTCCTGTGTGTCGAGGGGGCGGCGTCTGAAAACATTGTGAGGAAGTCCCACGCAAGAGGGCCATGTGTGGATACATTATGAGGAAGTCCCGCGCGAAAGCGCGACTTCTCAATACATCATGGATAAGTATCAGGCGGGAGCCGCTGTTGTTGTGAACTGGGGGCCGAGAGCGCAGATTGAGCACGAAGATTACCCCTGGTAAAGATCAGGGTGCGAGCCCCGACGGGGGCACTTCAATCGAAAACACACATAACGTGCACCGGAGGGGGGTCAACAATAATCACTGTCCAAGAATGAGAGTTCAACAACAACTGTCATCTTAAGACTGTTCGCTCCGACATGCTCGCACGCCATTCAAGACTTATATCCTAAACACATCGTGCCCGCCGTCACCGTCTTCGATCGTACCCCCTTGGGGGTATATCTTCCTTACCTGCCACGTGTTTAGCGCAGCCTCTAAAACATGGGAAGAGCGGGCGGGTGGAAGGGGGGGGAAGGATGGAACACGAGAGAGTTCTGCAGGACAGAACGTACGTGGCAGAACCACACGTGCAGATCGGGTAGGTAGACGCGAACGGGCGGGTCGGGAAGGCGCACCGTGGCGGCCAGGTCGAGCAAGCGGGTTGGTGAAGCGTGGGTTGAGCAAGCGACCGCGCGATGTGCAATCAAATCGTTAGAGAGGCCACAGCGAGAGCGTGATTCCTGAGTGTCGAGGGCGCGGCGGTTGATTCAACTGCGAAGGAGTCCCACGCGAGAGCGCGATTCTTGCATACATTGTAAGGAGGTCCCGCGCAAGAGCGCGATGTCTCAATAAACTGTGAGGAAGCATAAGGCGGGAGCCGTTGCCCTTGTTGTTATTGTTCGTGCTCTTCTTGTTGTAGTCCAGGGCCCAACAACCTAGTTTTGGTGGCACCTGGATGTCCTTTCTAACAAACCAGGTGCGAGCCGCGGGAGGAACATGTTAATCGGAAAACTAAACCCCGGAGGGGGGGGTCAACAATACGTACTCTTTAGACATGATGATTCAACAACAACAACAACAACAACAACAACAACAACAACAACAACAACAACAACAACAAGAACAATAACAACAACAACAACAACAACAACAACAACAACAACAACAACAACAACAACAACAAAAGCAACAACAATCATTTCAAGACTGTTCGCTCCAATCTGCTCGCGTGCCACTCAACACGAATATCCCGAGCCCTCGGTACCCGCCCTCTTCGTCTTCGACCGTGCCCCCCTCAGGGGGCACATCTTCCCTACCTGCCGCGTGCAGTTGGCGCCCCCCTAGCACAGGGGAGGGGAGGCCCTTCCCTCCTCCCTTCAAGGGAGGAGGAGGAGGGGGAGGAGGAGGGGGAGGAGGAGGAGAGGGAGGAGGAGGAGGAGGAGGAGGAGGAGGAGGAGGAGGAGGAGGAGGGAGAACAATGAAGCACGAGAGAGATGTGCAGGAGGAGAGGCAGGAGAAGGAATAGGAACGGCAGCTCCAGGCGGGCGGGTCGGGTGGGCGGACCCTAACGTTCAGGTCGGGTGGGCAGGCCCATCGGACCCTGGGCGAGGCGAGCGGGTCTCTGAAGCGTGAACCCAACAGGGATCGCGAAGAGATGTGGAAATATTGCGCGGCTCCCAAGTAAACCGTTAGGACATCCAGGGCAAAAGCGTGATCCCTGAGCATCGAGGGCGCGGCGTTTGAATACATTGCGAGGACGTCCCACGCGAGAACGCGATTGCTGTGTACATTCTGGGGGAGCCATGCGCGAGAGCGCGAATTTGAAATACATTGTGAAGGGGTATCAGGCGGGAGCTGCTGTTATTGTGAACAGGGGGCCAACCATGCAATTCGGTGACACCAGACTTTCTTCATAAATACAGGATGCGAGCCCCAGAAGGCGCACCTCAATTGAAACAAATCAATGGTGAACGGAGGGTGGGGACGAACAGTAACCGTTCTTTAGATTTTAGAATTCAGCAACAATCATTTTAAGACTGTTCGCTTTTACCACTCGCGGACCACTCCACACGTAGATCCCGAACCCTCGATACCTGCCCTCTTCGTCTTCGATCCTACTTCCATAAATGCCACGTGGATTTAGTGCAGCCTCAGTTATATGGGAAGAGAAGACGGACGGAAGGGGGATGGAGAAGGATGGAGCATGGAGAACGGGATTAGCAGGAGGGGGGCTGGGGCAGAAAACACATGGTAGAACCAGACGGGCAGATCGGGCGGGTTGACCCTACCGGGCGGGCGGGTTGGGAAGCCGGGCCCAAGAGGCCAGGTCGAGAAGGCGGGGTTGTGAAGCGTGAGCCATGCATGAATCGCCAGGATGCTGCGAGCGATAGCGCGACTCCCACTTCAATCGAGAGAAAACATTGCGAGAGCGAAATTCCTGAGCGTCGAGGGCGAATTGCGAAGAAGTCCCACACGAGAGCACCAATCCTGCGAAAATTGTGAGGACGTCCCACGCGAGAGCGCAATGTCTTAATACGTTGTGGGTCAGTATCAGACGGGGCCCGTTGCTGTTGTAGTCTGGGGGCCAACGACCAACTTTGGTGACCCAGCACTTCCCCTGATCAGAGAACGGGGTGTGAACCCCGGGAGGAGCACGATTGAAAAACACAAGAAAAACACTGGGCATGGGGGATGAACCATACGCACCCCTTCGGCAACAACAAGAAAAACGGCCGCCCCATTTTTTCGGAACCTCAGATCTCGGGGTAGGTGTATATCGGCGGCGGGCACAAAACGGTAGAGGGAGGGGGGAAGGCTTCTTTCGACTACACGCAAGAGTGACCCTTGGTAAGAGTGACCTTTGGTGCGCAGCTTTTTGGGGACCGCGGGGGGACCAAACACAAGCGCGCAATACGCTACTATCGCATCGCGTTTGGCGACCGGGGGAACACATTTGGCCCGCACCAAAGGTCACTCCGGCGAAAGGTCACTCTTACGTCTAGTCGATTCTTGAAAGGCGGTTGCCTCTTAGAATGCGATGGCCGCCCTTCTACGAAGCCAGGGGCGCGCCGCCTCATTAGAAGCACCCCGCCAGCTTCTTAGAAGCACTGATCTGCTTCTGGCTCCCAGAAGCACGCCACCTGCTTCTCAGAAGCACGCCAGGAGCAGCTTCTAAGAAGCAGCCACGAGCTTCTCAAAAGGGGCGCCCGCGCCTTCTCACAAGGGAGTGCTTCTAAGAAGGCTTCCCCCCTCCCGCCATGTGCGCGGCGCATTGAAATAAGAAGAGGCGCCATGAAATCTGGGGAGATATCATCATTGCCCCCGCCATGATATTCCCCCCCCCCCTAGTATCAGCCCCCTCTTGGCCGAGGGAGCGAGGCGGGACGTGAAGCCAGGAAAAGGCTAAGAGGGGAGGGGACGAGTAACAAGAGGTATGGCGACACCACAACCGCCATTAGCGGGACGTTCGGCTGGCCAATAGATTTCGGCCTCAACTCGGGGATGTACGATGGGAGGGCGTCGCTCTACGATACTAGCGCGTCTCAATCGCAGCCTGGGAATGTGTGCCCGAGCCCCCAGGATCGGATGCGAGACATCGCCTGTGAAAGAGGGGAGGGGGACGCGGGCGGGCGAGGCTCAGATCATGCCCGCGCTGCGTGTGGCCCGGCGCACCCTCTCCCCCCTGCCAGCCGCACCTGTGCCGCTGCACCCACGGCCCCATAAACGGGGACCCTGAGACACCAGGACGGTGGCACGCTGAAGCACGCTGCAACCAGCGGGTCGCACCGTCCTCCCTGCTCCGCTCCCTCCCGCTGGGCTCCGAGGCCCCCCGTGCACCTCCGCCGTCCTGGCACGCGCCGTGGCAGATCCGGCCGGCATGTCTGCCTGCGGCCACCGGCCCTCCCTCCTGCCCGCCCAGTTTGGGGTGCCAGGCCACTCGACTTTCACTCTCTCTCTCACACACACACACACACACGCACACACGCACACACACACACAAACACACACACACACACACCTCCCGGGCCCATCCTCCCGCGTGTCTTTGGTGTCCCGAAACGGTGCGGTGACAGACCGTGCGGTGACCTCGGAAGCCCAAGAGACGCACGGTCTTGGGACCCTGAAGGCCCCTGTCGCCCGAGACATCATCGGACAGGAACTCGAGTCCCAAAACCGTGCGGTGACCCCGAATCCCCACCGACTCACCGCAAGGTGTGGTCACCACACCGTTCGGGGGCCCCCGGGCGTGTCGCGGAGGAGGACAGCGCGCTCCGACGCCGCAGTGCTCACACCGGTGTCCCCAGGCTCCCCCAGGCGGCGCTCCTGGTCGGGCAGCGCGAAGCTCTGGTCCAGGTCGGTGACGTTGGCCGAGCCGTAGAGCTCGGCCGCGAAGTTCTCCGCCACCTGGGGGCCCGATCGGAGCAATCAAAGGTGGAGGGCTGTTCCGTGGAGAGGGCCCAACCTTCACGCATTCGTCCCTGCACCAGTTTCTTCCTCATGGACCGATCAGATCACCGTGGCCAGCCTGGCCGGGGATCCTGACCTGAAGCCCAGGTCGTTGAGGTAAACGGGCCAGGGCTTCTCTTGCCTCCTCAATCCCAGCGCTCTGGTTCAGTTTGCCTTACAAATCGTTGCTCCTTGTTTCGGTCGCGCGGTCTCTTTCTGATGATTTGCCATTCTGGTAAAATTGTATCTGCAATCGTTCTGCAATAACTCCTCCTTGCTACTTCTCGAGGGGCTGGCTTGCTCGGAGGCGAATTCCATCCTCAAGCATTGCGGGGCGGTGGAGCCACTCAGAACCGCGATAGCAGAGTGGCAGCAACAGGGTGGATACACGTGCGGGGCTTGCCGTAGGAAGCTGGATCTGTGGTGTGCATGCAGCTGCTGAAGTTCGTGGTGTTGAAAGTGGCTGCGGTGGCGTGAGGTTTTTTCCCCCAAGATCGTTGATTGTCTCACGCGTCCACAGCATACTGCGGTTGGGGGCACCCAAAGGTGCCGATACCGCTACTACACAGACCTCTGCCTGAGTGCGTTCTGACCAGAGTTTCGAGGCGAATCCAGCGGTGGCGACGAGGGCCCCCCAAGAGGCACCCAAAAGAGGAGACCGAGGGAAATGCAGCGGCATCGGTACCTTTCCTCCGCTGAGCATTATTGTAAGCTGTGAGCGTTGGAAGGCGGTGTTGCTTCCTCTCCTCGGCACTGCCGCTCGCGTGCCGCGCGCCCTGACGTGACGGACGCGAGATACGCCGCTTCGAGCGAGCCCCACCGAAAGCTTAAGCGTTTCTTCCCGACGGCGCGCGGTCGCCTAATTGGTCGACAACAGCCGCTTCTGGATTCAAGAAACGGTTCAACCGTGCTCCATGTAGTCACGTTATGTCGTGCTGTGCTCTAACGTGTCCTGTTTTGTTCTCGAGCTGGCGTGACGTCGTGACGCCTTTGACGTTAGATACGCCGCCTGTCATAATGCTCGTCTTTTTCTTATGTGTCTCTTCTGATTGAGTGTGTTGTGTTGGCCATCTCTGTAATCATTCAATGTGAAATCTTATGGTATGATCTGCTCTACCACACTATGTGATAGTATGTCAAATTATGCTATAGTATGATTTGCTCCGCGATCCTGTTGGCAGCTCGGCCCAGTATAGTACATTATGATACACAATGCTCGACTGGTTGCTGTGCTTTGCTGTCGTAGTATGATATGTTCTGTGATGTTGTCACCATGTAATGTGATATGGTATGCCAAGGTGTGTTATCGTATGATTGGTTATGGCTCGGTTATGTTATGTCATGTTGCGCTCAATCGTGTTCGTCGAGGGCGCGAGGCGGGATCATCGGGACAACTTGGGGTCTGGTGGCCGCGGTATGCAGGGTGGGGCTGGTCGGGTGCGAGGCGGGACACCCGGGATACTCGGGACGGGACTCTCGGGACAACTCGGGCGCTTGCGGCCGCGGGATGCAGAGTGAGGCTGGCCGGGGAAGCCTGCTCCTGAAACCTAACAACCCTCCTCCTCCTCCTCCTCCTCCTCCTCCTCCTCCTCCAACTCCTCCTCCTCCTCCTCCTCCTCCTCCTCCCACCTGTTTTTGGAACCTGTCGGGTGGGGAGTGATGTTGCCACCCTCGCCCTGCCGCCCGTCCTGCACGCGCTCCGTCCTCTTCACGGCCGTTCGCCGCGCCATGTTCGTCGACCCCTCCACGCGTTGCTAACGCTTCTTGAATCTCAGCACCTTGAGGTGTTCCTGGAAACACACCGCTCTGACCAGAAAGAAGAAGCTTGAAGTTGTCGAATCACTTGTTGTTCGCCGCTTGCTTTACGGCCTCAACTTCGCCCGGTTGACTGCCGCAAACGTCTGGAGCCTAGATAGGTTCCATAGTACGTCTCCCGCATCTCGAACCAGCACATTTATGTACTTACTATTCTGGTGTATAGCCCTCTCGCTCCTGCACAGAGTCTCCGCAAGAAGGCTCCGAGCGTGGACCGACCGATCCTGCAAAACCTCAACTTCGTTTAGCGAGAACTCAGGGTCTAACCGACCACGGCGGCCAGCGCACCAGATGCGATAACGCGGATGCGATAACGGATACATGCGATAACGCAGACAACAGCTGCAGCAACGAAGAAATACCTGCATCACTCTGTGACGCGCGATGAAACCAGCGCTGTTGAGATCCTCCGAGAGTTGAGGTTCTGTTGATGTTGCCGACAGGAACAGAGGGCACCCACAGTCGCAACATCGGCGCTTCTGCTTGTCGCATTGCGCTGGGAACGGAAAACACCAGTCGTAACGGATGGCCCGCTCAGGAGCCGTAGAGAAACAAGCCTCTCGATCTGGAAGCGAGGCCTTACCTTGACCACCCCATGATGTATGTTACTCCCATCGTACTTTAGAACCACATCCCAAACATAATTTCGAGCACCCAGAAAAGTATCGAAACAGTGTCGAAAGAGTGTCGCCTCCCAGGGCCCGACACGCCCAACCCCCCCAGTTTCGGTACATTCTTGGTGCTCGAAATTCTTTTTGGTGATCAAGGTTAAAGTAGGCTGGAACATCATAACCCATCATGTTGAACCACTACTCCCGCACTGTCTACGACAGGGGCGGTGAGGGGGGGGAGAGGCTCCGTATGCCTGCGGGCAGATGCGCTGTCTTTCGGGGGGCGGGAGGGGGCAGCAGCTCGTACGGGCCAGGTATATCCTCTGAGCATCCCTTTCGTCAGAGACCTTTCTGCCAACGCATGTTTGGGAACAATGAAGAAAAGAAAGCCGAGGGGACTCCGAGAAGCAAGCTCGAGCGACAACATCCGGTATCGCGCCTGCATTGCGCTCGAGTTGGTGGTGGCAGCGCGGGTGGTCGTGGTCGCGCGGGCCGTGCGCTTTCGGCGCTGGCCCGGGGAGCAGCTGGCTGATAGCTCATAGTAGCTGGCTGCCCCCGATCGCCATGGCCTTACCCTTGCACTCCTCTTCCTCCTCATCCTGTCGCGTCTCATCTTCCCTCCTCCTCGTTCCCCACCACATCCGCCTCCGCCTCATCCTCGCCACTTCGTCCTTATTCTCCTCATCTGCCTTTTCTTTTCCCCGCCCCTCCGCATCCCGACTAATTCTCGAAATGATATGTTCCCGCGATGGTGTCCGCCATGGCGTGCCACTGCGACAATTTGGCTCGAAGCGGGGCACTCCAATATAGACAATTCCGCACGGTCGAAGTAAACCAGTTCTACCGCCTGCCAATCATGGCCATCGGCCTTGACATATGTCGCCGCAGAACACTTGCGTGGAGGCGGCGAGGCCGGTACGTATCTCGAGGGGCCGCTCCAAAGAAGCGCATCCTGGCAACTCTATCTTCTGCCTGGTCGTCCGACTGCGGTTCCGCACCCAAATATGTATACTGCTTCGATCACAAGCACATGCTCCCGGTCGCGCTCTGAGGCCTCTGCCTCCCACAGGCGAGGTCTCCTCCCGTCCGCCCTTCCCTCTCCAGGAGGATGTTCGGAGGGGGGAGCATCGGCCTGGAATCGGCGACGCCTCGTCGATAGATCGGCGATCGGCCCCCGATCCCGTAGCCGTAAATAAGGCGCTGGGCGGGGTAGGTCATCGGACCCCTATCGGTGCTCCATGGGCGATTGGGGGTAGATGCGATCACCACGGAGCTGATCTCCCAACGTTGCCCCTAATCAGCGTTATCCCTTCTCGGCGACTCCGAAGGGCGTGGTTCGCAAAGGGTGCGGTTTGCAACCCGCACCCTGGGAGGTGCGGGCGAGGACCTCGACATAGCTCTCCGCCGCAACACGGCGAGGGCAACGTGGCGTCTCCCAAGCCCCAACGACACAGGTCGCAAACCACACCCTGGGGCAGCCATATCCTTCGTAGTCGCCGACGCCGACCCTCCTCCCTCCGCGCGCACGCCCCCTCTGGCACACGGCCAAAGGAGGAGGAGGAGGCCGCCCGAGCGAGGCGCTCCAACCACCCGAGACTTTGGTGGCAACTCACCACACATGTGATAAAAAACAAGTGTGATTAAAAAAAACAAGCGCGATAAAAAAAAACAAGTGCGATACACAACACGTGTTGTTTGTTTTCACACTTGTTCGGAGCATCGTTGCCGTCCAGCACAGCGCACGATTGCGATACATCCCCGCACGATTTGCTGCAAGGGAACATCCCATACCAGCTTGCCGGCTCTTGCGAAATGACGCTAATCGACGCGAGGACGCTAAATCGACGCTGACCGACGCTAAATCGGCGCTATCTCATCGACTCCCAGACGCTAATCGACACGAGGTCGACGCTCCTGACGGAAGTGTGAGGGTATACCAGGCTCCCGTCATTTGCTACCGAACGAGCCGATCTTCTCCGCAGCCGCGGGCGACCGACGGCCCACGGAGATGGAGCAGCGCCGTCCCTCAGCGACTGCCCTGGCCACTCCTCTCCTGGCTCCTGGAGCCCTCCCACATCCGAAGCAAAACCTGCCTCAACACAAACTGTCGTCGGTGCGCGCGGATTTCTTGGATCGGTGCTGGACCCCCTTGGCGGCGCCGTCGCTGGCGCGCTCCGCGCGCCAGGGGGTGGGCCGTCAAACGTTGTTGCTAGTGTGCATGTTTCTCCTTCCAGTCCGCGTAGATGAGGTCGGAGGAGTTCGCCGCATCGTCGCTGCTTCAGCCGAAAACGGAGAAAACCTCAGGACGTTTTCCTAAGGACTCGCTTCTAGAGGCCTCCTACATGGGGTACGGGTAGATGGGGTCGAAAGTTCGCGCCGCATCGCCGATACATCGTCGATGCATCCGCAATGTATCGGCGATGCACCGGCGATGCATCGGCGACGCCGGCGACGCCTCCGCGACGTCGGCGCGCCACATCGAGCCCCATCGTCAATGCATTGGCGATGCGGCGCGATCCTCCGACCCCATCTGCTCGGACCCCCTCTGAGAGGCCTAGAGCTGCCCCCATGGCGTCCTCTGGCTTCTGCCGCCTCCTGTAGGCGGCGCGCCCGGGGGTGAAGCGAGAACGAGCGAGCCTTCTCAGAAGGCTCGGAAGCCCCCCCGCCTTCTGAGAAATGTTCCAGACCTCTCCCGCGCAAAACTCCTCGGAAGGCGTGAGGACTTCTGAGAAGTCCCGCACTCTTCTGAGAAGACCTTCTCCTTCTCATTTCCCCCCCTCGCTCGCCGCCGCATTTGGCTTTTGGGCCACAGCTCGGGTCTCTCCGGCGGGCGTTCGGGATGATCCGGGCTCCCCAGAGAGACGCCACCGGCGGCCGGCGCAGCTGCCGGCATAAGCACCCCGAGGTTGGAAGAGCGCCGCGAAGCAACGAAAACGTCCGAAGCCTCGAGCCTCGAGGCCGAAAACCGCCGATCCTCGAGCCTCGAGCCTAGAGGCTAGAACGTGCGAAGCCTCGAGCCTCGAGCCTCGAGCCTCGAGCCCTCCCCCCCACGGCCACGTAACACAGCTGCTCCTTCACGGCCACCGCCGCGCGCCGCTCCGGGGCGGTGGCGAAGGAGTAGCCGCGCTAGGGAGGGGGGCGGCGGCGAAGGGAAGGGCCCGGGCGTCGGGGCCGGGGTGCGGCGTTGTGCGCCAGAAACCTGGCACGCCGCAGTTGCCGTCCTATTGGCAGGCTCTCTATTTCATACATATGAATATGGCATCTACATGTACATGGTCTGTGTATATATAAACATGTGCTATGCTATGATAAGATATAATATGGCATGATGTTAGCACATGGGTTATATACATATGTACATGATGATGCACATGCACATACACACACGCATGGCTATCCATGCACATATATCTGCATATGCACAGACCACACATCCGCATGCACGTACATATTCATCTACGACCAATCACATATATATACATACATATACATATATATGATTGAATCGATGAACATATATACATATATATGTATACATAGACATATGTGTATCTGCGTATACGGGTACACGCGCCTCCGTGCCGCGAGGTACTGAATGGAATGTCCTCAGGTACCCTTTCATGTTCTTGCGTTGGATGTGGCACATACTTGTTGCCAGCGGGACCCTGACCCGGAATTCTGGGCGTTCCTGTGCGCTGCCAGGCGCTCTTCGGGCGACTCGCATGGTTTTTGTTTCGCGATGTTTCAATTGCGTATTTCCAACAGTGCTGACATGAGTCTTGAGGTCCGTCTGGAGCCCTCTGGGGCGCAGCTTGGGCCGTTTACGAAGGCCTGCGGGCAAGCCCATGAAATCAACATCACTGAAAGCCATTATTGTGAGGGGAACCGAACTCTATACACCGACGCTTCTTCGGGCCCTACACTTGAGCTCGCTGTTGTCCGGGGAGCACGGGGACAACAAGTAGACACCACACCACCCCGACGTCGCCCCCGACCCTCCAAAAGTCCTCGGATTGAAAAGGAGCCCGCCACCACCGGTCATGTAGATGCTCAAGTTTCCGACATGCAATCCACATCACTGTAAGCACACTGGTTCGTCAGATTCCCACAAGGTCGGCTCCTCGGTGTTACGAGCACCCAGGGCGGCCCGAGAGGGCAAGCCCATGAAATCAACATTGGGAGAAAAACGCCATAAACAGAATCTGTCGGCGCTCCGCGCGGATTTCTTGGATCTGCGCTGACCCCCCTCCCTGGCGCGCGGAGCGCGCCAAGGGCGGCGCCAGAGGCTCCGCCCGGGGGGGCCCCGCGCGGATCCGAGAAGTCCGCGCGGAGCGCCAAGCGTTTGTGTTGAAGGTGTTCTTCCATCTTCGATGGAAGCTTTGGGAACGCACGCCCAGGGGGACATGAGAAGGGGCGGGCCCTTAGTGGGCCCTGGAAACGTCAAGGCCGTTTTTGTTACCGGTTCCGTTTGCCGTTTTTTTGCCGGTTCCGACGCCGTTTTTTTACCGGTTCCGTCGCCGTTCTTTGTATACGGGTTCCCGCTCCGGCTCCAATCCTGGAGCTGTTTGTTGCCGCTTCCGGTCGCCGTTCTTTTGCCGTTTCCATTTTCAAGGGACGCTTTTTTCGGAAACGGTGAAAAAACGGCCCTGCCGCTTCTGGGGCCCACTAAGGACGGGCCTTCTCAGAAGGCTCAGGAGTCTCCCGGCCTCCTGAGAAGCTTCCTAAGCCTGTCCCGAAGGCGCAGGAAACCTCGCAGAAGGCGCGAGGGCTTCTGAGAGGTCCCACCGCCTTCTTAGAAGACCTTCTCCTTCTCACTTCCCCACCTCGCTCGCCGCGACACACAATCAACACGTCTGCAAGCCATCATTCGTCGGAGTTTTGCAAGCTCGGCCTCTCGGTCTCACGGGCGCCCAGGGCGGTCCAAGAAGAGGGCCCCGACATCGCCCTCGAGGATGGCCTCCCCCAGCGCGCGGAGGAGGGATCCAGGCTGGGCCGCAAGAGGGGCCCCAAGAGGCGCCCAACGAGGGGCGGCGTCTCGACACGACCCCCGAGATGACCCCAAGAGGCGCCCAGCAAAGGGGGGAACTCGACACGACATTGCGAGCCCTGGACCCCGGACTGCCCTGCAAGACCGCCAGGAGGCCTCCTCCAATCGGGTCGGGCGAAAGGGGGGGATAGCAAAGGGGGGGGTTGAGAATCAGCTCACGTAGCTGATTTTCCTGGCGCCTCCCGGCGCCAGAGGCGGCTATGTATCGAGGACTGGGCCCCTCGGTGAGGCCGAAACCAGCTGCATGCAGCAAATTTCGTAACCACCCCTTTCCCAATCCCCCCCTTTCGTCCGGCCCGATCCAAGGGGCAGGCCAGTGGAGACCGAGAAGGACGGGCCGCAGAGGCAAGGACGTCAGGGTGCCCCGAGGAGATCCGTGCGTCCTCACCATGCGTTTCGCCCGTAGGGGTGCGCGCGCGCGCGCCTGCGGACGACCGAGAGAGGCCCCTTCAGCCCAACCCGAGGAATGCCAGATCCCGGCCACCCGGAGCAGGAGTCGGGGAGGCGCAGCAGTCTTTAGTCAGCGTGACCTGGAAGGTGGAGGACGGACGGGAAGCGAGAATGAGAGACGGACGGAGAGGACGAGGCTGAGGAGAAAGAGATTGAGGAAGGCACTGCATGAACCCCTGCATTCCGGCCGTCCTCGAAGGCACCATCGGTCGATCAATGTGTTGATTCCAGTCTTCAATCGTTTGCCAATCGTGGTGGTGCGCCAAATCTGTGAAACCTTCCAACGATCGCTGCAACATTTGGCAAAGGACGATGCCATGTCTGGCAATCGTGAATGGCACGGAATTGTCCGCCTAGGCTGTGAACGCCGCTGAGAGACTCGAGCTGTCCCGTGAACGTTGCACCATTCATGGCATATTCTGTTACATATAGGAGGGAAACAAGGGGAGGATGAGGCGAAGGATGAGGACAATAATCATCGGGAAACGAACGTACAAAACTCAAACGCGTTGTGCCGTGCAAGTGCGTGATGCATACAGCTTCTGGAACTACCTCAACTGTGCGCGCGAGAACTTTGTCCAACGGTGCCTTCCAGCAGGCAGCAGGCACACACGAGCACAGCTCGTGCTGTGTAAGACATGTTTGGGGGCACACTATTCGTCGATCCCTGAGGGCCTCAAAATGCCCAACGAACTTCTGTGGGTCCCTGGGGCCATCGGGGCATCAGGAACTTCCGTGGGCTGCCTGCTCGCCGGCCGATGCCATCCATGTTTGACGTGCCTACTGCACCCGAAGCGGGGGGGGAGCAGAACCGATGGGGCCGAGGTCAGCGAGGCGGGGGAGAAGGAGTGAGGCAGGGGGGCGGGTGCAGATAGGAGGAGGAGGACGAAGGGGAGGAGGAGGATGAGGAGGAGGATGAGGAGGAGAAGGAGGAGGAGAAGGAGGAGGAAAGGGAGGAGGAGGAGGAGGAGTTGGCAGGGAGGCTGAGCGGGGGAGGAGGGCCTCCGCGCGCAGCAGCCTGACGAGGTAGTCTGTCAAATCGCTGCCGCCCAGATCCTGCCGCGCCCTCCTCCTCCTCCTCCTCCTCCTCCTTCTGCTGCTCCTCTCCTCCTGCTCCTCCTGTTCCTCCTCCTCCTCCTCCTCCTTCTCCTCCCCTTCGTCGTCCTCCTCCTCCTCCTCCCCCTCCTCCTCCTCCTCCTCCCTCCTCCTCCTCCTCCTCCTCCTCCTCCTCCTCCTCCTCCTCCCCCCCTCCCCCTCCTCCTCCTCCTCCTCCTCCTCCTCCTCCTCCTCCTCCTCCTCCTCGTCTTCCTCCTCCTCCTCCTCCTTCTCCCCCTCGTCTGGGGGACCCCCCTCGGAGAACGGGGACGGACCCTGGGAGGGGCCCGGGGAGATCAGTCTCGAGCGGATAAGGGCTGCACTGGAGAGCGGCGCTGTCTCAACCGACCCTCCTCTGATCAGCGCACGAAGCTGGTCTTCATGGCTCCCACCAGCGCTGGAGGCGCCCATGTATCCAGGAGAACGCCTGGGCGGCGGGGCCGAAACCAGCTGCATGCTACAGATTCCGTGATTCCCCGACGCTTTCCCAGCACGAACCCCGCTTCATCAGACCCGACTTTTCTCCTTCTCCTGCATGCCCCTTTCCTGGTGAGCGCTTTCTTATATTCGGCGTTTCGACATTGAGCGGAGGGGGGGGGAGGGGTCTGGCTTCGGACCTCTGCTTAGTGCGACTGTTTGCAGCGGTGCGTCCTATGGGGGAGACCCCACCTGCTCGAAACAGGCGCCATAAACAGCCAAGATCTACTCCAATGGGGGGGAGGCGAGGGGGGCGAGGGCCCGCGCCGATCAGCAAAGCAACGCATAAGAAAACGATCGTTTTCCTGGCGTTCCTGCTGCTCCGCGGCTTAGACTCTGGAGGACAAGCCCTGGTCGCCGCCGAAGGTGCGCACCAGGCCATGCTGGCCGGGAGAGCCCACAGGATGACACTCTGTGGCTCGGCATGAGCGCGTCACGGCCACCGGAACTCTCCCACATTGCTCGATGATTCGAGGCCTCCTAGACGGAGTCGGAGCAGATGTGGTCGGAGGATCGCGCCGCATCGCAGATGCACACGCGATGTATCGGCGATGCTGCGGCGATGCACCGACAGCTTTGACGACGCATCGGCGACGCCAGCGTGGAAAACATCGGGCTCGACATCGAGCAGCATCGCCGATGCATCGGCGGTGCGGCGCGATCCTCCGACCCAATCTACTCGGACCCCACCTAGGAGGCCCGGAATGATGGGTAGGACGCGGTCAATCTATATACATATATTTGTATTTGTATATGTATATGTATGTTTATATGTATACACACGCTAGAACCGCGCGCGCGCTCCGCCGCAAGTTGCCGCTGGGTGTTGCCAGGTTGACTCGGGAGTTCCCTTCTTAAGGTTTGTCGTGGAACCTGCCGCCATCTTATATGGTAACCCAAAAATCGTGTAAGGTTTTTTATGTGTTTCTTATTTTTTATTTTTGTAGTATGTTAAAAACCCTCCCATGTTTGTTCAGCCAGGCCCCTGGTTCCACGCCGCCTGCACGCCACTGTGCCTCCGGCACTGTGAGCGGATCCGAGCGGCAAAGATGAGACCAGGCTGCCCTCTCGCACCCAGCCCCCAGGCATTGTGCAAGAAGTAAAAAGCTTCACACATCGACGAAAATCGAACATCAGCTTCAGGACTGAGGCGAGGCGCAAAAAGAGGAGGTGAGTCGTGTAAAGGGGGCCTTTGGGGCTTCTACGAGGCGTCGTCCGGGGCCAAACAAAAACAAAAAAGGAGAACTGGGGGGGGGGCCCGTGGCTGGCTCCGCATGGCCCGGTGACCTGGGGCCAGGACCCTCCGTGTACGCATATCTATAACACACGGGCACACGTACATACGATGTACGTGTGGTATATATATATATATATACATGTATGGACACATATATGTACATGTATGTATATGTATATATGGCTGCACGTGTGTACATCGATGCCCTTATCTATTTCTATGCCTACATATACTTAGAGTGAAAGAGAGAGAAAGAGAGAAAGATATGCATTGGCCTCCAGACCATCCCGCCACGGTGCCTGGGCTGTGTGTCGGAGGACTCTTGGGTGTTCGTTGGTACCTCGTGGGAAGTCTCTTGGGAACCGCGTCGAGGGCGGCTATGGAGCCTCCTGGGGGCCGTTTGGGGGCTTCTGGGGGCCTCTTTCGGGCCTCTTGAGGGCCTCTTGGGGGGCCTCTTGGGGACATCGAGGCGCCTCATCGGGGCCTCTTTAGGCCGGGGGCCTGGGGGGGCAGAAGGGTGGAATGGTGGGTTCGTATTCCCCCTCTTGGGGCTTTCTAGGGCCGCTCTGAGGCCCCTCTTGTGCCGTCTTGTGGGGCCTGTTGACCCGTCCTGGGGCCCTCTCGAATCATGTTCGGGCTCCCGAAAGGTCTCTGACACCGTCTCGGGGCTGTTTTAGACCCCTCTTGGGCCGTTTGGGGGCGGTCTTGGGCGCCTCTTAAGCCGTCCAGGAACGTTGGAAGCCCGCAGCGGTAAGATCGCCCACAGCCTTCAAAAACAATCGGCAAATCTATAATTTTGGCGTCTTGGGGCACTCGTCGGCAAGATAACTCATAATCGAATCAATAAGTTGGATCGGCGATTGAAATAAATCGGTTCGGCGGAAATTGGCAGCCGAGTCGGGAAAAGTCGAATCGACAGAAATCGGCAGGCAAGTACGCCTCCCATAAGAAATCGGAACCCGAATCGGAATCCCAAGTCGGACCGAATCGGCCTCGGAGGCAATCGAGATCGAGTCGAACCGAACCGAACCGGAGGGATCGAGACGAGCCCTGCTCGTCGGGGTCCCCTTGGAGCCTCCTGGGGCCGTCTCTGGGAGTCTCCTGGTCCGGTTGGGCAGCTCCGCAGGCCGGCCGAGACCCCTGGAGTTAAGTCGGGCCTGTCCCCCTACAGGGGGATGTTCGACGAGAGATAAGAAATATTCAAAAAATAATCCCAAATGACCAAAACATTCTCAAACAAAAAGTCCCCCGACTATTTTTTGACTACTTTTCGATATTCCCCCGGAAGAGGGACAGGCCCGACTTCACCCTGGAGGCCGCCTTCGGCGCGGCTCGGGGCTCCCGGTGGGCTGCTCGCTCCGGGGGCCGGTCTGCGGCCCCCCCGGCAGCGGGCCTCGGCCCTCCCAAGGCGAGCTGCTCTGATTTACCAGCCTGGAACATATCCCTATCCTTATGCTGGGCACCTCCTCATCACGATACCAATCTTGGGTATTCCCTTCTTTTTTGAGGGCGGATCCCTAAGACTGTCATCACCTTTTGGCGTGTCAGTCTTAGGGATAGGGATACGTTCGAGGCTGGTAACTGATGGGAGGAGCAGCGCAGCTCGTGAATCGCACGCGTACGCTCGTGAATGGCACGCGTACAGTCGAGGCGTTGACCTAAGGAACCCTAAAGAAGGAACGAGGCCCCTTTTTCCCGTAGGTCCAACCTCGATTTCCCATTGGAAACCTCCGGAAAACCCGAGGCAAACTTTTGAACAATCAAGGAACACCGAGCCCCTCCCCAACGAAAAGGGTTCTCCGGATTCCACAATAAAGTGGTGGGGGTCACATTTGGGGGGGGGGTCTGATTTGAGCTGTCTTGGAAGGTTCGGGGGGGTCTGGGCAAAGGGCCGCCCTTTCATGGATGGTCTGGGAGGGTCTAAAACTTTTGTCTGGGAGGGTTGAGACCCCCTCCCTTTTATAACGAAATCTGGAGTTCCTTCTTCAGCGCCCCGACTGTACGCACGCGGGCACGGGAAGCAGCCGGCCAGCTTCGAGGGCTCCCAACTGTCCGCGCGTCGCGCTGCGCGGAGCACACGAAGTGCGAAGTCAACTTCGCGCTCTCTGGCGCCGCCTCCCAGGGGAGAAGAGGGGGATGAGGATGAGGAGGAGGAGGACGAGGAGGAGGAGGACGACGAAGGGGAGGAGGAGGAGGAGGAGGAGGAGGAGGAGGAGGAGGAGGAGGAGGAGGAGGAGGAGGAGCAGGAGGAGGAGGGATCGGAGCCGAAGCGCGGAGCGCGGAGCGCGAAGACCTTCGTGCCCTCGAGGGCGCCCTTGTAGCACGGCCTGTGGATAGCACGCGTACGCACGCGGGCACGGAAGCAGCCGGCCAGCTTCCGGGCCCCGGGGCCGAGAGCAGCAGGGGGGACAGGGCTGGCAATTGCGACAGGGCGGCTGTCCCACTTCGTGGGGTAACCGCTTCGGGCACTGCTGGCAAGGTCCCGTTCGAGTGGAGGGAGGATGGAGGAAGGAAGAATCGGAGAGGATGGAGGAGGGAGGAGCAAGAGGGACGAGGCAGGAATGAAAAGTCGGAGGTGGGAGCGAGGGGTCGAAGGGACGAGTGACGAGTGAGGAGTCCGAGGGACGACTGGGGAGTGAGAAGTCGGAGGGAGGGCGGAAGAGCGCGACACTCCCAGATCTGGACGAGGTGATTGCTTCGATTCAGCGCTCTTCAATGGGGCACGTGGAGACCAGGCCGCAGGGCAACGGCCGGAGCTGCGCAAACCTGCTCCTCTGGCAAGTCCTCAGAGCAGGTGCGCCGCGCCAGGCCCACCTTTTCCATCCTCTCTCCGGCTCCTTACTCTTCCATCCTCCCTCCGTCTCTTCGGCCCTCACTCCTCCATCCTCCCTCCGACTCCTCGCTCCTCCCTGTCCCTCACCCCTCAAGTGAGCACGTGGGAACAACAAACCAAAACCACACATCCAGGGCGTCGTCTCGACGAACATCGACCGGCATGTGTGCGCTCCCTTCCAAATAGGGCAACCAACAGCTAACCATAGGAGCTACCACTGCATAGCGTGAAGAATTAAGTATGCAACCTCGGCCCCCCTCCATGATTTGCATCTGCACGGTCTGGGCTACTCCTATGACTGCACAGGCTAGTCGCATGGCCTCGCAGAGTACGTCGGTCTGACTGTTCCCAGAGCCTGCGGCGAGCTTTTGATCATGTTGGCACTCGAACCCCCCTCACTCGTATCGTGCGGAGCGTAAGGTATATGTCAGATCCCACGCAAACAAATCGCAAACCCAAAGCTACATCCATATCTCGACCCTCCGTATCACCCAAGGGTGGTATATTAGGTATGCCCTCGATGCACGCAAAAGTATTGAGATGAGAAGCGCCGGTGCTTCTGAGAAGCGGGCGGCTCTGGTCATCGTCCGGGGTTATTGATCTGCCGCAGACGCGACAATTCCATGCAAAATGCAACAACCACCGTAACTCCTGATTTGCGGGTTCTCAAGGCGTCGCCCGATGCCAAAAGAGTCTGTTGCACCTGACACCGAGCCTAAGTCAATGATGTTGTTCCGCATACGCTGCCCCATACTGGCAGGTCAATCCAAATGAGATGCTGCCCAGCTCACGCTACAATGACACATTTTCAGCTCGGTAACTGCAGTGCCCACGTTACAATGACAATTGCTGTTGGGAAACTGTTGTCCAGTGTGCTGTCTGTAAGATGGGCATGAAACGTACACGCTCTGAACTATTGCAGCTCTCGGGCCAACCCTGCATGCTTCGATACACTTGCACTGCGTCCCATGATGAGCGTCCAAGCGCATCACTGCGTGTGGCAACACGAAGTCGTCATAGATGGGCATCACGCTGGACACGCCATCCCCAGACTCGACGACCAAGCCTTGGGAAAGCTGAGCATTGGCAGTGGCGATGCGACGCTTGATCGTGAGCTTCCCAGACAAGAGCGACGCAACGTGGCCTGTGGATGTACGCGTGTGTATGCGCGAACACTGTCTCCCATATCCTGAGATGAAGGTGTTGATACTACTACGACTCCTCCGACTCACCCTCGCCTCCTCCTCCATCTTCCCCCCACCCTCCCTCAGGCCCACTCGTATCAGACACATTTATACAAATATCCACTCACACTCAGACTCACTCACGCCCTCCAGTTCATCACTCAGACCCACTCGGCTCATACTCAAACTCACCCATATCCACGCTTACTCGCACTCAGACTCACTTACGATCTGACTTACTCACACCTAGCTTGACTCACGCTTAGACTCATATTCACAGGCCCAACCAATCAGTACTCACACTAACTCACACTCAGACTCGCTCATATTCAAGCACAGACATTCTCACACTCAGACTCACTCACACTCAAACTCAGTAACACTCAGACTCGCTCACGCTCAGACTCACTCATCAGATTCCGTTCCACTCGCAAACAGGTTCACACATGTTCAGACTTCTCACAGTCAGACTCACTGACACTCAGGCTCAATCAGACTCAGACTCGCTCACACTCAGACTTACTCACACTCAGAGTCAATCGCACTTTCTGTGCAGATGTCTCAGGCGACTTGCTGGCATCAGCACGCCACGGTGGAGCCTCCGAGGGTGGTTCAACGGGCCCCTTCGCTGACAGCTTGAAAGGATGCCTCAGGCGGCTTGCCTGCTTGGTGGCCCGAGCAGCTCTGCTGCCCGAGCAGACCGTGAGGCCGTCGCACGAGTTGCCTGCTTGGTGGTCCAAGCTCCGCTGCTGTCCGAGCAGGCCGCGGTGATGGCGGAAGCGATCTGCCCGGTTGGTGTCCCAGGCCACGCTGCTGTCAGAACAGAGCGTGGGACGGCGCCGCCGGCTGCGGCAGGTCTCTCGAACCAGGAGGCGAGCGAGGAGGGGGAGGGGGAGGGGGAGGGGAAGGAGGAGGAGGAGGAGGAGGAGGTGGGGGAGGAGGAGGACGAGGAGGAGGAGGAGGAGGAGGGGAGGGAGGAGGGAAGGGGAGGGGTGGGGGGGGGGGGGGGGGGGGAGGGTGAGGAAGAGGAGTCAGAACAGAGCGTGGGACTGTCTCCCGCGAGGCGCCGGCTCCAGCCCAGCAAGGGGAGAGCCGCCACGGCCCGTGCGCGCCCAGATCACTGGGCTGTCTCCTCCTCCTCCTCCTTCCTCCT
>CAUYUJ010019800.1:123879-170623 GCA_963575745.1 Prorocentrum cordatum
GTCGTCGCCCAACGAGCTCAATGAACGATTGGGCGGGGGCGCGTCCACCGCGTACATTCAAACTCCGGAAGCACTTTTAGTTGACCGACGGTCGTCCTTGAACGATCGGCCAGCAGCAAGCTTACTGCTCAAATTCAAACAAAAACGCTCTTCTCGTTATGTGGCGTATCCACTTGACGATCTGTGATTGTCTCGCTTGGTGCAGGAGGAGGGAGGACGGGGAGCATCAATCGTTAGGTAAGGGTCTGCAACTTTGAAACATGAGTGTATACAAATACATCTACCGAATATTGTGATATGACTATGTCTAAAAACATGTTTCAAATATTGTTCAGCAAAAAACTCCACGATCGATGTTTCCTGTCCAATTCACTCCAACCGCGAAAACGCCCGATCGTCAAAAGAACGCGCCAATTCACATTAAGCCTGCCACTGCCCAACCGGTAAATTGGATCGCCAAGCAGAGGAAGGCAACGGCCCGCAGCTCGGCGGCGGGGGCGAGGCCCGTCTTGCTGCCGGTGGAGTACAGCGACAGCACGCCCGAGACGGCCACGTGAACGGCGGGCACGCCGAAGTCCTCCGACGAATTCGCCACGCCAAGCGGCCGGTCTCACGCGGTCCAAAATCGCAGGCTGCGTCCGGTCGCCTACAGTAGAATCATACGGCAAACATTCTCGCGACAATGTGCTCATACCTACTGGAACTTCTTACCAACCGCGCATGCTTCATGCCATACACTGTGAATGCCGTCATGCGGCGATGCCACTATGCTTGGAATGAGATCGACGGAGCATGCGCCCGAACATTCTTATGAGTCTTGGGCCACGTGCTTCTTCGATCTTTGACGGTCCTGAGGTGCCCCAGCGCTTTTGTGTCGCTGGTGCCATCGGGGGATAACACATTTCTGCGCGGCACTTGCTGGCAGGGCGAGCTCTTATCGCATTCGTAAGCTGCAACACAACAGCAACAACAACACAACTGACACTCCTGAAACCCGCCCTGATTTCTTCGGCTCTCCTCACTCGCCAGCCCGGCCGGCTGGTCTTGTGAGAACCGGCCGCGTGCTGCGCCCGCACTCCTGAAGTCAGCGGACGAGTGTTGCGCGTGAGGTGCTGAACATCTGCAGAGACAAACGTCGTGCTGCGATCCTCGTCGCATCCGCAGCCTGCTTAGCTCAAGTGGTGCGCGCGAGCACGCCGATAATGATACGTGAGCTCTTCCGCGGCAACAGTGGAAGTGCGGAAATGCCAGCTGTCTCTGGAGTGCGTCTCCAGACAGAACTGGCCTCAACCGTCGAGTCGACCTGATTTTCACGAGCGAAATAATGAACTTATACACGAGACCCAAAACGGCACAAGCACAATTTCCCGAAATCCCCGGGTTCCCCCCCATGCCTAGCCAAATTGTATAACACGTGATCGTTCGACGACTCTCTGATCTGATGGATTGTCCCCCAGCCGAGATGGCGCACTCCCTCCTATTTGTTCCCAGGGTGAGCGACGTCTTCGGCGCTCTCCAGAAGTGCATCCGGTCACCTCTAGCAGTGCCTCCGGCGCTCCCTTGGCACACCCGAAACACACCCACCCCAAGCACATGCCACACCTTTGATACGATTCGGACAGGCTCCCGAGGCAATACTTCTCAAACATTGCCAGAGCATCGGCCACCTTGGCTTCAGCGCATGATAGGATGCCCCGAAGGCTTGTGAAACTGTGAGAGTTCCACGGGTTGCAGGCTCTTGCGAGAGCCCTGGCAACGAATTCCAGGGAGTTGTCAGGCGCCTGCGCCCTGAAAATTCGTGGGCCAAAGGCTACACGCGCGGCGGGCGAGGCTGGGCTGCACGACGGAGTGACCCCAGACAAGCGTGACCGTAGACCAGCGCGCCCCACTACTCGCGAAGTAACTGCTCGCAAATGGCCTGGCTCCGCTGGGGAGCACTTACGACCCAGTACCTCGAGGCGAACATGTGTCTTTTTGATTCTGGACGTTTGCGAAAAGGGACTTTGCGACTAATGGAACGCGCCCGGTGATGGGGAAACCACAAGGTACAGATCCCGCTATTCCCCGGACCTATCCCAGGGTGCGTTCTGAAGAGTTCCGAGGCGAATCCAGCGGTGGCGACGAGGGCCTCGCAGGAGGCCCAAAAAGAGGGAAAAACGAGGCAAGGGCAGAGGTATGGGTACCTTTTCCTCCTCTGAGATTACTTGGACGCCCGAAATGGGTACGGAAAACATAAGTACAATGCTGAACAACAAATGTTGTCAAAAACCGACAGCGGCCGCTGTTGGGCAAGCGGCTGCTTGTCTTCAAAGAACAACGTCCGCGGCGGCGCGGACAGCGAGTCCCGGTAGAAATGAACAGGAGCTGCTGGTGGGCATTGTGCCCGTTCTTTCCGTACCCATGTCGATCGTCCCGAGAACGGGCACTTTGCGAGTCGCGGCACGCGCCCAGTGAGACCCCTGCGCAGCCTGCCGGTCGCTGCACGCGATGCGACAGCAGCGGCCTGCGTGCCTGGAACAGGCGGGCCCCCTCGCGCGCGGCCGGCAGGAGGGAACGCGAGGGCGGACGCAGCGGGGCCGGGGGGGGACCGGACTCGTGGCGGAGCGCGCCCTCGAGGAGCCTCCCCGATGCTGCCCTTCCCCCTCTCCAAACCGAGACCCCCTCGAGTCATGAGTAACATCCCGACGGGAGGCTTTTCCCTATTTTCGGCCTCTGGGGGCCCTTGCTGCGCGTCGGGACCGTCGAAAAACGACTTCGGGTGAAAAACTGGTCCTGGTTAATAGGTCGAGACCTCTCGAGGTCGACGTAATGAAAAAAACATGACGTCGGGAGCCTGGGAAACTAGACCCCCTAGGATCGGTCCCGGTGCGCGCTCCGACCAAGGTGCCGGTGCGGATCTGGCCATGGCAACGGGGAAACCCTGAGAGGCCACGAAAAGGGCGAAAGTCGGATGAGGACAACGGCGGCGGCTTAGACCCCACGGCCAAATCCACCAACCCCACCAGCTGGTGGTTTAGGGCGTTTCGGCGTTTTCTCTTCCAGCTTCCCAATCCAGCCCCTCTCCCTACCCTCTCCCCTGGGGTCTGCCCCCCCTCCCTCCCCATTCCCCCCCCTCCACCAGGACCCTCCCCCCCCACTCCCCCCCCTCCACCCTCCCCTCCACACCCACCCTCCGCCTACCCCCATCCACCCCACCCTACACCCCCTCCCCCCGCCTCCCACTCCCAGCTACCCCCCCTTCACTCCACCGTCCTTCCCTCGGCCCCGCCCCCCCTCCCCCCTTCCATCCCCCAGAGTGCCCAGAGAGCTCCGCGAAAGCTCTGACCTCAACCTTGCCGCCCCTCTTCCTCTGCTCGTCTACCTCTGATCCGCCTGCTCGCCCTCTTCCCTGCTGCTGCTCCGCCCTCCCCCCCTCCTCCTCCTCCTCCTCCTGCCCCTCCTCCTCCTCCTCCTTCTCCCCCTCTCCTCCTCCTCCTCCTCCTCCTCCTCTCCCCCTCCTCCCCTCCTCCTCCTTCTCTCTCCTCCTTCTTCTCCTCCTCCTCCTCGTCCTCCTCCTCCTCCTCCCTCCCACCCTCCTTCTCCTTCTCCTCCTCCTCCTCCTCCTCCTCCTCCTCCTCTTCCTCCTCTCCTCGTCATCGTCTTCGCGTAACCATCATGCGAACCATCCTGATCGCTACCCCGTGGAGGGAACCGCGAAGGCGTATATTGATATAGCCTCCCTTCACTCTCTGTTCCACAGCATGTCGTGACACTTCCCTCATCAGGGCACATCGTCAGGGCCTCGTTTCTGGGTGGGTTGGTAGTTATACGTGAAGCGTCAAGACTTAATCCTGCTTCGAGCGATACGCACCGACACCTTCGGAGTTTGTTCTCGAACCTGGTGCTAGTTGCTACTGTGGGCAGCCGGATCTCGGCGCGCATGTCGCGTTTGATCAGACAGACGCCGTTACTCGGTTGCTGCTGCATTCATTCTTATCGCGTTGTGCTCGCCTCTGTTGTGTTATTTTCGTATATGGTTGATTGCTACAGCCCACCTTACGTCGGCTCGAATATTGCGCTTCATAGGCCCCGTGAGTCGGTCGCTGTCGTATGCTAGAATATCCAACCACGTTCTAGGAACTTATGCTCCACGCGAGTATACTTTACTATCTTCTGTTCAGTTCTGGACGGGCTGGCGTTACGTCATGAGACCTGTCACATCTGA
The DNA here is from genome assembly GCA_963575745.1 of Prorocentrum cordatum. Lineage (NCBI taxonomy): Eukaryota > Dinophyceae > Prorocentrales > Prorocentraceae > Prorocentrum > Prorocentrum cordatum. Next base: position 128,084 of record CAUYUJ010019800.1, read on the forward strand.
TACGTCGTCCAATCGATGGTTGTTGCGCTCTTTGTCCCTGCGGTCAGCCTGGCACCGTTAGTCAGTCGCCTGTGATTTCGCTGGTTTTTGTTTCAGCCACGTTCCATTCTCGATACTCCGTCCCGAGCTGTGGTGTTACGTACAAATCTTTCATTTATAGATACGAAGCAGCCGCAGTATAGTTTGTGATGCTGTGTCGTATTCCGACGTATGGTCTGTCTTGGTCGCTCCTGTTCGGAACGACTATCTCGCATTCTTGTTTACGACACTCTTCTATGATATTATGATGGTGCGATCATGGTTGCACTCTCGTTCTCTGTCCCAGCATTAAGACAGTGTACTCATAGTTGGCAATTGCACGCCCAAAAATATGTTTTGCAATCGTGCCCATATGTAATATATCTGCACTCTGCTATGATATGGTGTATAAAATGGTGCGACGCTTCTTGAGCCCTAGTATTGAGCATGCTGTTTGGTGATATACACATAGATGTGTGTATGAGCGTGCGTGGTTGTAGTTGTGGCAACTATGTCTTGTTATGATGCCCGTTGTTATGCCGCGTGCTGTCACAAATCAGCATGCGTGCTATATCATGGTGTCCTGTGTGATGTGAGGCTGAGATATGCCATGGTCTGTTCTATCATGTTAGCAGCTGCTATGTTGTGAAATGATATGTTAAACTGTGTGTTGATGTGGCCTGTTCCGTATAGCATGTCCATTTCTAGTGGGTGGTGGCATTCCCACGGAAGTATGCTGACTTGATTTGTGCTGTGAAATAGTCGTTGTCGTAGTGTTACCACTAGAAGACCAACTATTGTATGCTATGGTTTGCTATTCTCTGTGATTCCCCGGTGCGCCCCTGTCTGTGACAATATCATGTATTATGCTGTGGAATGATATGTTACGTGGTGTTATGTCCTACTGTGCAACGATCTGTATTGCAATCCCACCAGCCCTCTGGGCGTCGGTGGTTTAAGGAGTTTCCTCTTCCACCCCTCCTTCTTCCCCTTCGGGGAGGGGTTTACCCCTCCCCCTACCCCCTCCCCGCTGACCTGGACAGGGGGTTCCGCGGCGCGTTGGAGCGTCCAAAACGACCTCGGCGAGGAAGCCAAAATCATTGATTTTACTATGGTTTGGGCCCCATTTTGGCCTTCTGAGGGGGGGGCTGAAATTTAGGACACCCCTTCTTTGATCGATTTCCTCCACGATTGCCGCAAGAGGCCCCCAGGATGCCCCAAGAGGCCGCAGGATGGCCCCAAGATGGCCCCAAGAGGCCCCCCAAGAGGCCCCCAGCAGGCCCCCAAGAGACCCCCAAGAGGCCCCAAGAGACCCCCCAGAGGCACCCAAGGTGCTCCCAGAGGCCCCAAGATGGTCCCAAGAGGCCCCAAGAGGCCCCAAAGAGGATTCCGAACGGCCCACAGAGGTCCCCCCGAGGCACCCAAGACGCCGAAAAGCCCCTCAGGACGACCCTCTACTCGCCTGGGCGTCGTTTCTGGACGGGCTGGTGGGGATACGCGAAGCGTCTAGAATTCCCTGTTATGCTATAGCACGTAATCCTTTGAGGTGTTTTACTGAGCCCTGCTAATAGTATGACACGTCCCTTTCTCATGGCATGCGTACTCCACCGTGTTACAATCTCACGATGTGGTGTATTCGCTGCCGTAGTGGTATTGTGATAACACACCAGTTGCTTGTCATGCAATGATATTTCATGAAATGGCATGAGATATCCCGCTCTGTCGCTCTGTCTTATCGAACGTGTCCGCTTGCCCCGTGACATACAATGACTGTGATTAGATGTTGTGGTATGGCCCAGTGCACGTCGTGTTCATGCCATGCCATCTCTTGGTATGTTGTTGATGGTATGGCGTTGTCATTGCAATGATGTGGCATGGTATGCTATGCTATATCATTAGAGGGGCGTTGTGACCCACATGTGTGCCACACGTTGCTGTGTGCTCTTCATGTCGATCATCCATGATTTCATGCTCATGCGTGGACGCGGTGACACCTTCCCCTCGGTGTTCTCTTGTATGCAGGGTGTCGTCATTCGTCGGGGACGCGAGGCGGGACACTCAGGGATTCCCAGAATCCTGTAGGGTCTGGCAACCGCGATATGAGGGGTCATTCGTCGAGAACGCAAGGCGCGAGACTCCTGGACTCCCGAAATCCTGCGGGGTATGGCGACCGCGGTATGCAGGATGGGCAGGGAGTTTTTCACTTTCAATCTAACGGCCCCAATCTGTCGGTTGGGGAACAATCAACCACTGCACCCCTCCAAGGCATCCTGACTCGTCATTCGAGGCGGATCCAGCCGTGGCGGCGAGAATTCTCCAGGAAGCCCATAATAATTCAAAAAACATACGAAAAACACGGCTCCAGGGAGGGCCGCCGCTGTCTCGACTGGCCCTCCCTCCGAGGCGAGCGGCCAAAAAGGCCCGGATCCTCGAGCCCCGATCCTCGGGCCCCCGCGCGCGTCCTCGAAGAGCATCTGCACCATCTGCTCCCGGTTCGCCTTGGGGCCCAGGGGCGCCTCCGTGACCAGGACGGGGTGCTCCGGGGCCGCTTTTCTTCTGCGCGCGGCCCTCGGCCGCCGCCGCCGGAGCTCTCCGTCGCCGCCGACGGAGCTGGACACTTTCCTCGAACTGTATCGCCCTGCCTCGCCGACGCCACTACAGAGCTAGAAGCATGGATTGTCAGCTTCGTCTCAAAAGAGGTCTCTCGGATGAACTGTAAGCCATTGAGCGATCGCCTCAGAATCTTAGATGGGGGATATTTCCAGCAGTGAAGAGAAAATATGTGCTGGGGCGCTTGTGGAAGGGGACTTTGGACGAGAGGCGTATTGCAGCATAGTTGACGCAAAGTGGGTTTACTCTTCGATCGGGCATGTCTTTCTACATGCGGATTAGGGAAGATCCATGAAACATGAGAAGTAATACAACAATCGTCGCTGAACTATTTTTGACTATGCTTGAACATTCCACCTGCAGAGGGACATGCCCGACTTCGGCTTACTCTGGTCCTCCTCCTCGTCCTCCTCCCAGCCAGGGCCCCGCGTGCGGGCAAGACTTCTATCCATATCCAGTGCGTCTTGAATTTTGTTTGGAAGCAGCGCCTCAAGGCCGAGGCGCACTGGATATGGATAAAAACCTAGCCTCTACGGTGGGCAAATCTATCCATATACAGTGTGCCTCGGGTTTCTGGGGAAGGGAGCCCGAAACTCCATACTGCAGTGGATATGGACAGAAGTATTGCCCGCACCGCGGGCATCCCCATGCGGTCCCCGGCTCCTCGCGAGTGGCCCGCAGGCGGATCCTCCTCCCCGCGACGGGGCCGGCACTGCCGCTCCCGGCTGCCCCAACAACGGAGAGTGCCCCGTGAAGACGCGGATGGCGTCCGACTCGGGCGCGAAGCAATCGGGAGGGGCGATGCTGAAGGGGCCCTAAATAAGGAGCGAGGCACCTTGTTCCCATCAGTGAAAGTTCGACTTCCCATCGAAAACCTAAGGAACACCTAAGGCAAGCTGCGAAACAATCAAGGAACACCCAGCCTCTCCTCACCGAAAAGGGCTCCTTCTTCCGCGGCCCGACTGCAGGGAGGGGCGGTGCTGAAGGGCCCTGGGGCACGCAAAGAAATACATACAAATAGCAGGATTCCCGATGTGTTTACACTTTTGTTGATTTTCGTTCCCCCCCCACACTTCCCATATTTTCCCATATTCTCTTGGGAATCGACGATGACACGTGTCTGTGTGTTTTTTGCCTCCTGAGATACATGAGGGGGGTGGGGGAGGAAGGTGCTCTTTTTCGGGCCCTGAAGGCCCCTCTTGGGGCTTGAAGGAGCCCCTTTGGGTGCCCTGAGGGGCATCTTTTCGGCAGCCCTCGCTGCCCCCCCCCCTGGTCGATCGCCCACCCCATCACACGCCCGCTGAGTCCGATGGCACCTGTGGCCGCTCCGGTGGGCGCTCCACGAGGTCGTGCCTCGTCTGCGAGCCGAGGGTCTACGCTTGGGTCGGGCGTGTCCCCCTACAGGGGGATTTTCGACGAAAAAGAAAATATGCAAACAATGCTTCAAAGTGGTCAAACGATACTCAAAAAATCCCCATGTTATTTTTGTTGACTGTTTTTGAATATTCCTCTGGTAGAGGGACGGGCACGACTTCACTCTACGCTGGCGCCGCCACCTTCTCCTGCCTGACCTCCCTGGCTGCTCTGGTGCGCCGGACGGCCGGGGTCTCGAGTCCCGAGGGCTCCTCGGGGCCTCTCGCGCGCCCCGTGCCGGCCGCACCAGGTGCATCACCGAACGGTCCGCGCGGGCGCACCGAGCCACCCTTGGGGGGAGGCAGCCCTCTGGGAACCCTCTGCACCCCTGCACCGCGCACCCGAGATTCAGTTCGATGTGCTGATTGTTTTGCTTGGTGCTCCTCTTTGTCGTTGCGTTGGCCCGAAAAACGCAAGCTACGCGGTGCCGAGGTGTCTCTGCCCCTTCCTGGAGGCCTGTGGTTCGCACCGGACCGTGTGCTCACGGCCCCGCGAACCGAAAGCGGCCCCTGGAGGTCGAAAGCTGAATACCCATGTTCGTCCCATGTTTTTACAGGGGCCCTGGGACACACAAATAAATAGACACAGACACCAGGATTCCCCATAAAAATGTTCTGGGTTTTCGCTTCCCCCTCCCACTTCGCATACTTTCCGATATTTCTCTGGGAATCGACGATTCATTGTGTCTGTGTGCTTTTTCCCCTCCATAGTTTTCCAACACGTTGGAGGTCTGGAACCTATTCCCCTTGGCCCGTGCCCCTCCCCCCGGGAAAGCTGCTCATCCTTCCGGGTGCGCTGAGGAGGGGGGCCAGGAACAGAGGGGCCAGCACATCATGGCTTAAGTCGGGCGTGTCCCTCTACAGGAGGAAAATTCAAAAATAGTAAAACTAAATATGCTGGGGACGATTGTTCGACGATTGTTCGACTTGTTGATAATGTTTCAATGTTCTGCCAAGATCCGCCTGTAGGACATGCCCAACCGAAATTATGGCCCGAGGCATGTGCACGGACAAGGGGAAGGGGGGAGGGGGCAGGGGAAGTTCTTGAAAGAACAGGAGGAGGGGGGGGGGCATGACATCTGGAGGATCCCACGCCCCCCCCAGCCCTCCCCCCTCTCTTTCACGCCCCCACTGGAACGCACAGGTACATACTAATACTATATGTCCTCCTCGAAGGCGCGCGTCCGACCCGAACATCTGGTATACCCACATTGTAGTATATCGCTTCCCGAGCGGTACGGCCAGACAGCGCCCCCCACGACGCCTGTGCTACGAGATTTCTCAGTGCCCGCGTCGCCACTGGGGGGGCGATGCAAACATAGTATTAGCATGTCGGGGTGGCGCCAGCCCAATACTGGAGGGGAGGCGGAGGGAGGGGCCAGCCTGCAGAGGAGCTGGAGAAAAAGTGGAAGTTGGAAGTTCAGTGCAAGTGGAAGCGGCAAGGGCTGCAAAAACTGGCACGGGCTGAACCGAACACGAAACGGGTGCGATGAGGACGCCGGGGCGAGATAGTCAGCAAATACTCAGAAATACTCAAAAGAGCACGAGAAATCGTCCCCAGACTCTCGTTTGACTCTTATGGCAAATTCCCACTGCAGCATCTCAGCTCACGCAGCAAAGTCCTCGGGCGCCGGACGCGCGAGCCTACTTTTTTTTCTACGATCTGCGATGCCGCCCTTGACCAACCCCATCCCCCACACTTAACGGGCGAAGAACGGTATAGAATAAACTTTTTCGCCGTCGGGGACACCTGCCCCAGGGCGGCTGGAAAGTTCATACCCTTACGGTGGCACCGTAGGGGTATAAGCTTTCCAGCCGCCCAGGGGCAGGTGTCCCCGACGGCGAAAAAGTTTATGTTATACCGTTCTTCGCTCGCTGACACACATCCCCCACCCCTTGGTCACGTCACGCTTCGCGCCGGCGCCGCCTGGGAATCCGCCAACCCCAAGCATTCCCAGACGGCGCCGGCGCGAATCGTGACGCGTAACTCGCCCCCTCCCCCTTTTCTCCCCTGCCCCAAGCACGCCCGTCATCGCCAGGGGGGGGGATGTTTCCAGCGTATCGGGAGAAGGCGCCTGGCGATGGGACCGAACCCAGCGGCATGTAGCAGATTCCGTGCCCCCCCTTTTCCCATCCCCTCTGAGGGGCAACGTGGGACAAACTCCGGGTGGGGAAACGTCGACCCAGGATTGGCAGCACATCGCCGACAGATCGGCGACAGGCCCCCAATAGCGAATCCGCACGTGCCTTGGCGGGGTGGGCTATCGGGCCCCTATCGTTAGGCCGGGCATGTCCCTCTACAGGCAGATTTTGGATGAAAAATGAACGATTGTCCAAACAATATTCAGAAATAGAAAAATCCTCCCCTAACTTTTTTTTTTTTTTCCACATTCCTCCTGTAGAGGGACAGGCCCGACTTGACCCTATCGGCGATGAGTGGGCGGTGGCCCGCCCCCGCGCGCACGCCCGAGCCCGAGCCCAGGGCCGGGGCTGGGGCTGGCGTCGAGGCCGACGCCAGGGCCGAAGCGGGTCTGCGCACGCCTCGGCTTAACGAGGGGGTCAGCCATGGGGGGGTCTGAAGCAGTCCCCTTTCGTGCCCCTTTCGGGCCCCTCAGGAGCCCCAGGGGGGCTCGTTTAGAGTACCGTTTGGGTGCCTTTTCGAACCACCCTCGCCCACCCCCCGTTTATGACCCCCCCCATTACGCAACGCCCCAGAGGAAGGGGTTCGGAAGATGCCGGGCACGGCTGTGCAAAAAAACAATCTCCACATGCGCGGCAATACGGTGGGGGCATTGGATAAGGAACCAATGGGTAAGGAATCCAGGGTCTCGAAGTCAGTGGAACTTCTATCGTGGATTGGCCATGGATATCACCGCCGCCATGGATTTGCCGTGGATTGGCCATGGATGTTGGCCACCAGATAAAACAATCCCCCAGGGTCTGAAGCCCCCTGGGCGCCTTCGTTAGCGAACGCAACCACCCTAGTGAAGACGCGGTCATGTCTCCAAACCCCATTCTCCCAACCCGAGAAAATGGTCGATGCGACCCCTCATACCTAAAGGGGCCCTGGGACACACAAAAGTAAATAGACACTAATACAAAGGACTCCCCCATATCTTCCTGTATGTCTTTCTGGACTTTCGGCTTCCCCCCACTTCCCATAGTTTCCCATGTTGTCCTGCATGGGGAATCGACGATTAATTGTGTCTGCGTGTTTCTTCCCCCTCCTGACATACCCCTGACTTGGGGGTCCCAAAACCGTGTGGTGACAGACCCGGCGGTGACCTCGAAATCTGCGAAGACCTCACCGCACGGTCCGTCACCACACGGTTTGGGGACCCTGGAGGCTCCAGTCGCCCGAGACATCCTTGGAGAACGACCCAAGTCCCAAAACCGTGCGGTGACCCCGAATCCCCACCGACTCACCACACGGTGTGGTCACCACCCCGTTTGGGAGCCCCCGACTGACCCTGCCCGCCTGGCACACGCCCGGGGGGCAGGGCGGCGGAGAGGCGACGCGTCCTCCCGCGCGGAGGCGCCCAGGCGCCGGTAGCCGGCGGCCCACAGCCGCTCGACGTCCTCCCAGCAGACCTGCGGGGCGGGGCAGACGTGCTCCCAGACATGGGTCGCGTCGTAAAAACATCAGGACGGGAGGTTTGGGGCAAATTTCGGCCCCAGGGGGCCCTCGCAGGGCCTCGGGACCGCCAACAAAAAAGGCAGGATGAACAACCAGGCCCGGGGAAAGGGTCGGGACTTCCAGGGATGCCGCCCTGAAAACATCAGGACGTCGCATGTCTGGGCTCGCGTCGTGAAAAGTCAAGACGGAACTTTCTCGTCGGTTTGAGTCTCTGGGGGCCCTCACCAGGCCCCAGGACCGTCATGAAACGACTCTGGATGAAAAACACCCGGGGGAAGGACAGGGACTTCCCGAGGGACCCCGTGCTGAACACGTCAGGACGTCCTCCCAGCAGACCTGTGGGGCAGGGCAGACGTGCTCGCGTCGTGAAAAATCAAGACGGGACGTTTTTCGTCGGTTTTCGGCTGCACCCAGGAGTGACCGTGGGTAAGAGTGACCTTTGGTGCGCGGCTTCTTGGGGGCCGCGGGGGGACCAAACACAGGCGCGCAAGGCGCTACTATCGCATCGCGTTCGGCGATCGGGGGACCCAATTGGGCCCGCAAAAAAGGTCCTTCCGGCGATAGGTCACTCTTACGTCTAGACGACATGCTCGCGTCGCGAAAAATCAAGACGGGACCTTTTCGTCGGTTCGAGCCACTGGGGGCCCTCACCGGGCCCCAGGACCATCATAAAACGACTCTGGGTGAAAAACCATCTTGGGGGAAGGACAGGGACTTCTGGGGACCCCGTGCTGAACACATCAGGGCGTCGCATGTCTGAGAATGCAGGCTGGCAGCTCAGAAATCACGATTCAGGCAACGATGTTTGGGAAGCAACTCGCAGAAGCTTTTTGGGCCGTTCCCATGGCGGACGTGATGCATCCCCATCATATAGCACCGTTGGGCGCTATGGGGCGCCACGTGGGCGCCATCTGGCGCTACTGGGCGCTGTTGGGCGCTATTGGGCGCGCTGCGCGCGCACCATGAGGCGCTAGTCGACGCTATTCGTGGATGAACCTTCAGTGCACGACGACCGGAAGCTTTCGTCACTTACTGGCTGATGGTGCAGTGTGGCATAAGGTAAGCATCGGAGCATCGGACATGCATCTGTCACCTGCTAGGGCTTCGCAAGCGGACGCCGTAGCGCCATGCATGTGAAACATGTGAGAAAGCTATAAAGGTAAACGTGTGAGGCAATGGAAGAAAATCAAACTATCGGCATGACAATTCACACATATAGCACAACATGAATCAACGGAGAGAAAACTACGTGAACATGCAATATTACGGAGCATATTCAGACGCATGGCATAGAACCGACTAAACTAAATATGTAAGGTGACGGTGAAGAGAAGCTCCGTGAGGTGACGATACCAAACAAAGAGAACGAAAGACGATTGAGAATGCAGGTCTAGGTTCTGCCACTGGGATGCATGCAGGAGGGTGCAGCCACATAACCTCAATGACGACGACGCCCACGTTCAGGCCTGGAACTCAATTATTAGGATATCGTCCAAGGCGCTGCTGCACGACGGGCGCCCCCGGCCATTTCTCAATCGCCCACCCACACTGCCGCGCTCCTGTCTGCGAGGCTGCTGGCCGATAGTCAGGATCGGTCAGCATCTAACCGGGAGGTCAGATCGAATCGGAGCGTGCGTCGGACCCGGCCGCATCGACACGGAGTCGAAATCGGATCGGATCGGCCGCGCAGGCAGGATGCATCACTGCGCCATGCAAGCGTTGTGCCGCATCGGATCGTCGGAATCACCTGAACCGAATATGATCAAGCCTGCCAAAACCGACATCGAACCACATCGACCGCCTCGAAACGGACCACGGCTCTCCACTATATAGGCCCTCCGGCACGGCAGGTGCACGTCGCGACCACGTCGGACCTCGTCCCTGACTCAGCGCGGACCCTTCGAGCCTTGCAGCCCGCTCGATGCCGGCCGCTTCTGTGCCGCTGGCGGCGCCCCACCTCGAAAAAACGTCCGCGCGGGGGCCGAGCGCCCGCGCGCGGGCCGCCGCCGCCTCCGCGCGGCGCCTGCGTGCCGGAGACCCCCAACCCCCAGCGCGCGACACCGGCACCGCTGCTCCCCCGGGCCTCTCCCGGGGGGCGCGCCGACCACTACAGCGAGGCAGGTCCGGCGGCGGCGACGAGGGCCTCCCGGGAGGCCCCACGACGGCGAACACGAGGGGCGGGGAGCGGTCTTCGCACCTTCCCAGGCACGCGCCGCCATGCTTGCTCCAAGTCGCGGTCCCCGGAGGTCTCGGCCCGTTCCCCGGGACCGGTGTTTCCTCCTCCCGGGGTGCAGCGAGGGTCTCCCGAGGCCGAAAATTGTCAAAAACCTCCAGTCACGATTTTTCTCGACGCGAGCGTGTCGGGGTTCCCCTGCCCCCCCCCGTCGGTGGCAACTCGTGGGAGCCTCCCATACCATCTTGTCGGCTCTTGCGAATCGACGCTGGTCGACGCTAAATCGACGCTCATCGACGCTAGCCGACGCTAAATCGGCGCTGTCTCATCGACTCGCAGACGATAGTCGACGCTAATCGAAGCTAAAGACGGCACTACGAGAGCACATGAGGCTCCCATGATTTGATACTGAGCCCCTCGCGGATCTTCTGACCCCGGTCAATGCAGACCCGGGCCAGTCAGGTCTTGCAGAATCATGCAAAATCCTGCAAGATCCTGCACCCCAACCCGCGTCAATGCGAAGGATCCTGCAAGATCCTGCAGGACCCTGCACCCAAACCTGGGTCAATGCGACCCTGGCCCTGCAGAATCTTGCAAGATCGAGCGCTCTGGCTGACCCTCGTTCGCGTTGACCCCTCCCCGAGGGGCGCGAGAGGGGAAGGGGGGCGTGGCGGAGGAAGAGGATGAGGAGGAGGAGGAGGGGGAGGAGGAGGAGGAGGAGGGGGAGGAGGACAAGCTAGGTGCGCTCGCGTCATATCTGACATCCTACCCCTCCCTCCCATGCCTTACCATGGCGCAGATCCCCTCTCTACTCGCACAGTCGGATGTCGAGCAGGGCAATGATCCCGAAAGGGTACGCGATGCATTGTAGAGCACGGCATGGCATGGCGTAGAAGAGCACCGCAAAGCGTAGCATCAACCGAGCATTGCATTGCATGCCGTGGCATGGCACGGGAAATGACGCCAGCGCTGCAGCGGGAGCACGAGTCGAAACGAGCGGAAACGCGGAAATGAGGCCAACGCTGCAGCGTGAGCACGATTCGGAACGAGCGGAAGCACGGAAATGAGGCCAGCGCTGCAGCGGGAGCACGATTCGGAACGAGCGGTGCCCGAACATGAGGCCGGCACCTCAGCGAGAGCAGCATTTTGAAAAAAAACAGGCGAAAACCCAACTCCGGGGAAACCTGAATGTAACAAAAACAGTACGCGGGGGGGTCGGACACTCCCAGGCCGTCATCAGGGGAAGAGGGAGAGTAGTATTCATATTGAGTAATTGTGGAGGAGGAGGAGGAGGAGGAGGAGGAGGAGGAGGAGGAGGAGGAGGAGGAGGAGGAGGAGGAGGAGGAGGAGGAGGGGAGGAGGAGGAGGAGGAGAGGAGGAGGAGGAGGAGGAGGAGGAGGAGGAGGAGGAGGAGGAAGAGGGGGAGGAGGAGGAGGAGGAGGAGGAGGAGGAGGAGGAGGAGGATTCTCCCGCTCGCGCGCAAGCGAGCTGTCTCCGTGCGGGGCCGCGGCGCCGCGCGCGCGGAACGGCCCAAAATGGGCAGGCCCGCCCCGCGCGCCCGAGCCGGGGCGCCGCCTCAGGCGGTGGAGTCCGCCTGGTCGCCGTAAACGGCGATGCAGCGCCACATCAGCCAAGATGAGGGAGAGGAGGGAGGGGGGCTGAGAAGCTGCAGAGACAGCAAGAGCGCGGGTCGCAGAGACAGCAAGAGCGCGGGTCGCAAGGAGAATAGAGAGGAGCATTCTCCCGCTCGCGCGCAAGCGAGCTGTCTCCGTGCGGGGCCGCGGCGCCGCGCGCGCGGAACGGCCCAAAATGGGCAGGCCCGCCCCGCGCGCCCGAGCCGGGGCGCCGCCTCAGGCGGTGGAGTCCGCCTGGTCGCCGTAAACGGCGATGCAGCCATACCCATGCTCAAAGCCCTTGCGCAGTGACAAGGTTTCGGCGGGCGGCCGATAGACGGGTGGTCCATACAGCAGGGCCGACCCCTAGAAGGGAAGCGACAAGGACGTCGCGGGCGGGCAGCGACAGAGGTCGCAACTGACAGTACGACAGGCGACCTGAGCACAAAGGGGGCTCAGGGAGAGCGGACAGCTCGTAGGGGGGCGAGAAGGCCGTTTAGACGATCAGCACGCCAATAGCCGAAAGCAAATAGTTTCACCGAGTACGGAAGCCGCAACGCGCGCAGGGCGGGAGCGGATCGGTGAAGTCCAAATGCTTACCCCCCTGCTCTGGCCGACGCAGCGTCGTCGGCTGAACAATCTGGCCGCTACTTAAGCCAGTGTCGTGAAACGTGGCTCCCCTGCTGAAGCGCCAGAAGGATGCACTCGAGGACCAGATTCAGGGTCGTCTGGGGAGCCTCGGCGCACGCTCCCATGACGTCCCCTGCGGCCACCTTGGCGAAGCTTGCGCCTTGCCGAAGCGCCAAAATGAGGCGCTCGAGGGCCCGATTCAGGGTCGTCTGGGGAGCCTCGGCGCACGCTCCCATGACGTCCCCTGCGGCCACTTCGGCGGAGCTTGCGCCCTGCTCGAGCGCCATAAGGAGGCACTCGAGGGCCAGATGCAGGGTCCTCTGGGGAGCCTCGGCGCAAGCTCCCCTGACGTCACCTGCGGCCACCTCGGCGGAGCCTGCGCCCTCATCGAGACTGGCCAACCCCAGGGGCGGCAGGATGCTCGGGGAGAGAGCAACGGGCGGCTGCGTCGAGGCGCCACTGCCCCGCCTGTTCCCCCAAGCCGCTACTAGGGCGGAGGCAGGAACCAGAGCGCAGGTCTGGACGCGTTGAGGGGGCCCAGGGGCCCTGGCCAAGATGGCCTCGACGGTCGGCGCCTGCAGGCCCAGGCGCGCCGCTTCGTCGGCGGACAGGTGAGGGAAGTTCAGACGCGGAACGCGGGAACCCGAGATAGGGGACAGTGGGGCCGCACTCCCCTGAGTCAGAGTGGGCAAGGGCTGCTCGACGGCCTCGGAAGCCGTGCGCCGCGCTGCGAAGGCTGCAGCCGCGGCGCTCCCGGGGTCGCCGCTGTGGGTGCCGCTGGGATGCAGCTCGCGCCCCGAGCCCCGGCCAGGCGCGAGGCCGCTCGAAGACCCCCGTTCCTCGGCGGCACGCCCTCCGCCCTGCGGGGCCGCAGCAGCATCGCTGGAGGAGCGCGTGCCTACCGAGGACGGGGGGGCCTGAGCAGCGGGGCCCGCGCGGTAGCTGCCTGCGTGGGCGCCGCCCGAGCTCGCACCCTGGCGGGGCGCGGCCTGCCGAGGCGCCGTAGCTGGGCTCGGGCGCCGCTTCGGAGCGACCCGAGGGGCGCGCGCCTCGCGACGCCGAGGCGACGTCACCTGTCGCGAGGGCGCGCGGGGGGAGCCGCGGGCGTCCCTGGAGCGCGACGCCTCTCGCCTGTCTGAAGGGCGAGGGGGCGGAGGCGGCGGCGGGAGCAAGGGCCGCGGAGGCTCGGAGCCTACGCGCGGACCGCGGCCCCGAGAGCGGCTGCGAGCCGAGGCGCGAGCGGCGGGCGGGGAGCCCCCCGAGCGGCGAGGAGGGTGCCCCCTGTTACCGCGCTGCTGCCTGCCCCCGCGGCTGCGGGGAGAACCCCTCCTGCTGCCGGAGCGCTCATGAGAGCGGGAGCGCTCGTCGCGGGGTCCTCGTTCAGCCGAGCCACCAGGGAAAACCGTCTGCAGGCGGCGGAGGACCTCGGGGTTCATGCCCGCCACGACGCGCTCAAGGTCCATCGAAGAGTCCGCGAGGGCGCTCAGAGAGGCGAGCGCGCCCTCTTGCAGAAGGGCGTCGTCGGAGTCGAACGCCTCGTCCTCGTCGCACGCGGGCTCCGCTCTCGAACGGCTGCGAACGCTCGCGGGCGGTGACCCGTCGGGCGAGCGCGGGGGGCACCTCGGGGCTCTGGCGTGGGGGCCCTCCGGTGCCACTCCCGCGGGCGGCTCCGACGGCTCCTCGGGCGAGAGCGGGCCGTCGACGGGAGGCGAAGAGCCGCCCCCCGAGGGAGAGGTGTGGTCCCTCCCGTACGGGTTTGGGGACCGCGTACGGCCGCGGGCAGCGCTGGGGCTCCGCTGTGGGGAGCCCACCCCCGCGGCGGAGCTGGGGCGTGCCACGCCTGCCCAGCGGCGCGCATTGGCTGTGCGACGCGCCCTGCGGCCAGGCGCCGTGGCGGCTCCCCCCTCAGGGGCGGGGAGCGCCGCCATCGAAGCCCGCCGTTGCCTGGCGGCGCGCCTGGCGCGCGCGGCGCCCGCGCGCGAGGCGGAGTGCGGCGCGTGACCACCGCGGTTGGGCTGGTCCTCGGCCGCCTCATCCCGCGGGCCCAGGCGGGCGCGGACTGCGCGCCGCTCACGGAGGCTGAAGCGGGACGCAGGGTCGTCGGCGGGCCGCGCCAGGGCGCGCGGATCCTCGGCCTCCACCTCGGCCAAGGAGCGGCCAGTAGACGACGCGGGTGCGTCCCCACCGCGAGCGGCGCGCTCCTCGTTGGCGAGGCCCGTCTTGACCTCAGCGTTGTGCAGGACGGCACGCGTGTTCTGCGGGAGGGGCCCCTCGGCGGGCGCCCTGGCCAACGGCCTCGGCCCAAGCGGAAGCCTGGACGGCTGGCTCGCCTGCGGAGGCGCGAGCACGGCGGACGCCGACTGATGCGCCGCCGCCTTCAGCAGCAGGGACTTCGCGTCGCACAAGTCCTTCCACCGCTGGACGCGGGCGACCGCTTCGGCAGCTGTCAACCCCGCGGGTGCCTTGTCGGGACGGCACGGGACCGAGAGGCGCCGGAACGAGCCCTCGATCGCGTCCCTGTGGGCGCCCTCCGCGACCCCGAGCACTTGGCGGGCTCGGCCCAGGCGGGCGGCGCGCTGGAAGGCGTGAGGTGTCGCGGCCTCGCGGCCCGTCGGGAAGTCGCGCCCAACTGTGCGAGCTTGGCCACCCCCGACGGCAGGCTGGGGGGCCGACCGCGTCTTGGGACGCGCGTCGGGGGCCGACGAGAGCGCGGGGGGAGCAACAAGGCGGGCTGCCCCCTCCGCGCAGCTGCCGGGACCCTCGTCGCGCGGCTGGAACAGCGCGTTCCGCGGCCCCACACGGGGGCCGAGCGCCTCAGCGGGCGCCCCGTCAGCGCTGCAGGCGCCAGGGGCTCCGGCAGTTGGCCCCTCGGCGTCGTCTGCAGCGGCGGTCAGCCCCACGCCCGCCGCGAGGGGGGAACAGGCCGCCCCATTGTGGCCCACGGGGCTGTCGAGGAGCCCTCGAGACAGCAGCAACGCGACAAGGCGCCCCCACAGACATGTGGGATAAGGTGCACGGGAGTCCGCGTATGCGACACAATCAAACCTGGTGAAGTCTCCCGCTTCGGCTTCAACCAGCCAGGACGGTGGAGGTATAGAAGGGGGCCTGACGGGGCGATTCCTGGTAGGATCGTCTGCTCGATGCACATCCGTTGGCACGTATAACCCTCCCATATAAAGACCTCCCCCGATCACATAAGGCAAAGTGGTGGAAAGAACGTGGGACAACCCAGGGGAGCTGCTACGCCCGTGAGCGGACGCCCCCAGGGCCACCTTCGAGTCCAGAAGAACTGGAATACGGGAGTCTGGGATCCGAATACAGCAGTACTTGCAAAGACTCTTATAAACGGTGGTCTCGAGGATGTTGATGTGACGCGGCATGCGGAACTCCCATTTATACGCCAAGCGAAAGCGAATCGCCTCCGAGAGCTCGGTTACCCAGCGCGGCGCGACGGGAGGCTCAAGAGAAGGCAGCCCCAGGTCGCGGTGCAGCTGGGTAAGCTCAGGGCCCAAGGATTCGCCGCGGCTCAGAACGGCGAGGAGGCTCCGATTGTGCAGAATCGTGTGCCACCCCCCGTGCTCAGATCGCCGCCACAGCTCGGCAGACAACTGGGAGCTGATCGGAGCGCGGACCACTCCCCCCCAGCCGAGGGATGCGTCCGTACCGAACACTTCGGAGCAGGGGCGCGCCCGAAGGTCGGTTATAGCGGTGAAGGCCAGAAATGTACAAGCCAAAAGTTCGTCACGCACAGAGGGAGGAAGATCGTACTCGATCCCGTCCTCAGTTGCCAGACGTGACAGAAAGTTGTAGACATGCGTAAATATGGCCAACAGTGGGCGGCGGTAGAGGAAAACTTGCACCCAACAACCGACAAGAGATGACAAGAGGGACCGTGTAGTGATGCCGAGATAAATCTGTATCAAGGTCAGCCTGCACAGGGCAACGGTCCGCACCAGGGGGGCGCAGACGATACCGATACGTCCCTCTACTTCGGCCCCCACCACAACTTTGTGCGTCTCCCCGCGGGCGCGTTTGCCTGGGTGTTGCACCAGGCCCACGCGCGGGTACCCTTTGTCGCAGGCGGCGAAGACCTCGCGATCCCGACGATGAGGGTCGTCAGGGCGAGGCGCCGTCCCACGCCAGGAGAGCTTTTGGAAGCCAGTATGGTCGTCAATGTTCAGCATCTCCACGAAAGGGCCCCGGGGGAAGGGCAACCGATGCACGACTTGTTCGTGAGGTCGTAAGGCGCCGAAACTGCGCAGAACACCCTCATGGGCTGAGTTGGCAATTTCAACCGCCATGTTGTCGCCCATCGCAAGAGCGTTCAAGCATGGGGCGACGTCCACGCCCTCGAGCTCGGGCCGCCAGGCGCGAAATGCCTTGAAGCGGGCCGAAGGCAGGCGAACTCGCAGAGCGTTTCGCCGAGCGCGGGCCGGGGGGACGCGGAACGTGTAGTAGAACTCCCGCAAGTCGTCGCAGGAGACCGCCAACCACTCGCCAGGCTCCAGGCCCATGCGGCACAGCAGGAAGCCCTGGCCGAGCCGCTGTGTGCTGGACGAGATGGAGGCGCAGCGGCTGTTGACCACTGTAGGGTTAAGGATCAGACGATCGAAGTCGCTGTCCTTTGGAACCCTGAAAGCTCCACAAGCTTCATCCCAGGCGAGGTCCGAAGCGGGAGTCAGGTAGAGAGCGCCGCAGGCGTCCCACTTCTGGAGCAGGGCCCACAGCTCAGCGCGGTCCATATGGACACGTGCACCCTTCTGGCCTGGAGGCCACTCTGCCGACGGCAGCCGCATCACCTCGGGGTCGAGGAACGCCTCGCGCACACGCGCGTCGGAGAGGAAGGGAGTGGGATCGAACTCGGGCGAGTAATCCCACTTGATGCGGGAGGCCCTGACCTTGAGGTCGAAGGGCTCGGCTTGGGTGGAGTCCCAGGCCGCCGCAGAAGCCAACGAACCAGGCACGGGCGGAGCGCTGGTCGGGCAGTGCCGCATGGGGGCAGGCACGGAAGAGGAGGAAGTGAAGGAAGCCTCAAGAGCTACGACATGGGTGGCCAGGCCATGGAGCGAGACTTCGGTGGAGTCGAACTTGGCGAAAACCCGACCAAGGTCGCTCTTGCCACCGCGGGCAAGGCGAACTGCGATCCGACACAACCGCTCAATGCGGGAGCGAACGCCCTCCTGGCAGGGCGAGGCCGTGGCGCGGACTCGGGCTTCGGCGGGAGCGAAGCTAGGGTGACCCAGCGTGAGCCAGTTCAACGCAATAACGGAATACTGCGCAAGAGTCCGTGCCGCGCGCCTGAGCCGCCAACGCTCCCTGCGCCTCGCTGACAGACCATCAGGCGGGGGACCAAGAGGTGGGGCAGGCGGACACGGCCAAGGATCGCGGGGAGGCGGCCCCAAAAAGTACGGGTCGTCCCGATCCAACGCACGCAAAGATGAGCGGGAGAATGAGCCCAGTGAACAACGAGCACCCATCCCGACCTGAGACAGCGCAGCTGCCCAGTGGGTGATATCGATGTTTGCGCCAGGAAAAAGACGCAGCAAGGAAGACACGTCAGCGACAAAGGGCGCGACTTTAGCAAGGGCAGCGGGGGTGCACGCGACAGGACGCGCGCCAGCAAGGACACCGCTCTCAGGGGCTGCACACCCCGTGCGGGGGGAGCTCGACTGAGGGCAGCGGTGGCCAAAATGGCCGGGTGGATACGAGGGGCGGCTCGGAGCGAAGCGAGAGGCGTGATGGCGGAACGAACTCCTCCCTGCGGGGCCGCACCAGCATCGCTGGAGGAGCGCATTCCTACCCTCACGGCCTCGCTGCGCCCAAGCGCGCCTAGCAGCCGCAGCAGCGTCAGCACGGACTGACTGCGGCGCTGAACCTCGGCCACTGGAGGCAGCTCCCTCGCAGGTGACGGGCAGCAGCGGCCCCGTCACTGCTTCTGGGGTGGCACCTTCGGTACCTTGGGAGGCACCTTTGGAGTCCTGGGCTGCTTGGGTACGTGAGGCGGCTGCTGGGGAAGCGCGGCGGCGCGCTCGGCGTCGAGGCGCGTCCGAAAAACCTGCAGCTCCTTCATGTACTCGCCCTGCGCGGACAGCCAGCGGAAGTCCACGAGGGGTGAAAACGGGGACTGCGCCTCGCGCTCCGTGTGCTGACTGGTGACGCGACATGGAGTGGGCTCCACCCCCGTGAGGAACCATGCGGCCTCTAGGCAGCCGCGGTCCCCCGCCTGCTGATCGATGAACATGCACTGGCAGGTCAGCAGCGTCTGAACCCCGAGCGGGTCTCGCACGGCGGGACCGTGCTGCGCCAAGGTAGCATGCCAAGCGCGCCGCCGTGCGATCCCCCGCGTCTGAGTGGACGAAGAGTTGAGGTCGCCCGAAGATGCGGACGGGGCCTGAGCGTAGTCGCTCAGAAACCCCAGTAGCGGATGAGCTGCTGGGCGGGAGCCCCGCCCCTGCTGCAGGGCTAGGGCTGGAGACTGATGCAAGCACATCAGCGCCATGCTGAGGTCCGACTGGGGAGCCGCAGGAGGCGGGTCCACGGCGTCCGCGCCGCCCGCCTCGGCGAAGCCGCCGACCGAGGCAAGGTCGTGTTGCCCAGGCGGAGGCGCGGGGCCCAGCGGCGAAAGGCTTTGCTGATGGCCTTGGGGTGGCCAGGGGCAATGCAGCCATCCTGTCGGCCACGTCAGCCAGGTCCGAAGGAACCCCGAGCGACCGCGGCAGGTCGTGAGCGCTCGAATGACCCGCTGAGTCTGACAGGGGCGCGGGAAGGTCGCCGCGAACCCTGGGCGCCCGCAGCACGTCGCGTGGACTCGAGCAGATAGCACCGCTCGTAGGAGACACGAAGGCGGCCGGCGACGCGTCGAGTCGGCGCAGAGAAGAAGGGCACCGAACGTGGGCTGACGACGTCCCGTTGCCAACGCGGGACGCGCCCGCGCCACATGGAGTAGGATTTCGTGCACCTGACACGTCGACCCCGCTCGCGGGACAGGTCGGCGGCCAGAGCCCGCCCGGGTCGCCCGTGCAGCCGAACTCAGAAGTAGACTCTGCCAGCACCGACGCTGTGTCGGGCGGGGGCGTGGGGGGGTCCCCATGCACCCCGAGCGACCGCGGCAAGTCGCAAGTGCTCGAGCCCGCAGCACCGCGCGAAGGCACAGCGGCGGCGGGTGGAGGAGTAGCCTGGCAAGCAGCCGCAACGAGAACCCCCCGTGAAACAGCGGCATCGGCGGCTGACGCCATCGCATATGTCCTCATGTGGGGCGGCAGGGCTGACAAGGATGAGGCTGGATCCCCGAATAGCCCGAGCGAGTGCAACAAATCGCGGGCGCCCGCACGCGGGGATGGACCACTGGCGGCGGGCGCGCCGACACCACCCACGAGGCTGGTAGGCGGTGGGAGCCCTCCGAAATCACCATACCAACCCAAGTCACGGGCAGCGCACGCCCAAAGTGAGGCGGGATCAACAGCGTTACGGTGGAGCGACGGGAGCGCCTCTGGGTCGGCGAGACCTGGCGGCGGCCCCGCCCGCCCGACTTGGAAGGGCGATCCACCACCGACGAGAAACGACTCCGCGGGCGTGCACGGACTGATCGCAGGCGGCACCCGAGCGCCGGCCTCCATGCCGGAGAAACGCGGAAGCGATTCCACACGCCACACATCCGGCTCCAACGACGCGACCAAACCGGGTGGCGGACGAGGAGGCAACCCCGTCGGAACCCGTGGCGACGGCGGCCTTCGCTCGGCAGCCGATGGAGGGCCAAGGCCCGGAGGGGGGCCGATACCCAATTCGGCGAGGCCTGGGGGCGGCAGGGGACGCCTGCCCTGCAGCGTCGGCGGCGGGAGGTTGCAGATAAGGGGCACACCGCGCTGAACGTCAAAGGCGCTCGCCAACAAAGCGGGTGGCTCAGCTGATGACGCGTCCCACCAGGACGAGGACAGGCCCGCCGCGTCGGTGCCTGGAACCCGGAAGGCCGCGCGAAGCGGCCACTCGGTGCCCGCTGAGCAAGCGGGGCCCCGGTCGAGCCATGGCGTTGTGAGGGGGGGAGGGGAGTGAGTGAGGAGGTGGAGGTTAGCAGGACTCTCCTCCTCCCATTCCCCCGTCCCCAAGGCGGTTCCCTTCGCGCGCTCTGCCTCCTCGCCCGCGGTTCGGCGGGCGTGAGGCTGGCTCAGAGTTGCAGTGGGCTGCGGGCGGTGCGTACTGCGCGGCGGTGGCTGGTGGGGCGCGAGCAGTAGACCGTTCCTCCCTCTGGCGGCTTGTTCTTCGCTGCGGAGACCCAGGTCTTCAGCCTCCTCGTACCCCTCCTCGTCCTCGTCGTTTCCCCCCGCCTCGATGGAAGAAGAAGAGGGAGGCGAGGGGAGGAGAGGCGGGAGCTTTTGGGTTCCCGTCCCTTAGGCAGCCCTCCCCTGAGCAGTCTCGTTGCTAGAGCGCCTGCCGGCGAGCGGTCGCGCGGCAGCAGCTGTAGCAAAGGAACGTAGGTCGGGCCAGATGGGACCTCCGCCGACAAGCGGATGCGCCATCCAGGCGGCCAGAAGGGAGAGGAAGAGCAGAGCGCGCGCGAGCGAGCGCGAGCGAGCGAAGCTCGCGCGGAACGGCTCAGGAGGACCGTCCGAGGGGCTCGGCCCCGCGAGGCGGTGAGGGCCGCCTCGAGCTGAGCGCGGCGCGCTGAGCGGGAGCCGACGAAGGCACCGACCCCGGGACGCAGGGCCCGAGCCCTGTCGAGCGCCTGGGCTCCTGGCCCGCAAGCAAGCGCTCGGGCCGCGCGGCGGTCCTGCTCGAGCGGAGCAGGCGCCGCACCGCGCGGCCAGGCGAAGGACCAGAGCCTCCGCCACAGGCACGGGCCCAGCAGCCCGGAGCAGCAGCCTGCGCAGGCGCTGCACGCGGCCGTCACCCAGAGGAGGGCAGCGACCGACGAGAGCAGCCGGGGAGAGGCCCCGCTGCTCAACTCCACCGCCTGCCCGAGGCAGACGGTGGGACAGGCAGAGCCCGCCGAGGGGAGGGGGCAAACGGCCCCCTCACCCCCAGGCGGGTCTGCCTGTTGGGTGGACCAGGCGGTAGCGGAGGCCCCTGGTCCTGAAGCACAGAAACGGGGGCGGCGACGAGCCGCTCGCAGAGCGCGGCCCGCACCCCCCGAAAAAGAATGTCCCCCGCGCCCTGGAGAGCCACCTACGCGATCGCCTGCATAAGGCGCCCGCGCGCGCGGCCGAGGGGGGCGCTTTGGGGCTGAGAAGCTGCAGAGACAGCAAGAGCGCGGGTCGCAAGGAGAATAGAGAGGAGCAGGAGGAGGAGGAGGAGGAGGAGGAGGAGGACGAGGAGGAGGAGGAGGAGGAGGAGGAGGAGGAGGAAGACCAGGAGGAGGAGGAGGAGGAAGAGGAGGAGGACCAGGAGGGGGAGGAGAGCGGATCGGGGACCCCTGGCCCTTCCACAAGTGATCCGCGCGAGGGGGGCGTGGCGGCCACGACGCCGCGCTCCACCGGCCGCCGCCACGCCAGCGGCGCGCCCCCGGGCTCGCCCAGGAGCCCATGCCGCCGCTCTTCGGGGACGCCCGCCTGAGTGCCGGGCGCCTCGGGGCGGCGGCGACGGCGACGGCGACGGCGACGGCGAGGGCGACGGCGACGGCGACGGCGACGGCGACGGCGACGGCGACGGCGACGACGACGACGACGACGACGACGACGACGACGACGACGACGACGACGACGACGACGGTGACGACGACGACGACGACGACGACGACGACGACGGTGACGACGACGACGACGAGGACGACGACGACACGACGACCGCTACGACGACGACGACGACGACGGCGACGATGACGACGACGACCATGACGGTGACGACGATGATGATGATGACGCCGATGACGACGACGACGACGACGACGACGACGACGACGACGACGGCCAGGGGGGGGCCACGAGCGGCGAGCCTATGGTCGGGACGGGAGGCTCGGGACTCCCCCGAGATCCAGGCGGTGCAGTGTGTTCACGCAGGGCGTTTTCGCTGGTCGTGAGGCCCCAGCACCCTCACAGATCGACAGGCTCGCAAAATGACACGGCAGGATGGGGTCTGGTGCTCTGGTCGCGATTTTTCACCATGTCGCAATGTCTGCTCGCAACGTCGGATCTCAGGGCCTGCCGCTTGGAGTGAGCATCGTTCGACCGATCCCTATCCCGACGGGCGTGGCCTGGGTCCCACTGGTCGAGTTGCCCATTTACGTGGGAGACTGCAGGCTGCTCCTTCTGGGCTGCGAAAGATATCCCCAACTGGGCGCTGAGACCGTGGGGCTGAGATGTCATGGCCTCGTGGGGATAAGAATCGGTTAGGCGATGCTGATGGGCATGGGGACGTGGATACCGTGCCGCGCCGCAGCAGGGGGGGGTCACGAGCGGCGAACACGTGGCCGCGTCCACTCTGCAGCCTTGCCAGCCTTCGGGGAACCAGCAAGGGCATGAACATACAAACTCGGAGGTCCGCGCGGATGCCTCGGATCGGTGCTGGGGCCCCCTGGCGGCGCCTCCAGCGCCGCCCCTGGCGCGCTCGGCGCGCCAGGGAGGGGGGTCCAGCGCCGATCCGAGAAACCCGTGCGGACCTCAAAGGTTCGATGTTTCCGTCATTGCTTGTTCCCCGAAGCCTGCGGCAATCACACACCTGTGCTGGCGGGCATGTTGCGTGACCCCTCTCGGGAGCCCGCGGGGGGGTCCCTCGGGAGCCCAACGGGGCTAGTAGTGTGACCCCGTGTTGGCTCCGTGACCCAACGGGGCTCTGTTGACCCCATGTTGGCTATGACCACCGCTCCAATACAGAGCCCTTGCAGCGCGAACGTAATGGATGGCGCCATGCCCGTATGCTTGCCATCGCCGTCTGGATTCCGGGGCGCGATCCCGCGGACACGCCGTCCCACGGACACGTTCTGCGCGGGGCATCTCTGACAAAAAAACACGTATCCGCGGGGTCGCGGCCCAGCGGCCCGCGAGGCCGCGAATACGAATGTTTGTTCGCCCACGAGGGAGGGGGCGTCGCGGGCGGCATTGGTTCAGGGAGGGATCGTGTGCCAGACGTTTCGTCGGCCCCTGAGATCCTGGCGTCGGATTTTTTCCGTTTTTTTTTTTGGGGGGGGGCGGCGCGCACCGCTGGCCATGGTTCTGGGCGCGCGGGTGTGCGCGCGGGCGCGTGCCGCTCGCGGGAGCAACGGTGGCGGGAGCATCGGTGGCGGCGTCACCGCCGCCACCACCTCTCCCATCGCCTCCATTTCCTCCCCCTCCTCCTCCTCCTTCTCCTCCTCCTCCCTCCCTCCCGATCCTCGACGCCCCCCCCCCCCGAAGGCCGCCGAGCACCCGGGGGCCGCTCCAGCGGGGGGCCACTCTGAGAGGCCCCGGCAGCGAGGGCGGCCGGCCGAGAGGCCCCCGCGCCCTCGGGGCCAGAAAAATGAGCTGTGCACAGCCCCACGACGGGGGCGGCCACACGGTGCCCCCGCCCCCCCCCTGCAGGAGGGCCGCCGCGGGAGACGCCCGGGGCCAGCCCCTCCGGGGGGCAGCGCGCGCGGCCAGAGCCTCCAGCAGAAAGCGCTCGAGAGGCTGGGTGCTATCGGTTTCCGCGCTACCACATCAACATCAGCATCATCACCCTTCTGCCGCGCTGGGAGGCTCGAGCAGCATCCAGGGCACCCCAGCTCCGCCGACGCGGGCCCCTCGGCGCCGCTCGGCGAGCGAAGCGGGCCCCGCGATGCTCAGGACCCCCTCCTGCGCGACAGAGCAGTCGACCGCGCGGATCCGCATGTTCAGCACACGCACGACCACGACTCTGGCTGGATCCCACACGAGGCCAGCATCAGGCCTGCTGGATCTCCTCCGGCGGCGTGTCGGGGCACAGGCGGTCCCGGGGCACCCCGGGCCCGTTCAGGGCCCTCGCGAGGGCGACGTGGAGCACCTCCCCGGCGTGGCCCCGGATGGGTTTCAGGCAGTAGACCGTCATTTTGTCGCTCTTGATGTAGAGGTGCCCGAGCTCGTGGTCTCCGAGCCCGAACATCCCGAACGACATCTCGCCAACGCCGCCCTTGTCGTAGCGTACCTGGAACTCGAAAAACGCAACGCCAAACAGCAGGCTGGAGTTGTCGGTGGAGAGGTCCATGATCTTGGGCAAGTCATCTCGCTGGTCCCAGAGCGGAGCGTGGTACTCCCCAATGAAGACCGGCGTGCCCTGAAAGTGAGCGTCGTACCTGTCCTGGAAATATCTTTTGTATTCGTCAGCGGGGTTCTCCGTGTTGACGCTGTTTGTGAAGCGCTGCTGGTAGGCATCCCACAGGTCATTGCGCGGAGTGTACCCTACACTCTCTGGATTGCGCATTGCTTCCCTCAATGCTACCATCTGCCCGAAAGCGGGGACCTCGCGCGTGATATTCTTGCAGGAGTAGCAAACACCATACGAGAAGGTCGCAGTGAAATTGGGAAGCGGTCCCACTACTGCTGCCTCTTTCTCGGCTTCCAGGACTGCGTCGAACGCACTTATAATGGCCTTGCAAAAAACGTCGGGGTGAGCTACAACCCCGCTATCATTGGAAACCTTCAGGTCGGGCTCGTTGATGAGCGCGACCGTGTGGATAGCGGGGTGGTACTGCCCATTCTCGCCGAGGAAGCCCCGCTGCAGGTTCCCTCCGTACGCATCCTTGATCTGCTGGAAGCAATCGTACTTTGTGTGCTTGCAGGAGCCCTCCATCTGCGTGTAGGGCCAGTCGCTGATGCCGGGTATGACGCGCAGCCCCTCGGCGCGCGCCTCGTCCAGGAACCCGGAGTGGTCCAGGAGGAAGTCGTTCCCGTAGAGCCGGACAGCGTTCGCCCCGAGCGAGCCGATGATCCTGAGATCACGCCGGCCGTGCGGCCCCCAGAGCGCCGAGGTGTTCGAGCTCGCGAAGTCGTCGTCCCTGATGGCGTGCCCGGGGCTGCGCAGCGGGATGGGCGCGTAGCCCACTGCCTTGAGCAGGTCGGGCTTCCCGCCGGCGAGGCCGCGCTCCCGCCTGGCCAAGTTGGTCCAGGCGATCCCGGCGAGGATGAGCGCCAGCGAGCCGATCAGCACGGGGGCGAGGGCCGTGGCAGCGCTCCTCAGCTCGCCTCGCCTCTCCCGAGGCAGCAGGGCCGCGGGCTCCTGCGGGGGCGCCCTGGGCCGGAACCAGCTCAGCTGGCGCGACACCGGCCGCTTCTCCAGCTGCGTGTAGCTCGAGGACGCGGCCCAGCGGGGCGTCTTCGGCGCGCTCGGCGGAGCGCTGAGAGCGGTCGTCCTGGGCGACAGCTGCAGCGTCCAAGGGCTCTCCTGCGGCGAGGCCTGCTCGGAGCGCCACGCATTCCACCGCGGCTTCGGTGATGGACTGGCTGTGGACGACCCGAACATCAAAGCCATTGCACGGCTGCCTTGAGCCAAAATGGCTACGGAGTCTCATCGTCTGCTTTCTTTGTTTGAGCGGTTTTCTCCATATGTTTCGGGCCCTGCAAATATCGATCCAGCTCGAAGAATGAAGGGCAATGATTGGGTCTATAGGCTCCCGTCGTGAATTTTCGGGATGCCGGATTTGCTTCGCAACGTCGCATCCTCGACGGCGTTTCCGGCCTCGAGGTGCTCTCCAGCAGCTGCGCCTCGCCGAGAGCGCTCCCCAGGAACCCGAATCATCCCGAACGGCCGCAGGAGAGCCGGGTTATAGACCCGAAAACTCAGAAGACCTAACGCTGCGGGCGGCGGCCGAAGGCGGCCCAAACCTCCAGCGAATTGAAAGGACGTCGGTGCGGAGGTTTTGTCGCCGTTTTCTCTGCCCCCGTGTTCCTCCTCGTTTTCATATTCCAGTTCCCTTTTTCGGGCTCCAGCTCCCGTGCCTCCTCATTATCCTCCTCCTCCCCCTGCTCCTGCACCCCCTGCTTCCACATACCTCCAGCGTATCGAAACAAAATCAGCGCGAGGAGTTTCGCAGCTTCTGGCCTAGAGAGAGGCCATCGAAAAGCCCTGGGGGCGGTCAGGAAACGACTCAGGATGAAAAGCCAGCGTGAACGCAAGGGTTGGGCTTCCAGGGATCCAGTATGCACAAAACTGAACATGGAATCTCTGGGGACGAAGACCCCCCAAAGCACCCAGCGCGTTGCTGCTATTGCTGTGCTCGGCGCTCCTTGCACATAGTCTCGTCATTCTGTTCGGAAGGCTCCCCGAACTCCGTGCGGAAAATCTTTTGCCGCTCTCTTGGCCCGTGCGGGGGGCTTTCTGGGGCCTGGAGCATCCCATGGGGATGGGAAGCGGGCCCTCGGTGGCGGGGTCGGGACATCTCTGAGGGGACCCGCACTTGAAAAATGAAGACCTCGGAGCTCTGGGAGACCCGAGGAGTTCTCGGGTGCCGGAGCTCCCATGTTTTCGTGCTGTCAAGGGCGGTTCCTGGAGTTCCAACGCCTTCATGTTTCGGGTCGCGTCGTAACTCCGGGACTCGAAAAGGGAAGACATCGGAACTCTGGGACCAAAACACATTCGGCGGTGGAGAAACTTCCCTTTAGTAAACCTCCCTTTAAAGAAAAAAAAACGGACTAGGACCGAAACCGACGGATCTGGGGATCTGGACCCGCAAAAACGACGGCCGCGACGCCCTCTCGCGAACCGAAAACGGCCAATTCGCTAATCGACGTGTCAGGGTAGGAGGACTATCAACCTCCGAAAAATAGGCGACAGCAGGTTCACCCTGCTGGCGCCACTTGTTGCACACACCAACCAGGCGTTATCGCCCGGTCTTGGGCCCCCCAGGGCCCTCAGAGAGAGACCGCCGGAGAGGTGCCGCAGAAAGTTGCGGCCTGGGGGGTCCAGTCGTGATGACGTTCTCCACGATGCTGCATTTTTTCGAGACGTTGGCTCTCGCGGGCCCCCCTCCCTTCCTCCTATGGTTGCGTGTTCCCCCCGTTCCTGGGAGATGGACCATGAGGGAAGAACGAGGTGGGTCTGTATTAGCTGTTCCTCTCTGGACGAGGCCCAGAAACGACGACGACGGCGACGACGTCGGCGTGGGGATGGGAAATGAGGAGCCAGCGTCTCAGCTGCACCAAGAGGCCCCAAAGGGGATCCACGAGGCCCCCACGAGGCCCCCCAAAGGCCACCTCCTCCTCCTCCTTTTTGACGATGATCGGACATTGATCGAGTGATCGCTGCGTCTGTCTTCCTCCTCCTCCTCCTCCTCCTCCTCCTCCTCCTCCTCCTCCTCGTCCTCCTCCTCCCTCGCGTGCTCCTTCCCCGCTTCCTCCGCCGAGTGTTCACCCAGCGGTTTCCACAGCTGGGGGAGCACATGGTCCAATCGCTAGGGCTTGATGCCGCGCGGGGGCAAGGCGGCGACGTGCTGCACAGACCCTCGCTCAAAGCATACACTCCGCAGTGGCCGATGGCTGCAAAGAGGATGGCGACATTGCCACTCCTGCTCCTGATTCTGCCGATGCCACTCCTCCTCCCCTCCTCCTCCTCCTGCCCCTCCTCCTCCGCCTCCTCCTCCTCCTCAGACGGGTGACCCTCTGTGACGCTCCAGGGCGACCCCCTGGCCGACACGGAAAAGAAACATTCCTGGCTGCCCCGACACGCGACACGCAACACGAAGCGCGCTGATGCGGAGTCAACACGCAGACTGAAGACGCAGGTCTGACGCGATGCGTTCGCCGAAGCGTGGGCCAACACGCTGGGCCAACACGCCGCGAGTGGTGACATACGCTGAGCACGGCGCACGTCGCGCATCCGCGCATCGAGGCAGCCAAGGGGAATAGGGAACCGAACTCTATACACCGACGCCTCTGTCTGGCCTCACACTGAATCTCGCACAGGACAACGGATCCTGGTGTGTACGGGATCCTGGTGCATACATTCTTCGTTGCTTCCCCGGGAAAACGGGGAGACAAGTGTACACCACACCACCCCGACGTCGTCCCCGACCCTCAGAAAAGTCCTGGGATTGAAAAACCGCCCGCCACGCCACTGGTAATGCATATACTCCAGTTCCCGAGGGTACATCGGTACATCCACATCCCGCACCCCGCCCAGGAACAGACACACTAGAAGGCAAGGGCAGAGGGAGCGAGCGCGAGTGCCCCCCCCACGAGGGCACCGCGGGATCGGGCGGCGGGCCGGGGCCCAGAGAGAACCCCAGGGACCGCGGCACCGGCGCAGACATCACCCGGAGCCGTATAGGGGCTGAGAACTGAGAGGCCGGAGACGGATGGGAGCCAGAACCGTACGGGAATCGGAGTCGGAATCGGGGGCGGAGCCGGATGGGAGCTTAGAAAAAGAAACAACTACGTAAACATAAACTTTGGGCGCTCCGCGCGGATCTCTTGGATCTGCGCTGGAGGCGCCGCTGGGGGGGGGCCCAGCTTGAATCCAAGAAACCCGCGCGGATCGCCAACAAATTATGTTTATGGTGTTTTTTCTTCTTCGAGTACGGGAGCCGGAGTCGGCATCGGAGTCGGAGCAGGATGGGAGCCGGAGCCAGAACCGTACGGGAACGGGAAACGATGCGCCGACGGTCGAGGCTTCCTTCTGGAGGAGGGCAAGGTCCTCATCGCCTCAGGGCCGCGCTACGTCGAGGCCAGGTGGTCCAAAGACGGACAAATTCTAGGTGCCAGGTGCACATGTTCTAAGTGCCACCTTGGGCGGTTTAGGTTTGACGGGGGGGAGAGGGAGACAACGCCAAAGGCGATCCGACCGCCGCGGCGCGCGCACAATCATAATGATAATAAGAATAATATTACTAATAATGAGAAGACTGATGAGAAGATTAGAAGAGGAGAATGATGAGGAATAGGAGGAAGAGGAGGAGGAGGAAGAGGAGGAGAAGAAGGAGGAGGAGGAGGAGGTACGTCTGAGCAGGCGCGCGGGTAGGCAGGGCGCAAGCGGAGGAGGCCGACAGAGCCGCTGGCAGGTGCGACGCACTGCCCCCGAGGTGGTGCTACTGCCTAGCGTTAAGTCGGGCGTGTCCCCCTACAGGCGGATTTTGGACGAAACAACAAAAATCCGCCGACCCTGCCGGCGTGTGCGAGGGGCTTGTCCGTTCAAGTCGTCATCTCCGTCATTCGTTGGTCGTCGTCTCTGTCGTCCCCTTTCCCTGCCTCCCCCCTTTCCCTGGGCTCGTCGAAGCGGAGCTCCCCCCGTTTCCCAGAGACCTCCTCAGCGCGCCAGCCAAAGCAAAGTTGAGCAACGTCGTAATCGAATCGAAGGGAAGCCCCTTGCCTTCGATCCCTCCCCCGCTGGGGGGTGGGGGGGGTGGGGGGGGGGTCAGATACGACGCCCCCCCTGGGAGTCCCGGAGCCCAAAAAAGCTCCAAGAAGGGACGGGCCAAGAGTGCCCCAAGAGGCCCCAAAGACAGTCCAAGGGAACCCCGAATCGCCGAACGATCTGTCCAAGACGCCTTGACGGCCTCCAGACGGCCCAAGAGGCCTGCAAAGCGCCCCAAGAGGCCTCCAGGAGCTTTCCCACGAGAGCCCCAAGAGGCAAAATTCATGGATTTCCCATACGTTTTTGAAGATTTGGCGTTCTTGCCTCTTCCGCTTCCCGACGCGCCAAGACGGCCCAAGAGGCCCCCAAGATCGCCCCGAGACGGCCCAAGAGGCCCCCAAGAGGGTCCCAACGGCCGGGGCCCCAAGACGATCCAAGACGGCCCAAGAGGCCCCCACGACGGCTCCAGGAGAGTGCCTCGGACATTTCGAGCTCTCAGCCCCAAGAGGCCCCCAAGAGGCCCCGAAGAAGCCCCAAGAGGCCCCAAGAGGCTCCCAAGGGGCTGCCCCAAGACAGCCCAGCCCAGGAGAGCCCCAAATTGCCCAGGAGGCCTCCAAGAGTGCCTCGAGACGGCGCAAGAGGAGCCCTGGACGGCCCAAGACGGCCTCAAGAGAGCCCCAGGCTGTCCCAAGAAAGCCTCTGGCCTCCTCCTCCTCCTCCTCCTCCTCCTCCTCCTCCTCCTCCTCCTCCTCCTCCTCCTCCTCCTCCTCCTCCCCCCCCCTCTGCTGCCCCTCCTCCTGCTCTCCTCTGACTCCTTCTCCTCCTCTTGCTTCTCCTCCGCATCCTTCTCCCCCCTCCTCCTCCCTCATCCACCTCCTCCACCCTTCCTCCACCCTTCCTCCACCTCCCACTCATCCTCCTCCCCCTGCCCCCCCCCTCGTTTTCATCTCCGTCGTTCTCAGGGTCGGCGGCACCAGCCGTAAGGCCTTCGCAATAATCAAAATAAATCAAGAATAGCCCCCAGAAAGTATATTCAAAAATCGTCCCCAGACTGTTCTTTCCTGTTTCCTGTTTTTGAATTGTCCTCCTGTAGAGGGACAGGCCCGACTGAAGGGTGGGTCAAGGGTGTCAACAGCGAATCAGCTCACGCAGTTGGTGGTCCAGGCGCCTCCCGGCGCCAGGAATGCGCCCATGTATCGGGGACTGCGTCCGGCGGCGGGGCCGAAACCAGCTGCACGCAGCACATCCAGCACCCCCATGTCCCAATCCCTCCCTGCTCGTCCAGCCCGAGACGCGGGGTTCGAGGAGTGGTAGGCTGGTGCTGGGTGCCAGGGACGGGCGGTCCCGCACGAAGGCGTGCTTCTGCCCGCGCTGATGATGCTGCCACTCCGATGCCGATCATGAGGCGACGACCGCGGCTGCAGCAATCCTTGCGGCAAAGACGATGAAGAGATCAGCTCATGCGGGGAAGCCACGAGGTACTGACAGAGCCACTCCCCGGACACACCCCGGGGTGCGCTCTGACGGGGGTGTCTCGAGGCGAAACCGGCCGTGGCGACGAGGGCCTCCCAGGAGGCCCAAAAGGCGAACACGGTGGAAGGGTCCGGTATCAAAACCTCGTTGTTCCTCAGTTCCTTACCAGCCTCGAACTTATCCCTATCCCTAAGATTGTTACGCCAAAGAGCGATGACAATCTTAGGGATGCGCCCTCGAAACATAAGGGAATCCCTAAGATTGGCATCGCGATGAGGCGATGCACAGCTTAGGGATAGGGATATGTTCCAGGCTGGAAGTGTCCTCCTCTGACGGCGATGGGTCCAATGCCGCGGCCTTCGGCCAGCCCACCGACGCGTCGAACGCGGCGCGCGGCTCGGGGTCGCCTGCAAAACCCACCTGGAGCGGCGGTCGGAGGGCAGGGCGCGGCCGAGTGTGGGCGCGAGGTGCGAGCGCGGTTGCGGCTGGGGTGGACGCAGCTCGGGCGGGGGATCGACCGCAGAATTGACTGACCCTCAAAGCCATTGTCTCGCCGAAGTCACGAAACATACGCAGAATGTCCGTGGACCTACGGAACAGGTTGCAAAGGTTCCGTAGATGCCACGAGCAGATGTACATCAATCCTGTTTGAGCAGAGACCGACCGTCCCCGCATTCATATAGTCCTACCACGAAATGTTCGTAGAACCCTGAATTGTTCTAAGAACAAAAACAACGTTGTTAGAACATAAACCTGATGCGTTAAACCAAGACAGCCCCAACCAGGAATGTTCTAAGAACATTTCGTGGGAACCACAAAAGGTTCTTAGAACATGGTTTGGCAGGACTATAGGCACGCCAGGACGCTTTGCCACTGCTTGACCTGTAGTCGGTCCCCTACTCGAGCACTGGGGTAGTCAAAAAAAGGGGGGGGGCCATCGGGCGCCTGTCTGGCGCCTCCCAGCGCAGGGCGAGGCGCTCGCCGTCTGTCGAGAGGGGCGCCCAGACCCCCGGGTGCCTGCGGCAGTTGCCGCAGCCCTCCCCCCGCCTGCGGTCGGGGGGAACGGAAGGGAGGGGGAATAGCACAGGGTAGGGTAGAGAAGCAGCTCGCGTAGCTGATTCTTCCAGCGCCTCCCGGCGCCCCTGTATCGAGGAAGGGGCCCGGCGGCGGGGCCGAAACCAGCTGCATGCAGCAGATGTCGTACCCCCCCCCCCCTTCCCTATGCCCCCCTTTCGTTCGGCCTGGTCCAGGTTCCCCATTTTCGTCCTAGCCGAGATTGGGCTCGTGACCGAGTGTGCAGGACCAGGAACAGGCGCGGCGAGATATCGGCGAGGCCTAGCGTGCTCGAGGGACGCAGACATTCGACGAGGCAGTTGTTTGCTTCGGCCCGCGGGCCCACGAAATCGCTTGCGCCTCGGATCCATTTCGCATGGCCCTGGGGCCTGCAAGCGGCCCCCGCTGCCGAAATGACAGTCCACCAAAATTGCAATGGCCAGAAATGACTACCTACCAGACCACCCCAACCCAACCCGAAGACCCGAATTTCGGGTTGGGGGGGGTACGGGTTCCATGTGTGTTTTCTCAATGTTCCCCGACTCCCCCCCACTGGAAATGGAAGGCAAATTGAGGCCTTCGGGTTGGGTTGGGGTGTTTTGGTGGGTGGTGAGGAAAAACAACAATCCGCTCGAGTTCTGCAAGCCTCGGAGATGCAGGGGGTGGCCGAGCGTGGTCGAGCGGGGGACTCGCAAGATTAGTCAGCATCGAGTCGGAAAAAACAGATCGCGCGTCAGATCGGGCTACATCGGAACGGAGTTGGAATTGAGTCAGGTCGCCCGTGCCAGAATGAAGAGCGGCACCATCGTAGGCATCGGGCCGCACGGGATTGTCGTGATCGTGCGAGTTCAAAAATTATATGAATGATGATGCCTACTTAAGCGGCCCAAGACCGTCTGAGCCCGCGTCTCTCTTAACATCGAGAGAATCATAGCAGGCAGCGACAACTGCAGCGCCGGCCGGGGGATCACAATGCCAAGGGGGGGAGGACTGATCTCTCGTCGCTACAAGAGCGCTGCCCCCCCCGCTCTGAGGACCCACGGGGGGAAGGGGGCCGTCCCTTTCTATACTTCCGGGGCCAACACCATCGCGACCGAATCGGATCGGGCCGGCCGGAAGCGATGCCGAATCAGATCGGTCGAATCGCAATGGCCACTGGACCCGCGGCCCGTGGCCGACCGGTGGCCCGGGTGCACGCCGAGCGTCTCGGGCAGGACGGGGCAGTGGGAGCCGTGGGGTGAGTCCCCGCGCGTGCCGCGGCCCGCTGCGTGGCAGCAGCGCGCAAGCCTGCTGCGAGAGAGGCGCTGGAATCAGGGCCGCTCTGTGGCCGAGGCGGAAGAGGCGGAGGAGGAAAAGGAAAAGGAGGAGGAGGAGGAGGAGGAGGAGGAGGAGAAGAAGGAGGAGAAGGAGGAGAAGGAGGAGAGAGGAAGGCGCAGGAGGAGGAGGAAAAGGAAAAGGAGGAGGATGAGGAAAAGGAAAAGGAGGAGGCGGAGGAGGAGAAGGAGGAGAAAAAGGAAAAGGAGGAGGAGGAGGAGGGGGAGGAGGAGGGAAAGGAGGAAAAGGAACAAGAGAGGAGGAGGTGGAGGGAGGCGGGCTCGGGAGGGGCTCTGGTTCGGGTGCCGCTCTCCTTCGCTCCAGGTCGGGGCACCGGCTCGTGGCCCGAGGCCCGCCGTCCCTCCGCCCCCTCTCCGGCGCGCCTCGCACGATGGCTGTGGGCGGCCAGAGCGCTGCATCGGCGTGGGCTTTCACGGGTCCGCGCGGGTGCCTAGGGGTCGGCGTCGGGCCACGCGCCGGTAAGCTCCACCGTGGGCGCAGGCACATCAAGCGAAGCCCGCTACGAGGAGGAGGAGGAGGAGGAGGAGGAGGAGGAGGAGGAGGAGGAGGCGGGAGGGAGGAGGGAGGAGGAGGAGGACGGAGGAGGGAGGACGAGGAGGAGAGAGGAGGCTATGGGCAACTGCAAGGCCCACCGCCGAGACGAGTCGCCAAGGCCTGGCGGCGGGCAGATCTCGGGTCGGACACAGGGGCGGGGCAACATCAGGGGGGGAGGGGCAGCACATGCACCGCACGCAGCTTCTTGCCCTCCTCCTCCTCCTCCCCCCTTCTACTCCTCCTCTCTCCTCCTCCTCCTCTTCCTCCTCTTCCTCCTCCTCCTCCCTCTTCCTCGTCCTCCTCCCTCTTCCTCCTCCTCCTCCTTTTCCTCCTCCTGCTCCTCCTCCTCCATTCTTTTTTTCCTAAACATAACTTCTCCCTGTCGCACCCCGAGGCCAGTTTTTAGGGCGGGCCAGCTGTTTCGCAGGATACATCCCCACAACGTGCGACCCTGTTGCTTAAACATTGGCAACAGTTTCACAGATGGAGGGCGTCTCGTTTTCAAAATGTGGCTCCCACCTTAGCGCCGCGCACATTCGCTTTTAACATGTGCAAGAGTTTCACGGATTGAGGACGACTGGTTGTTTAAATGTGGCTGTCGCCTTTAGCGCCGCGCACATCCGCTTCAAACCTGCGCAAAAGTCTCGCGGATTGAAGGCGGCTCATTTTCAAAATGTGGCTCTCGCCTTATCGACGCGCACACTCTTTCTAATTTTGCAAGAGTCTCACGGATTCTTGTGGTCAGCGTCACAGAAAGGGTGTTGTGGACGGGGTCATCATTTTGTTTGAGGGTGCGACAGTTACGTTGATTCGCGGTGTTGACGTCGTAGTAATGACGTTATGGCACACTTCCGGATCGTCAAGACGCGACAGCTAGTTTGACACGTGGCGTTGGAATCCTGAGAACAATGTTTTTGGCATGCTTCAGGGTCTTCACGCGGTTGCTTCCAACGAGGCAGTTCCCTCAGTAAAAATAAGCCATTATAGGGGCCTATGGGAAGGAGCTTGGAGGGAGGGTTGGTTCCAACATCGTTGATGATTCTTGGGTTTACACTGGTCCTCCTCCTCCTCCTCCTCCTCCTTCTCCTCCTCCTCCTCCTCCTCCTCCTCCTCCTCCTCCCCCCCTTTCCTCCTCCTGCTCCTCCTTCCTCTCATCCTCCTCATCCTCCTTCGCCCTTGAGGGTTTGGGAGGCCGCATTATTGCACTGTCGTCGTCGTTGGCGTCCTCGTCCTCGCATTCGCTGGCTTCCCTGCGACTTCCCGCGCCCGAGAGGCGCCCATCGAGCAAGAAAGCCTGGCGGCGGGCCCGAAACTAGCAGGCAGCGAAACCAGGTGCCGCAGCGGATCTTGTAATCTACCCTTCCGCAGCCGAGGGGCAAGGACAGGGGGGCGCCAGCCTGGGGGGGTAAACGTCGACCTGGAATCGGCGACACATGATCCCAGGTGGATAATTCACAGCACCCCCCTCCCCCCGGATGGGATGGGCCCCAGGGTTCCACAGACACCCCCCAGATGGGATGGGGGGGACGACAACGACGAATACGACGACGACGACGACGACGACGACGACGACGACGACGACGACGACGACGGCCGACGCCGACGCCGACGACGACGACGCAGACGCAGACGACGACGCCGACGCCGACGCCGACGGAAGACGACGACGACGACGACAACGACGACGACGACGGAAGACGACGACGACGGAGAACGACGGAGGCCGACGACGACGAACCACCCCACATCCACAGGGAGGGGGAGCACCAACACCCTCCACATCACCCGACGCCCACAGGGCCGCTACCTCTGGGGGGGAAGGGAGCGAAGGGAGCGATCCCATTCGCGATCCCTTGCGCGAGGCGCTCGCGAGGCCCACTGGCGTAACCAGCCATCGGGGACGGGGGGGGGGCCGATCCCATATTTTGCCTTGGGGGGTGGGCGGGGCGCAACCCTGGATCGCACCTCGCGGATCGATCGGCGAGGGGCCCCCAACAGCGCCGCCGCACGGTCGTGGGCGGGCCGGGCTGTCGCGCCCTCGTGTTCGGTCGGGCGCGTCCTCCTACAGGCGGAGTGTGGGCGAAACGTTCACAATAGTTAAAAACCATATTCAACAAACAACCCAAAATGGTACAAATGACGTCCTGGGGCTATGTGATGGACTATGTTTGAAGATTCCTCCTGCAGAGGGACAGGCCCGACTTGGAAGCCTTGTCGGCGATGAATGGGCGAGCGGGGCCCGCCCAGCCCGACGAGAAGAGGGCGGGAAGGGCGAGGCCGCGGCCCCTTCCCGAGAGGCGGCCTCTTGGGCGAGGTCCGTGCCCCCTGCGGGGGTGCCATAGCCCCAGCGGCTCGCTGGCCTGCTGCCTTCGATGCCTTGTTCGTCCGCTTCTAGACTTAGGTCGGGCATGCCCTCCTACAGGCGGGAATGGGAAAAAGTCAAACTATAGACCACAAACAACAACACCAAACACATAACCAACAATAGTCAAAAACTCGTCCCCGCACTCTTTCTTGACTAGTTTGGGATATTGCTCCTGGAGGCGGAACGGACATGCCCTACAGAAATTCGAGAGAAGGAAGAGGGAAGGAGGTGGATGACTCTCTCCTTCCTGCTCCACCGCACCCCAACCCTTTCACCTCGAGCCATTTTATGGCGGCCCGCAAAACCGCGAGCGAGGGGTGGGGGCGAGAAAGAGAAGGCCTTCTCAGAAGGCGACGTGACTTCGGGGAAGGCCCAGAAAACTTCTGGGAAGGCCGGGGGGCTTCCGAACCTTCTGGGGAGGCCTTCTCCTTCTCACTTCCCCCCCTCGCGCGCCGCCGATCTTCCAGAGAAGGACGGATGAAGGAAATGGATGACTCTCTCCTCCTCCTCCTCCTCCTCCTCCTCCTCCTCCTCCTCCTGCTCCTCCTCCTCCTCCTCCTTTGCCTGATCTTCCTCATCCTCCTCCTCATCCTCCTCCTCCGGCCTCCTGCTCCTCCTCCTCTTCCGCCCCCTCGTCCTCCTCCTCCTGCTCCTCCTCCTCTTCCCTTTCCTCCTCTTCCTCCTCCTCCTCCTCCTACTCCCCCTTCCCTCCTCCCCTCCTCCTCCTCCTCCTCCTCCGCCCCCTCCTCCTCCTCCTCCTCCTCCTCCTCCTCCTCCTCCTCCTCCTCCTCCTCCTCCTCCTCCTCCTCCTCCTCCTCCTCCTCCCCTCCCAGGAGGAGGAGAACGAGGGGGCGGAGGAGGAGCGACCTCACCAAGGCAGGGGGCGGCCCCACGAGCAGGGGCCGAGGACGGAAGAGCCGACAGTCGCCCAATCAACCACCTACACCAACAGTGGTCGGACAGGCGCGCGCAACCAACTGTGCGCGAGAGGATGCGGAGGAGCGGGGGGAGGAGGAGGAGGAGGAGGAGGAGGAGAGGAGGAGGAGGAGGAGGAGGAGGAGGAGAAGAGGAAGAGGAGGGGAGAGGAGGAGGGAGGAGGGAGGAGGAGGGAGGGGAGGAGGAGGAGGGGAGGAGGGGAGGAGCAGAGGAGGGGAGGAGAGGAGGAGGAGGAGGAGAGGAGGAAGAGGAGGAGGGAAGGAGGAGGAGGAGGAGGAAGGAAGAGGAGGGGGAGGGGAGGAGAAAGCAGAGGAGGAAGAGGAGGGAGGAGAGGAGCAGGGGGGAGGAGGAGGAGGGGAGCAGGGGGGAGGCAGGGGGAGAAGGAGAGGAGGAGTAGGAGGAGGGGGAGATGCGAGAGAAAAGACAACCATCAATGCGAAAAGTATGCAGCACTCTTCTTCCTCCTCCCATGAATAGGGGATCTGTCGTTATTGGTCGCTGTTCTCCTCCTCCTCCTCCCCCCTCCTCCTCCTCCTCCTCCTCCTCCTCCCCCTGCTCCCCTTCTCCATTTTCCTTGTAGATTACTCATCCGTGTCGCACCCTGGAGGCGGTCGAAAGGGCGGGCTGGGGGTTCGCCTCAGACTTCACGACCATTTCTGAGTCTGAAGCTAAAACATGGCAGCGAACTGAACGGATGGAGGGTGGGTCGTTTTCAAAGTGCGGCGCTCGCCTCAGCGCCGCGCACATTCGCTTCAAAAAACTCCAAGAGTTTCACGAATTGAGGGTGGGTGGGTTTCTAAATGTGGCTCTCGCCTCTGCGCCGCGCACATTCGTCGCACAGTCGTTGTTTGTCAACGATATGCAGGAGCTTCACGGATTGAGGGCGGGTGGTTTTCAAAACGTGACTCTCGCCTCAGCGCCGCGCACATTTGTCGCACATTTGTTTGTTGTAGACAAATTGCACGAGCTTGACGGATTGAGGGCGGATGGTTTTCAAAATGAGGCTCTCGTCCGAGCGCCACGCGCATTCGTTGTAAAAGCTGGCAAAGAATTTAGCGAACTGAGGGCCAATGGATTTCAAAATGTGGTTCTCGCCTTTGCGCCGCGCACACTCGGCCAAAACAATTGCAAGAGTTTCGCGGGTTGAGGACGACTCGTTTTCAAAATGTGACTCTCGCCTGAGCGCCGCGCAAACTTGTTTGGAACATGGGCGCACGCTTCACGATTTGAAAGCGGGTGGTTTTCAAAATGTGGTTCTCGCTTTAGCGCCGCGCACACTACTTCTACACAAGTATTAAATTCTCACGGGTTGATGGCGGGTGGTTTTCAAAATGTGGCTCCCGCCTCAGCGCCGCGCGCATTCGTTTGAAAACGATGCAAGAGCTTAACGGAGTGAGGACCGGTGGATTTCAAAATGTGGCTCTCGCCTTAGCGCCGAGCGCATTCGTTCCAACAAATCGTACAAGTTTCGCGGATTGAGGGCGGGTCGTTTTCAAAATGCGTCTCTGACCGCAGCGTTGTGCACGACCAATGTACACATTTGTTTCAAATTGAACGGGTGGAGTGCGTGTAGTTTTGAAAATGTGGTGTTTGCCTCAGCGCCGCCAACATTCGTTGTAAAACCTTGCAAAGAGATTAACGGATTGAGGGCGGGCCGTTTTCGAAATGTGTCTGTCGATTTGCGCAGCGCGCATTCGTTTGCAACGTTCGCTAGAGTCTCACGGAATGAGGGCGGGTCCTTTCTCAAAATGTGGCTCTCAGGTAAGCGCCGAGCGCACTCGTTCTAACCATTTGAAAAATAGCACTGGCTCTCAAGTTCAATATACCAACAATGGTGTCTTGGAGAGATTCAGAACTGCCGGGGCGCAGCAGTGTCGTTGATTCGAGGTGTTGAAGTCCCCAGAATGGTGCTGCCACGATTCAGGGTCGCCAGGACGTAACAATCAGATTAACTAGTGGCGTTGGGGTCCCGAGAAGGTTGTGGCACGTTTCAGGATATTTGCACGGCTGTCCCCCAACGGGGCGATTCCCTCAGCGGGATTGACCTCTTGTAGCCTATGCAGGGAGCGCTGAGTGAGTGTGTATTCCAACATCGCTGATGAGCCTTGGGTTTGCACTGGTCCTCCTCCTCCTCCTCCTCCTCCCTCTGCAGGCCCCGTGAAACACAAGGAGCTCGCCACGCCTCTGGACGCCCCTCTGAATTAGCTCTCTTCGGGGCACCCCGCCGGCGCGGCGAGGGGCGCTTGGGGGGGGGGCGGGAGGCGGTGCCTTGCAGGTGCCGCTGCCGTTGTCGATGATCACCGGGGTCTTGGCCATCGACGGGCGCGCGGGGCGCCCCCCCTCGCGCGGGGGACCGCGCCCTCTGGGCGAAGCCAAGATGGCCTCGCGCGGGGACCGTGTGCGGTGGAATTCTCCCCTCTCGCTTCAAAGAACGTGTGATGCGGATGCCCCCGTTTGAGGTTCCGTGCGCTCTGCGAACTAAGGTGACCCACTCGGCTCTCGCACCATGTTGTTCTTTCCCATCTGCTGCGGTTGGGTTTCTTGCGCTTGGTGGGGCGCCTTGGCTTACCCTCACTCCCGCCATCTTCCGGTCACATCAAACTCAGGGACTCATACTTCCGACCCCGCTCAGACCCATTCACACCCGGTCTGATCCATACTCAGACTCACTCACACTCGGACCGCCTCTCATTTAGAAGCACTCACACAGATCCACCCACACATCGATGGCCCACAAGTATAAATACTTTCACTCAGAACTAAGACCCACTCGTACTCAGACTTGCTGGCACACAAACCCGGTAAACCAAGCATACTCACTCACAGCCAGACTCACTCAAGACATCGAGTTCATTATGTGTATGTATGCATGTTTGTATGCATGCATGCATGTACGTATGTGTAGGCATATGTGTCTGCACATGCATGTGTATATGTATATGTAAGCATAAACGTTTACGGACATATATACATATATACACGTATGCCAAGATATATGTGTAGGTGGATGCGTCGATGTGTATACATGTATGGTTGTATGGATGGGTGCTTGTTTGTGCGTATGCATGTATACATGCGTGTTGCATGAATGTGTGTATGTATATACGTATGTATGTGAGTATGTATGTATATATGTATGTATGTATGCATGTATGTATGTGTATATGTGTGTATGTGTGTAGGTATATACGTATGTATGCATGGGTACATGCATGCATGCATGTATGCAGGTATGCATGTATGCATGTATACATGTAGGCATATATGTATGTGTATGTATGTATGCCTGCATGTATGCATGTATGTACGTATTCGTGCTTACATGCATGTGTGTAGGTGTGTATGTGTATATGTATGTATGTATTTACGTTTGTATGTATATAGATATATGTATGTATGTATGTATGTATGCATGCATGCATGTTTGTATGTATGTATGTATGTATGTATGTATGTTTGTATGTATGTATGTATGTATGTATGTATGTATGTATGTATGTATGTGTGTGCAGGTATGTATGTATGTATGTATGTAGGTATGCATGCATGCATGTATGTATGTATGTATGTATGCATATATGTATACACATATACATATATGTATATATACATATATCACGGTGGCCGCGAACCGAACCGAGAACAGAGAACCGGCCCCCGAACCGAACCGGCCGAACCGGACCGGTCCTCGACCCGAACCGGCCGAACCAGACCGCGCCAGCCTCTGACCCGAACCGGCCAGACCGAACCGGCCCGACGAACCGAACCGGCCGAACCGGACCGTCCGCGACTTCGGCGACCTGACCCCCCCTCACGAAGACCCCCCCTCAGGAGGACGTGACCCCCCCTCGGGAGGACCTGACTCCCCCTCGGGCCAGAGGAGGCGGGGGACCTGCACCCCCCTCAGGAGGACATACATACATATATATATATATATATATTATATGTATGTATGTATGTATGTATGTATGTATGGATGGATGGATGGATGGATGTATGTATGTATGGTTGCGTTTGTTTATGTGTTGCATGTGCATGCCGGTGTATATATATACATATATATGTGCATGTATGCCTGCCTGCCTGTCTGCCTGTATTTATGCATGTACGTATGTACGTATGTACGTATGTACGTATGTATGTATGTATGTATGTATGTATGTATGTATGTATGTATGTATGTATGGATATATACACAGGAATTTAAACACATCCCTGGCTACGGGGTCTGGGGCCCCAGCCCAGGGACCCCGACTGCGCATGGCCGCCCGGGGGCTCCCGGAGCCTCTCAAGACCGCCCAAAGACAGCGCCAAAACACGACACGAGGGTCACAAGAGGCCCCCAATACGGTCCAAGAGGGCCGACGGTCGTCGAAATAGTTGTACACATGTTCGCGTGTCTGCCTTTTCGGCTCCCCCGACGCTCCCAAATACCGCCCAGCGCGGCCTCGAAGGCCCCCAAGAGGGCGCCGACACGGCCCAAGGAGGCCCCCCAGACGGCCAAAGCAAAGCGGCCTCCAAGGAGTCCAAGGCAGCCCAAGAGGGCCCCAGCGACGCATCGAGGGAGACCCCAGGAGGGGGAGCACGAGCCCACACTTCGAGCCCTCCGCTCTCGAGGCCCCCAAGAGGCCCCACGCTGCTCCCACAAAAGGCTCCCGAGAGGCCCCAGAGAGTCCCGAAGAGGCCCCCGGGAGGCCCGAGGAGGCCCGCAAGAGACCCCCACAAAAGCGCCCCCCTCAGAGGCCCGGAGGCACTCCTGACGATCCCCTCGACGCCGTCCAATCTCCGAGTGCCAGTTGCATCCCATGTCCCGCTGGCCCGCCCGACTCTGTGCTTCTTTCGCGCGTCGTCGTCGTCGTCGTCGTCGTCGTCGTCGTCGTCGTCGTCGTCGTCAGTGGTGAATTTTATGAACGCCTCGCGTCATCCCGCCAAGCTTGCTCTGAACGGCGCGCGGCCCGCCCGACTCTGTGCTTCTTTCGCGCGTCGTCGTCGTCGTCGTCGTCGTCGTCGTCGTCGTCGTCGTCGTCGTCAGTGGTGAATTTTATGAACGCCTCGCGTCATCCCGCCAAGCTTGCTCTGAACGGCGCGCGGCCTTTCCGTGTGCGCTCGCGATCAAAAACAAGCCCGCCAGTCCATCCAGAAACGAGGCCCAGACGAGTTGCGTTGATCAGGGATGTGGAGGAGAATGCGGTGGAATAAAGGCCAGCCGGGTAAGACGCCGTACCCCAAGACGGGGATGATGGAGGAGGAATCGGAGGAAGAGCAGGAGGAGGAGGAGGAGGGGGAGGAGGAGGAAGAGCAGAGTCGGAGTCTGCTCGGATTTCTCTCGAGATCTTCTCGGGGTCCTCTTGGATAGCCTCTGAGGAACCTCTTGGGAGCCTCTTGGGGCCGTCTTAAGGCACCCTTGGGAACCTCAGGAATCATCTTGGGGCCATCCTTGGAGAAGATCGATCGAAGGAGGGGGGCTCCTTCCTCAGGGTCCGCCCCTAGGAGGCCCAAACGTGGCCAACATCGGACTAAAAATTATGATTTGGCCTTCTCTCCAA
>CAUYUJ010019801.1:0-52500 GCA_963575745.1 Prorocentrum cordatum
ACTACTACTACTACCACGACTACCAGTACTACTACTACTACTACTGCTACTACCACCACCACCACTACTACGACTACGACTACGACTACGACTACTACTACTACTACTAGTACGACTGTCACCACTACTACTACTACTACTACTACTACTACTACTACGGCTTGTACTACTACTACTACTACCACTACTACTACTACTACTCCTACTTCTACTACTACTACTACTACTATTACTACTACTACTACTACTACTACTACTACTACTACGACTACTACTACTACTGCTACTACTACTACGACTATTACTACAACTACT
The DNA here is from genome assembly GCA_963575745.1 of Prorocentrum cordatum. Lineage (NCBI taxonomy): Eukaryota > Dinophyceae > Prorocentrales > Prorocentraceae > Prorocentrum > Prorocentrum cordatum. The sequence continues at coordinate 316 of CAUYUJ010019801.1, forward strand.
TTTACCACGACTACCATTAATTTTCTTAGCAGTTTTAAGTATAGTATTTCTGGTACCAGTACTACTACCACGAGTATTACGAGCACTACGACTACCACTACTACTACTACTACGACGGCTATTACTAGTAGCACGACACTATTACTATTACGACTACTACTACTACTACTACTACTACTACTACTACGACGACTACTACTACTCCTACGACTACCACTAATATGTTGTATCACCTCTAGTACTACTACTACTACTACTACTACTACTACTACTACTACGAGTACTAGTACTACTACTACTACTACTACTACTACTACTACAACTACTACCACTATTACGTCTATTACGACTACTACTACTACTACTACTACTACTACCACTACTACTACTACTACTACTACTACTACTACTACTACGACTAGTACTATGACTACCACTACTGCTACTATCAGCCTTACCACTACCACTACCACTACTACAACTATAACTACTTCTACTTCTACTACCATTACTACGTATTACTGCTACTACTACTACCTACGACTACTACTACTACTACTACTACTACTACTACTACTACTACTACTACTACTGCTACTACTACTACTGATACTACTACTACTACTACTACTACTACTACTACTACTACTACTACTACTACTACTACTACCACTACTACCCCGACTATTATTATTACTACTACTAAGATGGCTACGATTGCTGTTTCTTCGAATATCGATTCTTACGGCTACGACTCCTTACGAGTAGTATCACATATACGACTACTATTAGTATCATTACCACGACTCTTACCCGACAGCCCCCATCCCCACCAAGGCAACCCTGTCGTTCGATACTTCCCTGTGCTTTAGCCATCGCTGGGGTTCCACTGGCGGCCTGGCATCGGCGCAACAAGGCGCGGGCATGTGTATTCGAGGCGGGGTATGCTGAAACTCCTTGTAGGAGGTGTTTGCAAGACCTCATTGGGCGGGAGATCCGGGAATGGGAATACATGACCCCGCTATAGAACAAGAGTCTCCCATGATGTGGATGGTTATCATGATGATGGTCGCATGCTTCGTGTCGAAACATCGCGCATGAGAGTAAAATGATTGTTGTTGTTGTTGTTGTTGTTAATGTTGTTGTTGTTGTTGTTGCTGTTGTTGTTGTTGTTGAACATTATTAATTCTAAAGAATAATTATTGTTGGGACCCCTGGTGCGCGCCCCCCCCGCCGCGCCTAGGCCGCAGCTACATTTTCATCATTTTCGTGAGGAAGCCTCAGGTAAAACGATGTGATCCAGATCCGGTTGTTTTGTTGTAATCCGTTTTCCCTTGCAAAAAACACTATAAAATAACATTTCTTGTTCTAATATAATCAAATTTCAAGAATCCCTTGCAAAAAATAAGGTAAAGTGGACATTCGCGCGCGCAAGACGAAATCCTTCCAAAACCTTAGTGTTCGCAGCGATTTTAACATAAAAACATCAAAAAACCAATGGTTTTTCAACAAAAAATTGTCAAAATCTCATCCCGCGCGCTCTTGCGGATTCGTAGGAAACCCAACATTTTTAAAACATTTCTGTCAAACGGGCTTTTGCGAGCAACTTTTTCGAACTTCTGCGACAACGGTTGCGCACCTGCCAGGGCCATCATCCCTGTCAAATAATACCATGCGGGACACATTCGTTTTTTCTTCGCGCGCGCACGCCGAAATTTCCAAAAACCATTGGGCTCTTCTAGAATTTTAGCACCGCGCATCATAAAAAATCACACGAAATCGCACCGTGGTTAACAACATTTCTGTGGGTTAACCAAGGCTTAAAATTCTGGGGTGTTACGAAGTAGGCTTAACATTTTCCTGTGGGTGTGTACCCAAAGCCAGTGTAGTAGCCACGGTCGTCCGCAGGCCACGAAGTGAAGATCCCGACGTCATAGGGCGGGAAGTGGGGTGTGGGTTGTGGCGAAGAGTCGTGTGGATATTTGGTAGAGCTTGCATTGCCCCCCCACAAAGTGGGGGTATTGGCTGGCGTCGCATGAAAACCCTGGCACTGGAGAGAACACTGAGCGTTCGGGTAAAGTGATTGCTGCTGTTGTTGTTGTTGTTGTTGCTGTTGTTGTTGTTACTGTTGTTACTGTTGTTGTTACTGTTGTTGTTGTTTTCGTCCCACCCGCGACCCGGCCCGCGACCCACCCGCGACCCGCCCACGACCCACCCGCGACCCGCCCGCGACCCACCCACGACCCACTTTGCGACCCACCCTGCGACCCACCCGCGACCCACCCGCGACCCACCAGTGACCCACCCGCGACCCGCCCGCGACCTGGCCCGCGACCCGCCCGCGACACACAGCGCGACCCGCCCACGACCCACCCTGCGACCCACCGGCGACCCACTCGCGACCCACCCGTGACCCACCCGCGACCCGCACGCGACCCGGCCCGCGACCCGCCCGCGACACACAGCGCGACCTGGCCGCGATCCACCCGCGACCCACCTGCGACCCACCCGTGATCACCCGCGACCCACGCGCGACCCACCCGCGACCCACCCGCAACCCACGCGCGACCCACCCGCGACCCACGTGCAACCCACCCGAGATCAACCCCGTTATCCACCCTCGACCCAGGCGCGATCCACCCGCGACCCAACCCGCACCCGCCCCCCCACTCTTATCCGCATCTGCGGGGTGCTACATTTATAAACCGTATTACTACTCTTGTTAATAATCGTATTTGTTCTTCGTAGTAGTGGTACTAGTAGTAATAGTAGTAGTCGTAGTCAGTCGTAGGCGTAGGCGGAGTAGTAGTAGTAGTAGTAGTAGTAGTAGTAGTAGTAGTAGTAGTAGTAGTGGTCGTAGGTGGTAGGTAGTAGTAGTAGTTGTAGTCGTAGTAGAAGTAGTTAGTAGTAGTCGTAGTAGTAGTAGTAGTAGTAGTAGTAGTAGTAGAAGTAGTAGTCGTCGTAGTGTAGTAGTATAGTAGTTAGTAATCGTAGTCGTAGTCGTAGGTGTAGTCGTAGTCGTAGTCGTAGTCGTAGATGTAGGGGCAGATTTAGTAGTAGTAGTAGTAGTAATAGTAGTAGTAGTATTAGTAGTGATAGAGCAGTAGTAGTTAGTAGTAGTAGTAGTAGTAGTATTGTGGTAGTAGTAGTAGTAGTAGTGTAGTAGTAGTAGTAGTTAGTAGTTAGTAGTATTGGTTTGAGTAGTAGTAAGTAGTTCGTAGTAGTAGTGGTAGTAGATAGTAGTAGTAGTAGTGGTAGTAGTAGTAGTAATAGTAGTCGTACTAGTAGTAGCAGCAGTAGTAGTAGTAGTAGTAGTAGTAGTAGTAGTAGTAGTAGTAGTAGTAGTGGTAGTGGTAGTGGTAGTAGTAGTTTTAGTAGTAGACGTAGTAGAAGTGGTAGAAGTAGCAGTAGACGTAGCAGTAGAAGCAGTAGTCATAGGTTGCCTTGTAGCAGTAGCAGCGGCACTCGTCGCAGTAGTAGGACTGGTGGTGGTAGTCGTAGCAGTAGCATAGGTAGTAGCCGTAGTTGTAGGTTTCTTAGAGCAGGCGTATCCGTATCAGCCGCAGTCGTAACAGTAGCAGTAGTAGCCGTAGCCGTAGTAGTAACAGTAGTAGTAGTAGCAGTAGTAGTAGTAGTAGTGGTAGTAGTAGTAGTTGTTGTTGTAGTAGGAGTCATAGGAGTAGTAGTCGTCGTCGCCGTAATCGTATTAGTAGTAGTGGTAGTAGTAGTCGTCGTAGTAGTAGTAGTAGCCGTAGTAGTAGTAGTAGTAGTAGTAGTAGTAGTAGTAGTAGTAGTAGTTTGTAGTTTGTAGTTTGTAGTTTGTAGTTTGTAGTTTGTAGTTTGTAGTTAGTAGTAGTAGTAGTAGTAGTAGTAGTAGTAGTAGTAGTAGTAGTAGTAGTAGTAGTAGTAGTAGTAGTAGTCGTAGTAGTAGTTAGTAGTTTGTAGCTAGTAGTTAGTAGTTAGTAGTTAGTAGTTAGTAGTAGTAGGTAGTAGTAGTAGTAGTAGTAGTATAGTAGTAGTAGTAGTAGTAGTAGAGTAGTAGTAGTAGTAGTAGTAGTAGTAGTCTAGTAGTAGTAGTAGTAGTAGTAGTAGTACGTAGTAGTAGTAGTAGTAGTAGTAGTAGTAGTCGTAGTAGTAGTAGTAGTAGTAGTAGTAGTAGTAGTAGTAGTAGTAGTCGTAGTAGTAGGTAGTAGTAGTAGTAGTAGTAGTTAGTAGTAGTAGTAGTCGTAGTAGTAGTAGTAGTAGTAGTAGTAGTAGTAGTCGTAGTAGTAGTAGTAGTAGTAGTAGAAGAAGTAGTAGTAGTAGTAGTAGCAGCAGCAGTAGTAGTAGCAGTAGTAGTAGTAGAGGCATGTGTGACGACATCAAGAAGAGTTGGGTGATAGCACAGCAGCGAACAACTTAGCAGCTGAATGATTGCAACGATGATACTGGTAAGTCAGACGACGGTGGGCACGACCACTACAGCAATGATTGTTTCTGTCAATCATGATGGCGGCGCACCGAAGCCGCTTGTTACAAGGCTCCCACAGCTCCGATTCCGTGCTTCCATCACGGCGGGGGCCTTAAAGTTACCGCCCTTGATTCTAATTCATTGGCTACCGAAGCCCAAGTTAAATTGCACAGGAGACGCGCAGAAAAGTGTGCCGGGACGGCTCTCCACGGCGCAGGGAGGTCCTTGTCGTTCTCGTTGACCGTGCCATTGCCAGCCTCCTCCTCCTCCTCCTCCTCCTCCTCCTCCTCCTCCTCCTCCTCCTCCTCCCCCTCCCCCTCCTCCTCTTCCTCCTCCTCCTCATCTTCTTTCTCCTCCTCTTCTTCATCTTCCTTCTCCTTCTTCCACCCTCCTCCTCCTCCCCCTCCTTCTCCTCCTCCTCCTCCTCCTCCTCCTCCTCCTCCTCCTCCTCTTCTTCTTCCTCATCCTCCTCCTTCCCCCCATCCTTCTCCGCCTCCTCCTCCTCCTCCTCCTCCTCCTCCTCCTCCTCCTCAGCAGTGGCCACTTCCGCAGCGGCACGCCCTCGGCCCGTCCAGCCGCGCGCGCGCACGCGACGCCGCCCGCCATGAGGCCCGCGCAGGCCGACGGGCAGGAGGGGGAGGAGCGGGGTCGAGGAGCAGAGGGGGCGGGCGAGGCCAGAGAGCAGGGGCGCCCTCGAGGGCGCGGAGTGATTCGCGCCTCGCGCCGCGCGGTTCGGCTCCGATTCCTCCTCGTCCTCCTCTTCTCCCCTGGGAGGCGGCGCGAGAGCGCGAAGTTGTTCGCGCTCCGCGCTTCGCGCAGCGCGGAGCGCGAAGTTTCGGGGCCCTTGGGGAGCGGGTAGCCCGCTCCTTCCGTGCTCCTGCCCTCCCTCGGCGTGGATGCGTGTGTCACTCGACGGGGGCCCCCTCGTGGCTGGGCAAGTAAGTCGAGGAGCAGGGGGGGGAAGAGCGGCAAGGAGGAGGTCTGCCGATGGTCTCAGGGGCTTCCGCCGAGCTTCAGGGGGGGCCAGGGAGGGTTCCAGGAGGGGGTAGGAGGAGGAGGAGGAGGAGGAGGAGGAGGAGGAGGAGGAGGAGGAGTCACGGCGATAGGTGCTACAGGGTCGATGGCCGCGGGCAGGGTTGGCGCTGGTGAGTAGGGTGAGGAGGAGGAGGAGGAAGAAGAAGAAGAAGAAGAAGAGATGGAGGAGGAGGGTCGGCAGACAGTGGAACGTGGGGTGCGGTCACGGCAATGCTGATGCAGTTGCCTCTCCCACTGCTCGCCGACCCTCTTCTTGCACCGCCGTTCGCACAGGACCTCCTTTGGCAGTCTTGGCCCGGATTGAGGGGGGCGGGGGGGCGGTACACGAGCCCTTGTGCGCGAGGTGGCCATGGACGGCCCAGGCGGAGGCGCGGCGCTCGGAAGGAGGCGGAGGAGGAGGCCAGTGGACAAAGGGTGCAGTTGCGGATGCGGTCCGACTTGCGGCCCCATCATCGTCCAGGGTGCTACGTGTTGCCATCGTGCGCGACTTGCGTGTGTTATGTTATCGTCTGTGAAATAAAAAAGTTTACGACACATGCAATGTCAGCACAGTGTCATTGCCCGCTCTCCCTCGCCGCGCTTCACTGCAAGGGATCGTCCTTCGCGGGTTGATTTGGGCGCTTCCTCATGCTTTGTTACTTTCGGTCATCCTTGGAGGCCGCTTGCAGTGGAAGACCCCCAGAGTGCAACACACACACACACACACACACACACACACACACACACGCACACCGCTCCCAGACGTCGACACGCAAGGGCAACCAGACATGTTGCTAGAAAGTTGTGTGTATGTTTGGGCGGCATGTTGAGCTCGCCTGGGGAATATGGGGAGGATATAGGTTGCGGAAGATACGGGCGAGGATGAGGAGAGCATGGATGAGGATAGGACGAACAGGGTACGAGGAAATGGAGAGGGTAACGTAGATGAGGGCGCGTTTGGAATGGGTACGACAAGGAGGAGAATGGTAAGTCAAAGGATGAGGGCAACATGGGTGAGGATCGGTAAGTTTGAGAACTACGATGGGTGGGAACATTATTGGAGGGTCACAGGATACTGATTGAAATGATTGAGATGAAATATTGGCATCGGCCATGCTCTTGAGAAGATGATGACGACGACAGCGCTGGCGGTCAAAATCGGCCGAGGCACATTCGCTTGCCGTCTTGGAGGCTATCTTGGACAATCTCGAGCGATCCTGGAGACCATCTTGGCCGTATGTTGAGATATCTTCGAGTCATTTGGTGCAGGAAAAACATTTTGAACCAGGTGTTCTGGGTTTCCGGCGCGCTGTGCCGAAGGCCCACGGGAAGTTCTAAAAGAACCACGAACTCTTGAGAACGTCCAGCACGCTGGGCACCCCTGTGGCAAGCCAGCAGGGGGCGGCGGATGTCTCGTGGCCTTCGGCCCATCCCGCAACCGTGCCTGGGTCGTGGGTATGAAGCCTCGTGGATGTTGGGTGTGATCTCGCGGGAGGTCTCTCGGGGGCCTCTCGGAGGTAGCTTGGAGGCCTCTTGGGGGCCGTTTTGGGGCCTCTTGGGGCCTCTTGGGGCCTCTTTGGGGCCTCTTGGGGGCCCCTTGGGGTCTCTTAGGGCACTCGAGCCTCTTGGGGCCTCCTTGGCGCCTCTTGGGGCCTCCTGGGGGCCTCTTGGGGTCTCTAGGGCCTCGGATATTCAGTTCGTGTTCTTCTTCTTGGGCCCACTCTTGGGCCGCCTTGGGGCCCTCTTGGGCCGCCTTGGGCCCCTCTCAGGCCGTCTTGGGGCGCTCTTAGGTCTTAGGCCGTCTTGGAGCCGTCTTGAAGCGTCGGAAAGCCGAAAAAGCGAGAACGCCACCAAAACCGCTGAAAAAGCGAACGAAGGTCAATGATTGTTGCCTCTGGGGGCCCTCTTGGGAGGCCTCTTGGGGCGTCTTGGAGGCCTCTGGGGTCCTCTTGAGGCCGTCTTGAGCGTCTCGGAACGTTTTTTCGGCGACTCGGGGGCCTTCTTGGACCGTCTTGGGGGCCCTCTTGGCCCGTCCTCGGGCACTCTCGGGCCCGAAAAAGTCATGCGCCAACGCTTCCCCGAGTCCAGGGGGCACGCGGGAAGCCCCGGGAGAGTTCGGAAGTTGGAGTGCGGGTCCCTCGCAGACTCCTCAGGAGTGAGGGCTGAGGCTCCAAGGATTACGCAACGGACCTGAGGACGCCCACTCCGTGCCCAGAGGCACGGTGGCGGATTTCATTGTTTTCAAGTGCATGGATTTCTTATCGTTTTCCGGACTGTGGGTTACTGAGCGTTTCCCTCCAGCATCGATTTCTGATTGCTTTCCATTGCATGGATTCCTGCGCATGTTCCACTGCATTGCGTTCCATTGGTTTCCGCCGGCCGAATGTTCTTTCTGCTCTCCCCTGTCTGGGTTCCTGTTTGTTTCCACCGTATGGATGTCAGATTGGTTCCAAACGTTGATGTTATCCGTAACCAGTTTGGCTCAAGGGTTCGTGATCCAGGTGCCGAGGGCGGGGCAGCCTTCAACGCGTGCGATGTCCCTCTCACGGCAGGAGTCGCGCCCCACGGCTGACGCAGACGAGGAGGAAGTTGTTTGTTTGTCCGCTCTGCTGACCGGCCTGGCCTCGAACACTGGCAGGCCGACCTGTCCAGTACCATCTGGCCAGCGGCTATCCCCACTCTCAGGAGCGAAAGAAGGACGTACATGTACATGAATCCACGCTGGTTTCGAGAGTACGCACTGCGCAAATGTTTGTATAACGCGGCCGGTCTCGCGGATCGAGGGGCCGTGTTCATGTACATAGCTGGGCGCGTACGTCCTTTGTGGGCTCCCTACACTCCTTCTCTTGTCCCACATTTTTCAGTTTCTATGGTTGCCATCGTGGTGCTCATCTGGGTTCTGGCAATAGGGACCGCTCTCTTGCAGGGCTCCTATGCCCTGTAGGTGCACCAGGTAGTCGCAGAGACCGAGGTCTCGTGCGTGGAGCCGTCGGTGTTGACGTTCCTGTGCGTTGGCATACTGGCGACGTCTGCTATTTCAGGAGACTCATGGGTTTGATTCGATCTTACCTTTGGCTCCGTGAGTACCCTCAGGGCGGGATATTGCACGGCTCGTTGAAGCAGGTGCAGAAAAAGTACAAAGACCATTATGGCGTGCCCACGGTGCTCTGGAGGCCCACAGGAAGTATTCCCTTCTGGTACCGATCACTGTGCTTGCTGCTCTTCATCATTGTGCGGGCATGCATCGTAGCTGCCATTGCTGTTATTGGATCGGGCCACATCGTCCGGAGCGAAACAGACGACAGAATCCTCAATATTGTTGGGCTATTCTTCATCGCCGACCTCGACGACGTGGTTCACAACATGTGTACGCCTCCCCCTTTGCACCACATCCTGGACACCATGCCTCCAATGGAGCTTGGGCTTCTAGCGGACCCGCCAGAAGACGACCCAAGCGTGCCCGTGACGGGAGTGTTCATGCATTTCGCCGCCGTCGTCAGAATCTGGACAATGGCCACCTTCTGGATGTTCTGTACCACCATCCTCACCTACAGCTGACGTGAGGAGAACCAGGCTGCAATCCTCAGCGGGGTGGGCGCTACCACAAGTGATGCACGTCCTTACGCTCACTCTCGTGATCTGTTATCATATTCTCTTCGCTTTTATGGTTTGCGCCGTGTACGTTGTTCTCCTGCTCTTGAGCATCTATCTCTTCATTCTGGGCTCCGCTGCGATGAAGGTCGTGGTAGAGAGCGCCTTCCACCTGAGCAACCTTCTTCCTCGTGTTTCTCTGCAGGTGATATCCAGGGTTTGGGCAAAACGACCGTCCCCGACAGTACTGCAGCGATTATATAGGCATCCGCCGACGCCTGGATCTAGTCTGGGACCCTCCATTGCTGTCCTGGGGCCTTGGGCCGATGCTCGGGGCCGCAGGGGCGAAGAGGAGCAGGAGGGGCATGCGGAGGTGACGGAGGATGAGGAGGAGGGGGTGGAAGAGAAGGAGGACAAGGAGGAAGAGGAGGGGGAAAAGGTGGAGGAGGAAAAGTGAGGACCTGGTTTGCGGGCGTGAGCTTAGGCCTCCGGAGGCCGTTCGGGACGACCCCGGCACCCCCAGAGCGCGCGGTTTCACCTTGGATCTGGAGACAGAGTGCGGGTACCCGGACCGCGAACGGGGTTGTGGGTTTGAGGCGCTTCGGATGGCTGATGGGATCTCGTGAGAGGGCTATTGGGGGCATGTTGGAGCCAGTTTTTGGGCCTCTGAGGGGTCTCCTGGGGAAGTCTCGGGGGCCTTTTTGAGGATCTCTTGGGATTCCCGGGGGGCCCCTTGGGGCTTCTAGTAGGTGTTTCTTGGGACAACCTAGGGGGCCCTCTTCGGCCGGCTTGGGGTTCCTTTGGCCGTCCTTGGCCGTCTTGGGGCTATCTTGGGCCGTCCTGGAGCCCTCGTGGGGGCTACCTGGCCCGCCTAGAATGTAGTGAAAGCCCCAGAGGCGAATCTGCTAAAAATATACGTTTTTCGAAGGGAGTGGGACGATGTTGGCTTCTGACGGCCCTCTGGGGGAGGCTGTCAGAGGCCTCTTGGGGCATCTTGGAAGCATCTTGAGCCGTGTGGAGGCCATCTTGGGGGGCTTGGAGCGATGTTTCGGCGAGTCGGGGCCATCTTGGACCATCTGGGGGACCTCTTCGCAGGCTGCCTTGGCGCTCCAAGGGGAGCCTGGGGAGGGCCGGAACCCCCCCCCCCGGTGAGTTCGGTCCGGGCCCCGGGTGAGTCCGGTCCGGGGGGCCACCCGGGGCGGGGGGGGGTCAAACTGCTGGTTTGAAGTCCCCGGGGGGGGGCGGATTATGGGGGGGGAACAATCCCACACGCTTAGAGACCCACAAGGGCTCGGCGTATTCGTTTTTCGCGGACAGGCTTGGAGCGCGGAGACGGTGTGTCCGAGTCGGCGCCTGGAGTGCGCACTGTCGCCACGGACGTCGTTGACGAGACCATTGCAGATCCGCAATCATCTGGGGCGCAGACGCAGACACAATCAGATCTACCCACAGAGGCTTGGAGGCCTGGAGGCCGAGGGAGTCATTCTCCCCGCACCTGCTTTGGACCCCAGGCGCCCCTCCGGTCTCGCGGTCTGCTGAAGTGGCGTGTCGTTCGGGAGGTCTGGGCAACGCCCACCTGCCGAGTGCTTTCGCACACTGGGAGCCTGGGGAATGAGAAGTCCAGTGAAAAATCCAACCGTTGATGTTCTATTGTTTAACCTGTATGTGATGATGTCGAACGTTTTCCAGTGTAGTGTTTTCTCCGTGTTCCCTCGGTATGGAGTTTTTTGTGGTTCCAGTCATCTCGATGTAGTATGGTTTCCCAGTGTATGGACTTTGTTTTGGTTTCATATGTACGGCTTTCTGTGTGTGTGTGGAATTAGTATTGTTTCCGATGATACGAACTGGTTTCAAGCGCATGAACTCCTTATTATTTCTTTTGTGTAGATTTCTGATTATGTCCGTTATATACATGTACTGTTGTTTGTTCACCAACCCTCCTGCGTTAGGTTCTAGCTTTGGATAGAGCACTGCTTGCACGACACCTCCTCCTCCCACCTCCCTTCTCCTACACGCCTGCCTGCTCCAACCTCCTCTTGCACTGCTCCCTGGGTAGATGCGAATTATGCAACTGTCGCCACTTTCGCGGGCTCCTGGGAGGCACGGCGGAGTAGCGGAGCATCCGAGACCTCGCAGCCCCTTTGGTAGTTGCGAACTGTGCAATTGTCGTCATTTTCGCTGGCTCCTGAGATGCTCGGCGGAGTAGCGGAGTACCCGAGACCTCGCAGCTCCTTGGGGGGGTGCGAACTGCACGATTGTCGCCACGTTCATGGGCTCATGGAAGGCACGGCAGAATGGCGGAGTACCCGAGACCTCGCAGCTCCTTGGGGGCTACGTGGTGCGCAATTGTCGCCACTTTCGTGGGCTCCTGGGAGGCACGGCGGAGTTGCAGAGTACCCGAGATCTCGCAGCTCCTCGGGGGCTGCGGATTGCGCAATCGTCACCACTTTCATGGGCTCCTAGGAGGTCCAGCGGAGTCGGGGGTCACGCGGATCCAGTCGAGAACTCGCGAGTCTTAGGAAGGCTACGAATTACGCAATTGTCGCCACGACCGTGGGACCCTAGGACCCTAGGAGGCACGGCGGAGATGAGGTCAGCGCAGAACGTGCAGATATGGCGATTGATCATGTTTGTATGTAGCGCTCATACAAATATTCGCCTCGCGTGGAGAAGGGGTTGGGTACGTCCCGGGTAACCAAGGATATGAATGGTGGCCACATCTTGAGTGGGGTTCTTAATTCTTGCGAACACCCCGCGCAGGATAGAACCTCACAACCCCCTCTCCTCCCCCATCCCCTCGCTCACACCCAGCATCGCCATCACACCATCGTCAACACTACCACTGTCCCACCATGATCGTCCGTCACCATCATCACATTCACATTCACATACACATTCACATGCACATTCACATTCACACGCGCACACACACACACATGCACAAACACACACATCCTCACACAGTCATCTTAAGGACCCCTCGAGCGGGAGCATCGTTTTTCAGTGAAGTGTTAGGAACTCTCGAGCGGGAACCCCTTCTTACGGGGCCGCCAGATCATGTTACTAACCTGAGCGGGTCGTCCAAAACCTGCAAGTGTCGTCATTGTTGTGTTCCTGAAGCGTGAATCTGGAGGTCGTCTCGGGCAGGATCGCCGTCTCTGGATGAACATGTGAGGCAGCATCGAGCGGGAGCTTTCTCCCGATGGGGCCGCCAGATCGGGTTACACTGTTGAGCGGATCGCTCAAAACTTATTCACTGCCGTCACGTCTGGGCTCCCGAGGCATGAGCCGGGAGGACGTTCGAGCGTGGAGCTTCTTTCCCAGTGAAGCGTGAGGACGTCTCGAGCGGGAGCCCCCCCTACCTCCCCCGCCTCCCCGTGGAGCCGCCGGATCGTGTTACAAACCCGAGCGGGGCATCCAGAACAGGCGAGTGTCGTCAGTGTTGGGTTCCCGGGCCATGCATCCGGAGGGCGCCTCGAGCGGGAGCTTCGTGTGGAGCGGGAGGGGGAGAGTGAGGCAGGAGGAGGAGGAGGAGGAGGAGGAGGAGGAGGAGGAGGAGAAGGAGGAGTACACCAGAGGCCTCAGGAGGCAACAGGAGGCCCCAGGACGCCCCACGAGAAGGCAGGAGGCCCCTGGAGGAAGCAGGAGGGGGCAGGAAGGGGGCAGGACGAGGAGGAGGAGGAGGAGGACAAGGACAAGGAGGACGAGGAGGACGAGAAGGACAAGGAGGAGGAGGAGGAGGAGGAGGAGGAGGAGGAGGAAGGCCAAGGAGGATGCAGAACGAGGAGGAGGAGAAGGAGGAGAAGTAGGATAAGGAGGAGAAGGAGGAAGCAGGAGGAGGAGGAGTACAGAGGGAAGCCCCAGAAGGCTCCAGGCTCCAGGAGGCCCCAGGAGGCTCCAGGGGTGTTCCAGGATGCCCCAGGCGGCCCCAGGAGGATGCAGGATGCCCAAGGAGGAGGCAGGAGGAGGTATGGGGAGGAGGATGAGGCAGGAGGAGCAGGCAAGAGGAGAAGTAGGAGGCAGGAGGGGGTAGGAGGAGAGGGCAGCAAGATATCTCCAGGTAAGCTAAAACATAGCATGCGAGGTCCGATCGTCGGAGTAGTGTTATTCCCAACCTTCCGGTATTGGGTTCACGTTCTGAATAAAGCATTGTGGTATTTTCTCCTCTTCCTTCCCTCTTCTTTCCTGCCTCATACTTCCTGCCCTGTGCGTCCTGTGTCCTCCCTGCTGCTAACTCCTACCTCTTCCTCCCTCCTACTTCTTCGCGGGCTCCTGGGAGGCACGGCGGAGTAGGGGAGTACGCGGATCCAGCCGAGACGTCGCAGCTCCTTGGGTGGCTGCGAACTGTGTGCAAGTGTAGCCACGTTCGCGGGCTCCTGGGAGGCACGGCGGAGTCGGGGAGTACGCGCATCCAGGCGGGACCTCGCAGCTCCTCGAGGGACTGCGAACAGCGCAATCGTCGCCATTGTCGTGGGCTCGTGGGAGGCGCGGCGGAGTCGGGGGCCACGCGCACCCAGGCAGGACCTCGCAGCTCCCTGGGGGGCTGCGAGCTGCGCAATGGTCACCACGTTCGTGGGCTCCTGGGAGGTCCAGCGGAGTCGGGGGCCACGTGGATCTAGCCGAGACCTCGCGGCTCTTTCGGGGGGGGGGGCTGCGAATTGGGCAATTGTCGTCAGGTTCGTGGGCTCCGCGGAGGCTCGGCGGAGTCGGGGGAGTACGCGCACCCAGGCGGGACGTCGCAGCTCCCTGGGGGGGCTGCGAACTGCGCATTGTCGACAGTGGGCTCATGGGAGGCACAGCGGAGTCGGGGAGTACGCGCACCCAGGCGGGACCTCCCAGCTCCTTGGGGGGTGGCGAACTGCGCAATTGTTGCCACGTTCGTGGGCTGCTGAAACGCACGGCGGAGTCGGGGGGTATGCGCACCCAGGCGGGACGTTGCAGCTCCCTGGGGGGCTGCGAACTGCGCAATTGTCGCAATTGTTGTGGGCTCCTAGGAGGCACGGCGGAGTCGGGGGCCATGCGCATCCAGGCGGGATGTCGTTTCTCCGTGGGTGGTTGCGAACTGCGCAGTTGTAACATTTGTTGGCTCCTGAGAGGTCCAGCGGAGTCGGGGGCCACGTGGATCCAGCCGAGACCTCGCAGTTCCTTAGGGGGGGCTACGAAGTGCGCTATTGTCGCCATTGTCGTAGGCTGCTGGGAGGCACGGCGGAGATGAGGGCAGCGCAGGTCGTGCGTATGTGGCGATGTGTCTGTTCTGTTGTATGAAGCGTGTATGCATCGGCCCAATGAAGGTTCCTTGAATGTTCGTCATGTCGCTCGCTAGCGGAGGCCGATGGAAGTAAAACGAAGCGGAAGACGGTGGAAGGCCGTTGGAAGGTTTGCGGAAGACAGCGGAAGTAAATGACGCCCTGCCTGAACCCCTTTACCCCCCGTAGAAGCCTAGCAATGTAGTCTTCTGCCGTGGGCCGGGCGGGATCCCGCCTGGCTTACCCCCTGTAATATCCTAATTTTAGTCCGACTAAAATCCCACCCGTTCAAAAAAACAGGGTAACCAATTATTCCGGGTCGTCCACGGATCCCGCCATGCTGGGATCGTTTAAAGGTAAGATGGGGTTCCGAAGTTGCAGCATCCTTGGCATGTCAGGTTCCACTTGAGAACATCTTGAGATCATATCTCGGTCGTGCTTGGATCGCGCAGCCGTTGTGGTCATTCTGGGGCCACCCTGCGCGCGTGGGCCCATCTTGCTGCCATCGGGCCATCTCGGAGTCACTCGTGGCTCATGTGTTCGATCATCTTCGAGTCGGCCTGGGACGGTCCAAAATCCGTGGCGGGATCGTGTTGGGGTGGCGTCATCCCAGGGTCGTCTGGACGTTGCCGCCTGTGGCCTCAGGCCCTCTTGGAACCATTCTGCGGCCACGGGGGGCGTCTTGGGATCTCGCGCGCGCGACCGCGGAGCACGCGCGCGCGACAGCTCATGTCGCCGATGGGCGTACACACACACACACACATATACTTCTTGTTGCGAGTTTCCCAGGAATGTGTTGTTGGAGCCAAGTAGTCGCCTCGCGTGGAGAAGGGGTTGGGCACGTCTCGAGTAGTTGTCTTAAGTGGACTGAACTCGTCGTGGCGTCCATCGTATGGGGTCCGTATGCTTACCCGTGCGTGGATGTCGCATTATGGTCCAGTGTATGGTTATGGTTATGTGTTCTCGTGTGCGGATCTCTGAGTGTGATCCGTGATATTAATCCGTAGGGGTTTCGCCCCCTGCCGCCGGCCCCCTCTCTATCAGAATAGGATACATCAGAGCTATATTGGGATGTTCGGGCGCCGTCTTGATGACATTCGGGAACGTCATGCTAGGGCGGCTGGCGATGAGCAAAATAGATTTCGATGTTGAAGTTGTTGTTGAACGCTTTGTTGCCTTCTTGGCATTTTCCTCCAGTTGTTCACTGGAAGCGCTCTGGGAATGGCTGGGGATTGCTTCAGGCAATATCTGGGAAGGTTATTTTTTCTGCTCTGGAAAAGGAATGGCGCCTTTGGGCAGCTTCCGCGAGGTGGATTTGTAGCGTGGGCGGTGCGCGCGAATTTGGTGTAATTTGCAAGGGATCGTAGCCTCGGGGACGCGAACGTGGCGTAATTTACAAGGGATCGTGGCCTGGGGGGCACGACAGCGGCGTAATTTACGAGGGAGCGTGGCCTCGGGGGCGCGGATGTGGCGTAATTCACGCGGGATCGTGGCCTCGGGGGCACAAATGCGACGTAACTTACGAAGGATCGTGGCCTGGGGGGGTGAATGTGGAACCCACCGCCGAAGTTTCCAGAAACGGGAGGGGGGGGGGGCAAAAGAATACCAGCGGAGCACATATCCCAACACTTTTTCTGCTTTGGAGAGGGGGAGCGCCTTTTCGGCAGCCTCCGCGAGAAGGATTCGTGGCCTCGGGGGCGTGCCCGCTGCGTAATTTACAAAGGATCGTGGTGTCAGGGGCGCGAATTTGTTGTAATTTACAAGGGATCGTGGCCTCGGGGGCGCGAAAATTATGTAAATTACCTGGGATCGTGGCTTCGGGGGCGCGAATGCAATGTAAATTACTCGGGATCGTGGCCTCGAGGGCGCGAATGTGTAGTAATTTACAAGGGATCGGGGCCTCGGAGACGCAAATGTGGTGTAAATTACGAAGGGGTCGTGGCTTCGAAGACGCGACTGCGGCGTAATTTACTAAGGATCGTGGCCTTGGGGGCGTGAATACAGCGTAATTTGCGAAATTTCCGTATTTTTATGTGTCCCACGCCCCCCCAGAGATTCTGAGATCCCTCCCGGGGGACGCTATACTTTTCGGTTCCCCCCCCCTCGCGCGGACAGTAACAATTTACAGTAAGCCGAAAGCAGTATTGTAACAATGGAAATTGGAAACTGGAACTGGCGCAGGGAGCAGCAATCTTAAGCCTCGCAGCCTGATGGCCCCGCAAGGGGGCCGCCGGATTTCTTGCTGGTGTAAGAGCATGTGTGCTTTGTTGTGTAAGAGTATGTGTAAAGTCCTTTTCTCCCGCCCAGATCCAATGAAGCAGTCCGAAAATTTGTGATGCCCAGATTTTGAACCCATCCGTTTCGTTGCACACGCCCTGTGCAGGATCTCCTCCTCCGCCTCCTCCTCTTCCTCCTCCCCCCTCCCCCTCTCTTTCACACACACACACACACATACACACACACGCACACAAACTCACACACTCCTGCACGCACACACTCACACAGTCATCGCCATCAGCATCATCATCATCATCATCATCATCATCATCATCATCACCATCATCATCTTCAACAGCATCATCATCATCAGCAGCAGCAGCAGCACCAACACCAGCACCAGCATCAGCATCATCATCCTTCACACCCATTTACCCACATTCACTCATCACCCACTTATCATCATGCCGCCTTCACCATCAGCATCACCACACCATGTTTTCGCACTCACCCACACACATTCATCGTCGGGAAATCGGCGGGAGATTCGTTTGTGAGTGAATCGAGAGGCAGTCTCAGGCGGGGGAGGGAGCTCCCTGTAGGGTCCGCAGCCCATGTTATTCATCCGAGCCGAATGGGACAAGTTGTTGTGATGATGTCTCGAGTGGGGGGGGGCCGTGTGTGAGTGATGTGCGAGGAAGTCTCGAGCGGTAACCCCCGGCTTACGGGGCTCGGGGACCCGCAGATCACGTTCTTCATCCGAGCGAGTCGAGTGCCCAGTGTGGCAGACATCGCACTTGAGCACTCCAAGGGGGAAACTCGTGAGGATGCTTCGAGGGGGGGGGCCCTGTCTGTGAGCGCATCGCGAGGAAGTCTCAGACGAGAGCCCCCATCGTGAGGATGCCTCGAGCGGGGGCCTTATGTGTGAGCGAATCGCGAGGAAGACTCAGACGAGACTCCCTCCCTTTGCGGCCCGCAGGTCACGTTAGTACCCCGAGCGGGCCGTTGGCGCATCGTAGCAGGCATGGCACGTGAGCGCCGCAAGGGTGCAACCCGTGAGGATGCCTCAAGCGGGGGCCTCGTTTGTGAATGAATTGCTAGGAAGTCTCAGGCGGGATCTCCCTCCCTAAGGGCCTGCGGGTCATGTTGGTAATGCGAGCGGGCCATGTGTTTATTGTAGCAGGCATAGCACTTGGGATCCAGAAGGGCGTGCGAAGGCCTGTGGAAGGAGCTTGGAAGCTCCGGGAAAAGAGCTTCCGAAGGACCTTGAAAGACCTTCCGAAAGACCTTCTGGAGAGCTTCTGGGCAGACAGCTTGGGAAGCGTTTAGAAATGGCCTGCCAGAACACGCTGCAGCTTCGCACAAGTTGCGCCGAGGCTTTCTGCCAGAAGCCGGGACGAGCTCCGGGGCTACCCTACGGCTCCGGCTTCTTAATCTGAAACCCTCTTAGCTCTCTACGAGCTGTCTGGGAATTTGCCCACTCCAATGGGGCCACTCGTGAGGATGCCTCGAGCGGGGGCCTCGTCTGCGAAATGTGGCCCGCAGATCATGCTAGGAATCCGAGCGGGTCAATGGCTTCCTGTGGCAAGCGCAGCACGTGAGCACCCCGAGGGGGGCGAGTCATGAGGACGTCTCGGATGGGGGCCTCGTCTGCGAATGAATGGCGAGGAAGTCTCGAGCGGGAGCGCCCCTCTCTCTATGGGGCCCGCAGATCTTGTCAGCAACGCGAGCGGGCCATTGGCCGATTGTCGCAGGCAGAGCACTTGAGCACCCCAGGGAGGGGGGGGTGCAAGTCGTGAGGATCTCTCGATCGGAGGCCCCGTCTGTGCACCGCGAGGAAGTCTCGAGCGGGAGACCCCTCCTGGAGACCCCGCGGGTCCAGCGAACTCCACCGGTCGCACAGCCCCCACGGGCCCCACGGGTTTCAAAGTTCCCACACGGCGCCCCTTGTATCCTCGCATCTTGGCATCGTCACCATCGTTAGTTGTCGGTGGGGGCGAGTCTGGTTCACACGAAGAAGATTCGCGTGCGGCTTTTTGCTTCGTCGGGGTGATTTTGTCTGGACGCTCCGCGCAGGAACAGGAAGGAACACACACACACACACCTATCAGTATCACCATCGCCACCATCACCATCATCCTCATCATCCTCATCATCATCATCATCATCAGCAGCAGCAGCATTTCCATCATCAACATCCTCATCATCATAAGAATTGTCACCATCGTCATCGTCAGCATCACGACAT
Organism: Prorocentrum cordatum; assembly: GCA_963575745.1. Lineage (NCBI taxonomy): Eukaryota > Dinophyceae > Prorocentrales > Prorocentraceae > Prorocentrum > Prorocentrum cordatum. The sequence continues at coordinate 19,082 of CAUYUJ010019801.1, forward strand.
CACAAGACCCATCGCCACAATGATCATCATCATCATCATCAACAACAACATCATCATCATCATCATCACCATCGGCATCAACAGCAGCAACAGCATCAGCATCATAATCACCACAATCAGCATCATCATGAGCCTCATCATCATCCTCATGGTCATTATCAGAATCAGCATTATCATCATCATCATCATCATCATCATCATCATCATCATCATCATCATCATCATCACTCCCGTTTTGATCACCGGCCATAGTTCTCGTCATTCACATCATCACCTTCACCTGTACCGCACACAGTGACGAATCTACTCACACTCCCACACACTCATACAGATTAGCCTTGAGGAAGTCTCGAGCTGGAGCCTCGTCTGTAAGTGAATAGCGAGGACTTCTCGAGCGGGAGCCCCCTTCCTTATGGGGTCCGCACTTCATGTGAGTAATCCGAGCGGCTCATCGGCAGATCTTAACAGCACCCCGAAGGGGCAAAATGTGAGGATGTCTCGATCTGGGGAATAGTGAGTAATCCGGGCGGTCGTCGGCATGTTCTAGCAGGCATAGCATTAGAGCGCTCCAAGGGGACAACTCGTGAGGATGTCTCGAGCGGGGGCCTCTTGTGTGAGTGAATATCCAGGACGTCTCGAGCGGGATACCACACCCCGTTGGGGGCCTGCAGGTCATGTTAGTAATCCGAGCGTGTCATCGGCATATTATAGCAAGCATTAACAACACTTGAGCACCCCAATGGGGCAAATCGTGAGGATGCCTCGAGCAGGAGCCCCGTCTGCGAGTGAATTGCGAGGAAGTCTCGAGCGGCAGCGTCTCTCTATATGGGGCCTCCAGATCTTGTCCAGAATCCTAGCGGGTCTATGGTAGACTGTAGCCGGCAAAACACGTGAGCACCCCGAGGGGGCAAAATATGATGATGTCTCGATCGGGGGCCTCGTCGGTGAGTGAATTGCGAGGAAGTCTTGAACGGGAGCGTCCCTCTATATGAGGCCCACACTTCATGTTAGCAATCCGAGCGGGTCATCGGCATTTTCTAGCAAGCGGAACATTTGAGCACCACATGAGGGCAATTCGTGAGGATGTCTCGAGCGGGGGCCTCGTCTGTGAGTGAAGTGCGAGACGTCTCGAGCGGGAGCGCCCTCTGGGGCCAGCGGCTCATGTTAGCAGCGCGACCCCTCCTAGGGGGGCGCGCGAGCACTCCATAGGGGGCAGATCGTGAGGATGTCTCGAGCGGGGGTCTCGTCTGCGAGTGAACAGCGAGGGAGTCTCAAGCGGAAACCCCTCCGTATGGGTACTTAGGAAAATCGGCATGCGCGCTTTTGCAAAACGGGCGGGAGAGGAGGTGGATGAGGGAGAGGAGGCAGGAGCACGAGGAGGAGGCTTGGGCGATGGAGAGACAGGAAGACAGCATCTGCACTCACAAGGACGATGAGGATTACTTCCAGATTAGTTTGGAGGATTCTCATGCGAGGTCTTCCCGCCGGAGTGATTGACGTGCCATTCACGATCTGTGCCCCATTGGAACCCCAATTGCGACGCTGGTGGGTACGACCGCATGCGCATTGGACATCCGTTTTGGCACACCCGTCACACACTTCGCGGCCCATGGGGAACCCCAGCGACGGCACCATTGTGCACGCACAAACGGTATCGGACGTCCGTTCTGGCACACCAGGCGTTCACTTCGTGCCCCATGGCGCCGCCCGGCTACCATCCGTGCCAATATTTTGCAGGTTCGATGTCGGTTGTGTGAAGAAAATCTGCACTTCGTCATGGGCAGCTACGGTGAGAATAACTCAGTTACTGGGGCGCTCATTCAAGTGAGGAGGATGGCAGTGCAGGAGCAAGAGTGGATAAACATGAAAAGCCAGATGATGATGAGACTGGGTGTCAGTGAAAATAACATGGTAATGGGGAGGAGTTGTTCATTCACGTAGTAATGTGTGTAGTTTCCTCACAGGGGTCGTGGACCTAAGATAAGGAAACCTGTGACTTCTATACAGATCCCGTGGAAAACAAGTAACACATGTGACTCTCCAAAAAACAAAGGTTCGCGTAGAGGAAAGCTCCTCCTCCTCCTCCTCCCCCCTCTCCATTTCGCTCTCTCTTGGTGTGCTCTCTCTCTCTCTCTCTCTCTGTCTCTCTCTCTCTCTCTCTCTCTCTCTCTCTCCCTCTAGATATATGGATTGATCTCTCTTGCCCTGTGTCAGTCTGTCCGTCCCTCTCTCGTACTATTTCTCTCTCTCTCTCTCTCTCTCGCTCTCCATCTCTCGCTCCCTCTCTCTCTTTATCTCTCCCCCCCTTTCTCTCATGATGGGGTCCCTGTGAGGGGCTAGCATACACATATATATATATATATATATATATGTACCTAGACGACCACCCTTCGGGTGATAAGCAGGTGAGGGGGGGAGGAACCAACGTCGCACTCGATCGATCTCACTATCGATCTCACTATCGATCTCATTATCGATCTCATTCGATCGATCTCACAATCGATATCACAATCGATCTGACTATCGATCTCACAATCGATCTCACATTCCGTCCCACTATCGATCTCGCTATCGATATCACAATCGATCTCACATTCGATATCACATTCGGTCTCACTATCGATCTCACTATCGATATCACTATCGATCTCATCCGATCGATATCACAGTCGATCTGACTATCGATATCACAATCGATCTGACGATCGATCTCACAATCGATCTCACATTCGGTCTCACTATCGATCTCACTATGGATATCAGAATCGATCGCAAATTCGACGGCATCGTCATTATCGTCAACATCATCATCACCATCATCACCATCATCATCACCATCATCACCATCATCACCATCATCATCATCACCACCATCATCATCATCATCCTCATCATCATCGTCATCATCAGTATCGTCATCATCATACCGTAGCCAATTGGACTCAAGCTCAAGCCGCAGTCGAGCTCACTCAGTCAGTCGACAGGGCTCCTCTGTACGAGGTGGCAAGTGAATACCGAGTCGCGAGGTGACAGGCTGCCGATGGCGGGGGCTCCCGAGGTCAATGCTACCATGGCGAACGCCCCAGTCTTGAGTCCCGATGCGAAGAAAGACCCCTTGTCGACGAAGATCGGGAAGAGTATGCAGCTGGACAGCTGGGAGACCTCGTCGCGGCGTAGCTCCGAGGACGCCGAGGGCACGGGCGAGGTCGAGCGGCTGCGGCGCGAAGTGGACAGGCTCTCTAAGATGAACGATCAGCTCACGGCCCAGCTGCAGGGGGCGGGCGCTCGGAGGGGGTCGCTCGACAGGGAGAGCCTGGCGTCGTACGACTCCGAGTACAGCGACGGCGACGGCGAATATTCGCCGCTGCATTACCGCCACGCTACAGGCGGTCATGGCTTCGTCGGGTCGCCGAGCAAGCCCGTGCTCAGCATGAAAGGGATGAACACCGGCGGGGAGTCGGTCGCCAAAACGGGCACGGCGGGCACGGGCATGACCAGGGTCGGCAGCCTGAAGCCTGGGGTCGCCACGGTGTCGGCCGCCGAGATGGACCACATCAAAAGGTCCGACGACCGGAAATTGACGAATCTCAGCGAGGGGCTCAGCCGCGTGGTCATGAGCGGCAGCGCCCTGAGCAAGGCGAGGCCGGTGCAGGCCGCCATCTACCTCAGCGCGCTCGCGTTCGTGCTCTTCACCCTCGTGGCCAAGTCCACGCACCTCGGGGAGACCGACTCCACGGACGACCACCGCCGCCGCCTGGGAGGCGAAGCCCCTCCGCTGATGACGTACATCGCCTACGCCTTGCTCTGCGCGGGGATGCTCGCAATGGCCATAAACTCCATCAAGCAGCCGCTCATCCTTGGCTACCTGCTGGGAGGCGTGGCGGTCGGCCCCCACGTCCTGAACATCATACACAGCCACGAGGACATCTCCACCTTGAGCTCCCTGGGCCTCATCTTCCTCCTCTTCATGGTGGGCCTGGAGCTGAACGTGAAAGAGCTGCTGAAGATGGGGAAGGTAGTGCTGATCACTGGTGCCCTCCAGTTCCCCATATGCGTTGGCCTCCACATTTGCATTTTCATGGGCCTCGCGGCCGCTGGGATCTCGTTCGGGGAGGGTCCCATGGCGACGGTGTACGCTGCGATAGTGTGCGGCATCTCGTCTACGATGATCGTGGTGAAGGGGCTGTCCGTCAAGTGCGACACGGGCAGCGCTCCTGGCAGGCTGACCATCGGCATACTTATCTTCCAGGACATATGGGCCATTATCATCCTTGCCGTGCAGCCCAGTCTGGACTCGCCCGATATCGTGATTATCCTGAAGACCTTCGGCATGATCGCCGTCCTGCTCGTCGTGGCGATAGTCTACGCGAAGTTCGTGATGCCCGCAGTTCTGTATTCTTCGTCCAAGAACGTCGAGCTCATGCTTGTTCTTTCCCTTGCCTGGTGCTTCTTTGTGGGCTGCGTGGCCACCCTCCCGTTCGTCGGCCTCAGCTTTGAGCTGGCGTCCCTCATCGCAGGCGTTGCCCTGGCCGCCTTCCCGTACAGCGCTGAGTTCAACGGCAAGATCAAGTACATCAGGGACTTCTTCATCACCCTCTTCTTCGTCGGCCTCGGCATGCAGATCCCGCCTCCTACGGTTGCCGCAGTTGCCACTGGCGTCTTGATCGCCGCGGTGGTATTGGTCTGTCGGTGGATCGGCATCTTCTCAGTGGTTCGCCTGCTGGGGGGCCATGGCAGCCTCGCGGGGGTGGCCACGATCAACCTCTCGCAGATCAGCGAGTTCGCCCTGGTGATCTGCAGCCTCGGGATGCCTCTCGGGCACATCGAGGGCGACACACTGACGATCATCATCTGGACGTTCGCGGTCCTCGCCGTGGCCTCGTCTTACTTCATCGACTACAACCGGGCCATATGGAGCCGGATCTCCGGCGGCATGTCCCGCCTGCTGCGCCTGCGGGGCGCGGGTGCCCCGACGACCCACGACCACGACGACCACGGCGAGCACGACATCCTCGTGCTGGGCTTCCACAAGGTTGCCGCCGGGCTGCTCGGGGCGATGCACGCCAGCGATCCCCAGCTCATGAAGAGAGTTCATGTGGTCGACTGCGACGAGGAGATCCTCAGGCTGCTGAAGGATCGGGGTGTCAAGTCCTCCTACGGCGACATCTCCTCGGCCGACGTCCTGGAGCACATCCACCACGGGGATGCCAAGCTCGTCATCTCCACGATCTCTGACTCCCTGCTGCAGGACGTCACCAACATGAAGATGCTGAAGATATCACGGCAGCTGTGGCCAGAAGCCCGATGCATCATGACGGCAGAGACGCGGTGGCAGGCGGACTCATTGTACAAGCACGGCGCCGCGTACGTGCTCCGAGTGGAGAAGCTGTGCGCTGAGCGCCTCTCGCACTTGATCAAGGACCACTGCTCCAGCCTCTCGTCGTCGGAGCTCGACGAGGCCCTCGAGATGTACAAGAGCAAGGACGCCGTGTCGAGTGGGTCCTCCATCTTCTGACCAGGCGGGAGGCCACCCCCCTCCATGGGGAGCAGGAGGAGGCGCCACTGCCCAGAGATCTCACGGCTTAGACATGGGTCCCCAGGCCTCTCGACCACTTCCCAGGGGCCGGCGGTTCGTCCCGAGCCTGGGGCTCAAGGCCCCGCCACAAAAACATAGCTGCACAGACGCCCTCAGCCTCCGCAGCCCCGGCGATCGTGAAGAGACATCTGCCTCGACTGTTTGGAGCCGCCAGATGTCCTGGCAGCCCGCCCGCCGGTGGTTCCTTCGGCGGCCCGCGCACTGCTCCGTTTGGGGGCCGGCGCGCGTGGCTGGCATCGTTGCCTCCACGCGCTGCCGCACGCGAGTCGCCGCTTCCGTGCGGATGGTCTTCGTGCTCGTTTTCTTCGCGCGCCTGCTGTTCCTTCTCGTGGAGTTCCTCCTGGACCTCCTCTCTCCTCACTCCTCCTCCTCCCTCCGCCCACCTCGCTCCGCTTTCACATTCTGAAGTGCGGGTGGCGGTGAGGTCTTCCGCTGCCCCCTGATCTCCGGAGCTTCTGGTCAGCGTCGGGCACCATCTTGTGGGCTCTGCTGGTAGCGGGAGTGGCAAAATGGTTTCGCTGCCCCTCGGGAGGCCGAAAACGAACCCAAGCGCCACCCAGCAGGAGCCCACTCTCCCTCAGCCGATGCTCGTGCGTTGGCCCGAGGTCGAGGTCGGCGCTCGGACGGACCTTCACGGTTACGCCGTCTCCTCCCTCTTCCTCCTGGACCGTCCCTCCTCCTGGACCTTCCCTCCTCCTCCCCCTCCTCCTCCTCCCCCTCCTCCTCCTCCTCCTCCTCCTCCTCCTCCTTCTCCTCCTCCCTCCTCCTCCGCTCCTGTTGGTGCTTCTCCCACCTTCTGCTGCTGCGCCTCGCCGGCCCTCTCCCGGCGGCACCGGGGGACCTCGTGGCATGCACTGCCGCTCACCGCCCTGCCTCGAGGCGGCTCGCTTCGGCGGCGCGCCCAAGGGGGGGAGAGAGAAGGAGGAGGAGGAGGAGGAGGAGGAGGAGGAGGAGGAGGAGGAGGGAGGAGGAGGAGGAGGAGGAGGAGGGCAGGAGGAGGAGGAGGGGGGGGAGGAGGAGAGGGAAGAGGAGGAGGGGGAGGAGGAGGAGGAGGAGGAGGAGGAGGAGGAGGAGAGGAGGACGAGGAGGATCTGCATGACGGTGTGGGTTGGTTAGTCTGCGCCTGCTCTGGGCAAGCCCATCTTTGACAGAGCAAGGCAGGGTTGCTAGGCAGTTGATCAGCACACGTTCAAGTAATACTAGTTACTGCACGCTGCACTACGCAGCAGCGAGTTCAATATAGTTCAATTCGGAGCACCCAGCTGCGTGCTGCACAGTTAACCACGAGGCATTTAGCTTCGAATGCGGAGCATGTAGGTCCCGCGGCAAAGGTCTGCAACGAGCCGTCTTCATCGCGGCCCACAGACCATCTTCGCACAGGTTTTGTTTGCTGCGGCCTATGTTTTGTGGGCATAGCTGGCGCAGCGCGCGGGCCCCCGACTTGCGCGAACCAGCGAGCAAGGGCGCCCGCCGCGGCCTGTTCTTCAACTCAGCTGTCAAGCCCAGGAAGAGACGCAAGTCCTACGGCCCCCTCCTCAGAGCCCCGAGTCATCAGGGGTAACTCGGGTCAGGGCTAACTCGGGTTCCTTTTTCGGGAATCCAAACCCGAGTTACCCCGGACCCGAGTTACCCCGGATAACTCGGGCGCCCAACCTCCCCTCAGCCCCCTCCTGGATCAAGCCCGTTTCGCCTGCGCTATCCTCTGAATCCCTGGCTCCGAGAAGCCCTGACTTCAGGTGACCTGCGTTTTGTCGATGCACGGTCGCGGCGGCCGTCGGGATGTGGATTTTGGGCTCTCGCTTTCGCGCTGCTCTGGGGCCTCGGGCTTGCAAGGCGGTCAGGCGCTGGTGCGTGAGTTTGTTGTTAGTCTTCTTCCATTGTGCCCGGCCCAGCGCCCAGGTCTTGCCGGGCAGCTGTGCACTTTTTGCACCCGGAAGAGCATCATCATCCTCATAATCATCCTCATCATCACCACCATCGTCATCATCCTCAGCATCATCCTCATCATCCTCATCATCATCATCATCATCATCATCATCATCATCATCATCAGCCTCATCATCATAATCATAATCATCATCATCATCATCATCATCATCATCATCATCATCATCATCATCATCATCATCATCATCATCATCTCTCACTGTCGATCTCACTACTGAAATCAGAATCGATATCACAATCGACGTCATCATCAGCATCACCACCATCACCATCATCATCATCATCATCAACATCATCATCACCATCATCATCATCACCACCATCACCATCATCACCATCGTCACCATCATCACCATCATCACCATCATCACCATCATCATCATCGTCATCATCCTCATCATCGTCATCATCATCACCACCATCATCATCAACAACAGCAGCATCAGCATCACCACCACCACCATCATCATCATCATCCTCATCATCCTCATCATCATCCTCATCATCACCACCACCACCATCATCATCATCCTCATCATCATCATCATCATCATCATCCTCATCATCACCATCATCATCATCCTCATCATCATTATCATCATCATCGGGACACCGGCGTGACACCAGCGGGACACCAGCGGGACACCAGCGGGACACCGCGCGGCACCGTTCGCCGGGGACACCGGCGGGACACCGGCGGGACACCGCCCGGCCCCGGACGCCGGGTCGCCAAACATTTGGTCCGGCCGCGCTTCAGCCACAGGAGACTTTCTCTCGCCCGCCCACGCAGCTTCGCCTCGCACGCACGGCACGCACGAACACGAAACCGAAATCGATTTCCCGGTAGGGGGGCTCTCCGTTCCATTTCGATCTCACCCCTTCATCTCCGATAGATATAAACAAGTATAAAAACATGTGTATCTATACATACCTATACGACCACCCTTCGGGTGATAAGGAGGTGAGGGGGGGGGAGGGACCAACGTCGCACTCGATCGATCTCACTATCGAACTCACTACCGATCTCACCTTCGATCTCAACCGATCGATCTCACAATCGGTCGGACTATCGATGTCACTATCGATCTCACAATCGATTACACATTCGGTCTCGCTATTGACCTCACAATCGATACCACAATCGATCTCACAATCGATCTCACATTCGATCTGACTATCGATCTCACTATCAAACTCACTATCGATCGCATTATCGATCTCACATTCGGTCTCACTATCGATCTCACTATCGGTATCACAATCGATCTCACAATCGATCTCGCATTCGGTATCACTATCGATCTCACCATCGAACGCACTTTCGATATCATTATCGACCTCACATTCGGTCTGACTATCGATCTCACTATCGATGCCACAACCGATCTCACAATCGATCTCACATTCGGTCTCATCATCGATCTCACTATCGAACGCACTATCGATCTCATTATCGATCTCAGTCGATCGATCTCACAATCGATCTGACTATCGATCTCACAATCGATCTCACAATAGATCCCACAATCGATCTCACATTCGGTCTCACTATTTGTCTCACTATCGATATCACCATCGATATCACAAACGATCTCCCATTCTGTCTCACAATCGATCTCACTACCGATACCACTATCGATCTCACTATCGATATCACAACCGATATCACAATCGATCTGACATTCGGTTTCACGTTCGATCTCACAACCGATATCACTATCGATCTCACTATCGATCTCACATTCGACCTCACTATCGATCTCACAATCGATCCGCAACACCATCAACAGCATCATCGGGACACCATCAACACCATCATCATCATCATCATCATCATCATCATCAGCAGCAGCAGCAGCAGCAGCAGCATCAGCATCAGCATCAGCATCAGCAGCACCATCATCATCATCAACATCATCATCATCATCATCATCGGGCATCGGGACACCGACGGGGCACCGACGGGACACGGGCCCCCGGCCGCCCAGAAGGGAATCATTTCGTCTGGCCGCGCCTCAGCCACACGGAACACCAGCGGGACACCGGCGGGACACCGCGGGCCCCCGGCCGCCCGGAAGGGAGTCATTTGGTCCGGCCGCGCCTCAGCCACAGGAGATTTTCTCTCGCCCGCCCACGCAGCTTCGCCTCGCCCGCACGGCACGCACGAACACGAAACCGAAATCGATTTCCCGGTAGGGGGGCTCTCCGTTCCACTTCGATCTCACCCCCTCACCTCCGATACATATATGGGAGATCCCAGGCCCTGGGCCCCGGGCAGCGACCACCCTTGTATATGCGTGGTTCCCTCCCCTGGCCGTCCCCAGGAGCTCCCAGACGGCCAAACGGACCAGGACAGCTTGAAGACGGGCCCAGGAGGCGCCCAAGATGATCCAAGAGGGCCCCGAGACGCCCAAAGATCGCTCCAAGACGCCCACGATGGTCCCAAGACGGCTTACGTGGCGTCCAAAACGCGCCAAAAACCTCCAAGAGGCGTCCCAAGAGGGCCCCAAGAGGCAACATTCATTGATTTTTCAATGGTTTTTGAAGTTTTGGGGATTCTCGCCGTTTCGGCGACCGGACGCTCCAAGACCGCCCAAGAGGCCTCCAAGACCGCCCCAAGACAGCCTGAGACGCCCCCAAGACAGCCCAAAGACGGCCCAAGACAACCCCAAGACGATCCAAGAGGCCCCCATGACGGCCCAAGAGGCCCCCAAGACGGCTCCAAGAAGGGGCCCAGACGCGGGATCCGAACAGATTTTTCGGGCCCTCGGCCCCAAGAGGTCCCAGGAGGCCCCGAGAGGCCCCCAGGACGCCCCAAGAGACTGCCCCCCCGGCCCCGGGTCCCACACCTCCCCGCCACATCTCGGGGACGCTCCTGGTACCGCTCCCCCAGCTTTTCCGGGGAGCTTCCACAGCGCTCCAGGAGGGCCTAAGACGCTTCCCAGAAGCCCCCAGAATTCGAAAGAATGGTCCAAGACGCTCCCAAGCAGCCCAAGTCAGCCTTCCGACGGCTCTCGAGGCTCCAAGGTGGCCTCCAAGAGACCCCAAGAGAGGTCTGATAGGTGTCACGGGACGGCCCAAAGAGGCCAAAGTCGTAGAGTTCCATTGTTTTTTCCAATTTGTTTTCCTTCTCGCGTTTTCGAGCTTCCAACGGTCCAAGAGCGCCGAAGAGCCTCTCAAGACCGCCCCAAGACCACCCAAGATACCCTCAGGACGGCCCCAAGACGGGCCAAGGAGGCTCCAAGACTGCCGAAGAGGCGCCCAGCACAGCCCCAGACCACCCCAGAACAGGCCCAAGATGGGCCCAAGAGCGGGAGCAGGAGGCTTCCAGAGACCTCCGAGAGGCCTCCAGGACCCCCCGGAGGCCCCCAACACCCCCCGATCCTTGAGAGACCCCGATGAGGCTCCAAGAACAGCCCAAGAGAGCTGCGAGAGCCGTCCCGAGAGAGCCCAAGGAGGGTAAAATCGTTAATCTCCAGTGCTTTTTCTAATGTTTTTCGCCTTCGCACGTTTTCCCGCTTCCAACCCTCAAAGATCGAGGATTTGGGAAAAAAATACAGGGAATTCCAAGAATTCCGTTTTCTTCTCATCAAAGTGGAACTCCTATTCGGGGGTCCCACACATCCCTTGACATCTGGCCGGTACCACGCCTCCCGGCTTCTTAACGGTTTCGTGGAGCCTCCGAAGTCCCAAAGGAATCCGAGAATTTTGGATTTGGCTTAGATGCTCATCCATTCAGAACTCGGGACAGAAATTCATGCGCGAACCAAGCACGTCCATCTCTCGTTCAAGTGCCGTGTGGGATAAGCAATGCTGGGGTATTTAATTGCTTGGCGCTGCAGCCCAGAGTAGCAGCGCCTTTCACGCAGGAGTATCCAGCGAGCTGCAGCCCAAGGTAGCAGCTCGTGTACAGCGCTGGCCGCTGCATCCCAGGCACTCTCTATTCAGAGCAAGCGAGAGAAGATGCCCGCGGCAGAGCTATCATAGAGAAACAAAATCGCGGGCGGACGGAGGACGGACGTCGGACGACGGAAGAAGCCGACGGGACCGCCCATGGGGGAGAGGACCTGGGGTGGCCCTGGGGTGGCCCACTTTTCCCAAACTCCCCCCGTCGCAACCCAATTTGCCCCCCTTGGCTCCGGGATCCGCTGTGGGGTCCTTGGGTGATTCTTTCGGCCTGAAGAGGGTTCCGATCTGGTTCAGGAGGACGCCCACTGGCCGCCAAGATGGTCCCTTAGTGACCTTAGTGGTCCAAGACGCTCCAAGATGCTTCAAGGCGGCCCCCAGGGGCCACAAGATGTCCCAGTGAAACTCCCAAAGGCCCTCCCAAATGACCCCAGAGAGCCACAAACGCAAAAGCCATTCAGATTTCTCCATATTCAGTAAATGTCACGCTCATCTCCTTCGGATGGCTTCGGGAGAGCTTCACATGGCGCCGAGGCTGGAGACGGCCCCACATTTTCAAAGAAGAGCCCAAGAGGGGCCCAAGCGGGCCCCAAGGCCTTCAAGGTAGCCCAAACAGGAAGATCCACAAGAGACCCGTACATTACAAGCCAGCCCACTTCATATTGAATATCTTCCCACGCCGGCCCTGAACAGCTCGAAGCCCCTACATAATTCCAAGCAAGAGGAGGCCGTCGATAAGAACGAGAAACGAAAAGCGAGGACAACCGAGAGAGTCTGGAGGGTTAACGAGGAAGGACGTATAAGGAATATTGGAGAACGAGGTAAGGCAAGGCATGGAATTAGCCTGTCCGAAAAGCACGCGCAGCTAACAACGCCATGGCATGCGCTAGAACCCAAGCTCGCGCGAAGCGCACGCGCGGTTCTATATAATATAAATAAGTACCGCCCCCCCCCCAAGGCGGCCCCAGGTCCCGCACCTCCCCGCCACATCTCGGGGACGCTCCCGGTAGCGCTCCCCCGGCCTTTCCAGGGAGCCTCCACAGCGCTCCAGGAGGACCCAAGACGCCTCCCAGAAGCCCCCAGAATTCGAAAGAATGGTCCAAGACGCTCCCGAGCAGCCCAAGTCAGCCTTCCGACGGCTCTCGAGGCTCCCAGGTGGCCTCCAGGAGACCCCAAGAGAGGTCCGAGAGGCGTCGCGGGACGGCCCGAAGAGGCCAAAATCGTAGATGTTTGTTTTCCATCTTCCAAGGGTCCAAGAGCGCCGAAGAGGCTCCCAAGACCGCCCCAAGACCACCCAAGAGACCCTCAGGACGGCCCCAACACGGGCCAAGAAGGCTCCAAGATTGCTGAAGAGGCGCCCAGCACAGCCCCAGACCACCCCAGAACAGGCCCAAGATGGGCCCAAGAGCGGGAGCAGGAGGCTTCCAGAGACCTCCGAAAGGCCTCCTGGACCCCCCGGAGGCCCCCAACACCCCCCGATCCTTGAGAGACCCCGATGAGGCTCCAAGAACAGCCCAAGAGAGCTGCGAGAGCCGTCCCGAGAGAGCCCAAGGAGGGTAAAATCGTTAATCTCCAGTGCTTTTTCTAATGTTTTTCGCCTTCGCACGTTTTCCAGATTCCAACCCTCAAAGATCGAGGATTTGGGAAAAAAATACAGGGAATTCCAAGAATTCCGTTTTCTTCTCATCAAAGTGGAACTCCTATTCGGGGGTCCCACACATCCCTTGACATCTGGCCGGTACCACGCCTCCCGGCTTCTTAACGGTTTCGTGGAGCCTCCGAAGTCCCAAAGGAATCCGAGAATTTTGGATTTGGCTTAGATGCTCATCCATTCAGAACTCGGGACAGAAATTCATGCGCGAACCAAGCACGTCCATCTCTCGTTCAAGTGCCGTGTGGGATAAGCAATGCTGGGGTATTTAATTGCTTGGCGCTGCAGCCCAGAGTAGCAGCGCCTTTCACGCAGGAGTATCCAGCGAGCTGCAGCCCAAGGTAGCAGCTCGTGTACAGCGCTGGCCGCTGCATCCCAGGCACTCTCTATTCAGAGCAAGCGAGAGAAGATGCCCGCGGCAGAGCTATCATAGAGAAACAAAATCGCGGGCGGACGGAGGACGGACGTCGGACGACGGAAGAAGCCGACGGGACCGCCCATGGGGGAGAGGACCTGGGGTGGCCCTGGGGTGGCCCACTTTTCCCAAACTCCCCCCGTCGCAACCCAATTTGCCCCCCTTGGCTCCGGGATCCGCTGTGGGGTCCTTGGGTGATTCTTTCGGCCTGAAGAGGGTTCCGATCTGGTTCAGGAGGACGCCCACTGGCCGCCAAGATGGTCCCTTAGTGACCTTAGTGGTCCAAGACGCTCCAAGATGCTTCAAGGCGGCCCCCAGGGGCCACAAGATGTCCCAGTGAAACTCCCAAAGGCCCTCCCAAATGACCCCAGAGAGCCACAAACGCAAAAGCCATTCAGATTTCTCCATATTCAGTAAATGTCACGCTCATCTCCTTCGGATGGCTTCGGGAGAGCTTCACATGGCGCCGAGGCTGGAGACGGCCCCACATTTTCAAAGAAGAGCCCAAGAGGGGCCCAAGCGGGCCCCAAGGCCTTCAAGGTAGCCCAAACAGGAAGATCCACAAGAGACCCGTACATTACAAGCCAGCCCACTTCATATTGAATATCTTCCCACGCCGGCCCTGAACAGCTCGAAGCCCCTACATAATTCCAAGCAAGAGGAGGCCGTCGATAAGAACGAGAAACGAAAAGCGAGGACAACCGAGAGAGTCTGGAGGGTTAACGAGGAAGGACGTATAAGGAATATTGGAGAACGAGGTAAGGCAAGGCATGGAATTAGCCTGTCCGAAAAGCACGCGCAGCTAACAACGCCATGGCATGCGCTAGAACCCAAGCTCGCGCGAAGCGCACGCGCGGTTCTATATAATATAAATAAGTACCGCCCCCCCCCCAAGGCGGCCCCAGGTCCCGCACCTCCCCGCCACATCTCGGGGACGCTCCCGGTAGCGCTCCCCCGGCCTTTCCAGGGAGCCTCCACAGCGCTCCAGGAGGACCCAAGACGCCTCCCAGAAGCCCCCAGAATTCGAAAGAATGGTCCAAGACGCTCCCGAGCAGCCCAAGTCAGCCTTCCGACGGCTCTCGAGGCTCCCAGGTGGCCTCCAGGAGACCCCAAGAGAGGTCCGAGAGGCGTCGCGGGACGGCCCGAAGAGGCCAAAATCGTAGATGTTTGTTTTCCATCTTCCAAGGGTCCAAGAGCGCCGAAGAGGCTCCCAAGACCGCCCCAAGACCACCCAAGAGACCCTCAGGACGGCCCCAACACGGGCCAAGAAGGCTCCAAGATTGCTGAAGAGGCGCCCAGCACAGCCCCAGACCACCCCAGAACAGGCCCAAGATGGGCCCAAGAGCGGGAGCAGGAGGCTTCCAGAGACCTCCGAAAGGCCTCCTGGACCCCCCAGAGGCCCCAAACACACCCCCGATCCTTGAGAGGCCCCAAAGACCCCGATGAGGCTCCAAGAACAGCCCAAGAGAGCTGCGAGAACCGTCCCGAGAGAGCCCAAATAGGGTAACTAACATCGTTGATTTACCATGGTTTTCTAATGTTTTTCGCCTTCGCACGTTTTCCCGCTTCCAACCCTCGATGATCGAGGATTTCGAGAGAAAAAACGGAATTCCCAGAATTCCATTTTTTTTCAAAGTGGGACTCCTATTCGGGGGTCCCGCACATCCCCTGACATCTGGCCGGTACCGCGCCTCCCAGCTTCCCGGGGGGAGACCCCAAGACGCCGCAGGACAGCCCATGAACATCAAGGAGCCTCCAGAACGTAAAGAACGGCCCAACACGCTCCCGCGCAGCCCGAGACCCTTCCGGCGGTTCTCCAGGCCTCCAGGAGGTCTCCAGAAGCTCCAGGGGGTCCGGAAGATCCCACACCCCTGAGGGGCCCGGCTAGGCACAAACAAAAAACAGCGCCGAGGAATTGGAAAAACATGGAAATCCCACAATCCATGTTTTTTTCAAGTTTGGCCCCGGGTCTACACTTGCACAACAGAGCACAATTCTGATCCCCTCCCAAAAAAGAACCCAGGAAGCCTTTGAGGACCCCAAATCGTTGAATACCTAAGAGGAAATTAATGATTTCTGCGGTTCCGCACTTCCCCGTCTATACGATTCCGAGGCTTGAGCAGGACCTCCAAGAGAGCCCCTGGACACAAGAAGCGACCAACCTGAGATTACATGAGTTAGCCTATCGAGCCTAGCTAGACCTTGAGCGCGCGCGAAGCGCGCGCGATGGTTCTAGTGGACATATACATGCTCATATACACATACTTCCGATATACGTACATATACAGACATACATGCATACATGCATATGTGTGCTGTGTGCTAGCCAGCGTGGACCCCAAACAGTGGTTTCTAGCAGTCTATGTAGTGCAATCTGTGTTTTGCAATATCTGTATATAGAGATGGTTATGTATACGGTGTCCACTACGTGGTGCAATATATGTGATGCACTCTATATGGTGTCGTCTATGTTCTACATGTGGTGCAATCCATGTTGTGAGCGATCAAGAATACGCGCCGCAGGGGCAAAATTTTGTTTTGTGGGAAATATGTGGTGCAATCCAACGGCGGCGACGAGACGTACGAAGAGCAACGCAAAACAATGCAGCGCAAAGCAACGCGACGGCGACGGCGAAGCAACGGCGACTGGCGGCGACGAGGCGGCGACGGGGCGGCGACGACCCGCACGGAGCCGCCAGACCGACACCCAAGCCCAGGCGACGAGGCGGGGACGGGGCGGCGACGGCCGGCACGGAGCCGCCAAACAGACACACAAGCCCAGGCGACGGGCGGCGACGGGGCGGCGACGGCCGGCCTTGAGCCCAGACCGACACCCAGGCCCAGTTCTGTAAACCAGAAGCAAGATCCCGTAGGTGCAAGCACTGTTTGGATAGTATATATATATATATATATATATGAGAGAGGTGTTCCAAAAAGGGCTTTGCCTTCGAGGATCGAAGGGGTTATCATCTCTTCCTCGGCGGAAGGCGGCGGAAGTTCGGCGGAAGTAGAACGAGGCCTGCTCCGCCGGCGGAAGCTCGGCGGAAGGCGGCGGAAGTAAAAGATGCGCCCTGAAGAGATGAAAACGTTTTTGGCTTCAGGGTTTTCGAAATCGCACAGTATAGACTTAGATACCTCTATACACACATATTCCTCGAACAGTGCTTGCACTTAGGGGTGCTCACTTTCTGTCCTACGGCAGCTTCGCTCCAGTGGCGGTCTCTGTCCGGCGCCTCGCCGCCCGTCGCCGCCGCCGTCGCCGCTGGCAGCTGTGCCCCAGTGGCGGTTCGCCGCCCGTCGCCGCTGAATTGGTTTGCTCTGCATGTGCATCGCTTTGCATTGCTTTGAATTGCATCGCATTACGTCTGCCGCACCCACACAAGATGACCTGATCAAGGCGAGCTCAATCGAAGGCCGTTTCTACCAATGGCGCTGTAAGGTATAGGGCGTCACCAGCCATGCTCTCTCTCTCTCTCTCACTTTCTCCCCCTGTCGGCTGGCAAAGAAAGGTGCAGAGACAAAGGGCTTTCTGCATCAATGAGATACTTCAGCACCCTCATCACCAGGTTCAGCCCACTCCTGTTGGTCATGCCACGACCGTATCGTTGCCGATGGGCATCTGGCGACTGTCGTTTGCTGGATGTGCTGGGCCTGGGGGCATACCGTTAGAAGCACGCGCACCGATCCAACCTCCATGTTTGCTGGCGTGGCAGATCTTCGCGCCTCCACGATGTCATCCAGTAGCATCCCCCTCCCTGGGTAGGCGAGGGAGAGAGCCCCGCCATGGAGAGCCGCCGTAGACCTGCTTGCTTCTCAAGGGGTGGGCGACGTCGCCACGGAGGCCGGCGGGGAGGAAAGGACAGAGGACGCGGAAGCAGCGACAACAGCAGTCGCAGCAGCACGGGGGAGGGGGGGGCGGAGGAGCAGCAGCACGTTGCTGAGGATTCGGGGAGGAGGAGGAGGAGGAGGAGGAGGAGGAGGAGGAGGAGGAGGAGGAGGAGGAGGAGGAGGAGAGGGCCGGTGCGAAGCAGGAGAGGGAGGGAGGAGCGGGACGAGGAGCAGGAGCGGGAGGAGCAGCTCGACAAGGAGGAGGAGGAGGAGGAGGAGCACGACGACGACGACGACTATGTACGCAGGGGGGCGCGCGCGCCCCCGAGGTGCGGAGCGGGCCGCTGGGGAGGGCGGCGAGAGGCCCGTGCTCTCGGGCGCAGCGAGCCCGAGCGCGCTGGCCACGGCGGGCTACCTGCTGATCGTCGCTGGCCCTCCCGCCGCCGCCGCTGCGCCGCCGCTGCTCGCTCGGCAAGCCTGCTCTGTCGCCCTCGGCTCCTCTCCCCGCGTCCTCACTGCTCGTCCTAGTCCGTCTTCCCTCGGTGCCGCCCGCTGAGCCCCCCCCCCCCGTCTTCCTCCCCGCTCCTCCGCGGCGGCGCCCTCGCCCGCATCCTCCCAGCTCCTGTTCCTCCTCCTTGTCCTCCTCCTCCTCCTCCTCCTGCTCCTGCTCCTGCTCCTGCTCCTTCTCCTCCTTCTCCTCCTCCTCCCCCTCCTCCTCCTCCTCCTCCTCCTCCTCCTCCTCCTTCTCCTTCACCTTCCTCCTCCTCCCTCCTCCTCCTTCTCCTCCTCCTCCTCCTCCACCTCCTCCCTCCTCCTCCTCCTTGTCCTCCTCCCCCTCCTCCTCATCCTCATCCTCCCTCCTATTCCCTCTTTTCCGATACTTTATTCAATCGCTTCGCTCATTCCGCTGGCCCATATTGTAGCTTCGCCGGCACTTGCTTGCGTGTTCGGGGGGGGCATTTGGGGGCCTCCTGAGGGTCTCTTGGGGGCTTCTTGGGCCTCTTAGGGGCCTCCTGGGGGGTTCTTAGGGCCGAGGGCTCGAAATGTTATTTCGTGTTCCCCCTCTTGGGGCGTTCTTGAGGCCCTCTTGGGCCGTCTTGGAGGCCTCTTGGGCTATTTTGGAGCCCTCTTGGGCCGTTTTGGGGGCCACTTGGGGGCCTCTTGGGCCCTCTTGGGGCGATCTTGGGGGCTTCTTGGGCCGCGCTGGTGCGTCGGAAAGCCAAAATGGCGCCTCTTGGGAGCTCTTGGAGGCCTCTTGGACTTCTGAGGGCCATCTTGGGCGTCTTGGCACGAGTTTGTGGCATCTCCGAACCTCTTGTACCATCTTGAAGGCCTCGTGGACCCCTCTTGGCCCTTCTTGGGGCTCTCTGGAGAACCTCGAGGGCGGCGCCCAGGAGGAAAGCCATCTCTGACCCGAGTCTTTACTGTTATTCCTCTTGGTGGGTCTTGGGTCCCAAGCTTCATCATCTACTCTGGGGCATTGCAAGGGGATCCCCTTAGCTCGATTTTCTTTGTCCTGGATACCGACCCTCTTGTACTCGGGCTTCGTGCAGCGGTCGCCGGAAGAGGTATTTTTCGGATGTGCGCCGATGACGTCGGCATCTCTTTGTGGGAAATCCGGGCTTCGACGCGCATCCACGATTTGTGCGCCTTTGTCAAGCGAGCGACTGGCTTGGCCGAAAAATTGAAGAAGCGCGTGGTGTCTCCCACGGGTGCGCGTTTCACGCCGGCACTGGTCGATCTGATCCAGGACTGGATGAACCGCAATATCCCAGGTTGGGCCCATGTGCGAATCGAGGCCTTCTTCGAGTATCTCGGGGTGTTGCTCGGACAAAGCGCAGGCGCCATGCAGTGGGCCAGACCCACGATCAAGTTCGAGCATCGGTTGTTCCAACTCGGTGAGGCCCACGAGTCGATGACGCAAAACATCTTGGAGCACAGCACTCGCATCCAGACCGTTTTGAGCTACAAGCTCCACTTCGTGGACCCGCCAGCTTCGTTGGTGAACCGCCAGGCCCCCTCATTGCCAAGCTATTTCGGTTTCCACGCGGAGCCATACCTCCTTGGGCCGGATACCATATTGACCTCTTGGGCTCTCCGCGCCTCACGCCGATCGAGGGCTACGGAATTTTTATGATGAGCCGATTTGTTCTGCATACTTGCTCCGTCTGGCCGGATATCATCGCCACTATGCGGAGGACGGCGGAGGAATTCTTGGGGGTCACCCTCGCGGCAGGCCCCCTCACGCAGGCCTAGTGGAAATCCTCGCTGATCGCATTGAACCTCGAGCGTGCGGCGGCGATGCATCCATCGTTGCACCGTCGCGGTCATCTTGCTAGAGTTCTGCGTGCTTGGCTTCGTGGCCGCCTGCCGCGCCAGCATTTGCAGCACGCGGTGCAGACCGCTGTCCTGAAGGAGTGGTGGGAACCAGACTGGCCCTCGCTGATATTGCAGCGACGGCGGAGCTTTACAACTGACGACACCTTGCCCCTGGACGACGCTGTTGCTGCTGTCGCACGTTTTCGTTCTCTCGTCGTCCTCTTCGCACGCTTGTGCTACGGACCTGGACGCATGGATGCTTTACATACGATTCGCCGCATGCACGAGCCTATCCGGCACGCCTGTTATGTTTGTGGCTTCCCCGACGCAGACCGGAAACATTATTTCGAGTGCGACAGATTTTGGGACCTCTTCGAAAACTGGCCTGGTTCGAGCCCGTCTTCGACACGCGAGCGGCTGGGGCTAAATGCGCCTATCGGCCTTCTCCGGGCGGCAGCTGCCCACAAGATCTTCCACGCCATGAAGGATCATTTTCTGAGTGGCGGGCGTCCGCCAGCCGTGTTGCACACTGCCGTCTGTGCAGCGCGCCGCGTGCGCCTCGAGCTGCAACTTGGACGGATCTTTCCCAGGGATTCATGATCTCTGACCCGAGTTTGCCGGGACAGTCTCGACCCCCAGGGGCCGCCCCGCGCGATTTTCCGATACTTTATATTTCTCCTGGGGCCGCAACCGTGGGACATCTTCCGCCGCGCGGTTCGAAGTTCGCGGGCTGTTTGGGCTTGGGCCCAGAGCAACATGTCAGTGTGAGGATGGAGATGTGCATCGACTCAAGTGCGAACGATTGTTGCAGTGCACGTTTGTATGTGCGGTGTGAAAAAATCCCTTGTTGCCCGTTTTACTTTGCCTCCGACCCGCTTGTTCGTCTCGGGAGTGCGTTTTCGTATGCGTACGCAATGTTTGCGGGCGCGTGCATGACCACGGTTACAGCATACTGTCCGTTCAGCTTTTCGCAAGCAGCGTCTGCTCGGCTAGAGATCCCCTCGCCGCCGATACTTTCCGCCGTGATCCGGCCAGGTCCCCGACTATCCGCCGACTTGGTGTTTGAAGTCCGCCGCCGCCGCCGATCTCTTGAGTTCAGCCTTGCCCCTGCCTGTTCCGAGCCCTGGGTTGCGCCGTTCCGCCCATGCCCACGTTTTTGTCCCAGCCCTCCCTCCGGCTGCTCCCAAGCCCAGCTGCTGGCCCCCCGGCGCCGCCCCCTCTGTTGGTTCGACCTTGCCCCCAGCTGCCCCCCAAGCCCTGGCGTTGGCCCCCTGTCGCTGCCGATTTTCGTGGTTCGGCCTTTCCCCTAGCTGCCCCCCAAGCCCTGATGATTCCGGCAGGTTCGCGTCGCGTCGACTGGCGGCGACCCCAGCGCGAGCGCTTAACTTCGAACGCCGTTCCGGGTTCAGAGCAGGTCGATGTTGAACAATCCAACGTTCGGAAACGGCCGATCGTTCAAGGTCAAACCGACGCGCGGGTCGTCGCAACACGAGCTTGCCGTACCCCCCGCCGCCACGAACTTCATCGGCTTGGCCCTGTCCCTGACCGCCCCCAGCCCTGGCGCTTGCCCTCAGCCCCCGCTGCTGACGTCCAGTGCATCGGGCCCCATCCGTTGCTGTCCGCGGGCCTGGCTTGGTGCTCTCCCTGCGCCCCGCCGCCAGCTCCCTCGGGTTGGCCCTGTCCCCGACCGTCCCCCCCCCTGCTCTGTTGCGCGTGCTGTGTCCGCCCGCATCCCTGCACGTCAACACCATGATGACCAGCTTTGCCTGAAGTCGGAGAGGAGAAAAGGTACCGATACCGCTACCCTCGCCTCGTTTTCACTATTTGGGGCCTCCTGGACGGCCCTCGTCGCCACTGTTGGAGTCGCATCAAGGTTCTGGTCAGAACGCACCCTGGGGAGTAGCCGTATCGGTACTTCTTGGTCTCCCAATGAAGGGCGCACGCTCCCGCCGCCAGCCCCTTTTTGATTGCCCGAATGGCGGGGTGGATTGGTTGGTTGATTTGGTTGGCGGGTTGGTAATCAACCCGGCGGGTTGGTTGGTTGGCTGCCTGATTGGATTGGTGGTTCGTTGGCCAGTTGGTTGCCCAAGAAATTTCCGTTCCCAAAACGTCAAGACGATGTCCTACATCCCCAGGCCGAAAATGTTTCTTCTTGGAGTTCAGGTATGGCAGCACCAATGGATCCAATTGGATCACTGTTTCCGGGTGTGTAGCAGTTTCGTGGATCCTAGTTTTGTGTTGCGAGGGCCAAAGTTCCCGTGTGTGTGTGTGTGTGAAAACAGATGGATACGTTCATTGCCCCGGAGAAGATTAAAACGGGGGAAGGGTTTCCCTAGGGTGAAGAGAGGGAAGGAGGGAGGAGGCAGGGAGGGAGAGGGGAGGGGGGGAGGGAGGTGGGAGGGATATTGAGGACAATGAGGGGAGGGGGAGGGGGAGGGAAAGGCGGGGAGGAGGGAGGAAGGAGGGAGGCGGAGAGAGGAGGCAGGAGGGGGGAGAAGCGGGAGGAGAGAGGGGGAAGAGGACGAGAGAGAAGAGGAAGGAGAGAAGGAGGAGGGAGGGCGAGGAGGAGGAGGAGGAGGAGGAGGAGGAGGAGGAAGAGGACAAGCAAAGTGTCAAGGTCGGAAGCTCGAGCGCCACGGCGGGCCCAGCCACCTCCCCTGACCGCTCCCACGAACTGTGGGTGCTCGAGCGCCACACCGGGCCTGGCCATCACACAAGCTCCTCACATAACGTGCGTCGCTCGAGCGCCACAGCGGGCCCGGCCAACTCCCGCACCTCCTCCTACACCTACCACGTAGCGCGCCCAGGCTCAAAGCGAGCGCAACATACATCCGCTCACTTGAACGGCACTGCGTTTCTGACATCTCGGGCTCAAGAAGAAAATCCTCCGGCCCGCGTATACATATAACGGAGGACCAGGTCTGGGGGCCAGGGGCCGGGACCCCGACCGCAAATGTGGGGCCCGGCGCGCCGGCCCGCCTGTGAGGCCTAAGATTGCCCCGGGGGGCCCTCAGGCAGCAATCCCGGCGGCCCCAGGCGGTCGCGAGACACCCCCAAGGAGCCGTCCAGGGGTCTCTGGCGACGCACGATACATTTTAAACTGCCCCGGAGGCCCCCAAGACCCCCCGAGAGGCATTTAAGATGCCGCCCAAGAGCGCCCCGAGAGGGCAAAATCGTTAATTTTCATTGTTTGTATTGATATATGTGTGCTTTCTCGCTGTTTCGTGTATCCGGCGCTAAAGCACCGCCGAAGAGGCTCCCCAAACCGCTCCAAGACGGCCCAAGAGACCCCCGAGAGGGCCCCAAGACGGCCCAAGAGAGCCCCGAGATGGCCCCAGAGCCGCCCAAGACGGCGCAAGAGGGTCCCAAGAAGGCCCCAAGAGGGGGCCAAGAGAGGGAACGCGAATTGGCAAATCAAGCTCTCCGCCCCAAGATGCCCTCAAGAGGCCCCAAGAGGCCCCCAGTAAGCCCCCAAGAGGCCCCACGAGGCCCCCAAGAGGTCGCACGATGCGTTTGAAACTGCCCCGGAGGCCCCAAGATGCCCGATTCCGCCCAAGAGCGCCCCGAGAGGGCAAAATCGTTGATTTTCGTTTTTGTTTCCCCCGCATGTTTCGTGGGGTTCTGGTTTTCTTCTCTGCTGCGTCGCACCCGCATCTTCCACCCGCCTCCCTCTCCTTCTCCCTCTCCACGCCGCAGGGGGAGCGCAGGGGGTGGGGTCGCTATGCGCGCCAGGGCCCCAGGGCGCAGCAGGCGTGGCTTTTTTCGACACCAGAGGGGGCGCGCAGCGGGTGGTCCCTCAGCGCGGCGTCTATGCGGGCCATGCCGCAGGGCACGGCAGGCGTTGCATTTTCTCGACACCAGAGTGGGTACCGGGGTGGTTCCTGATCGCGGCGTCTATGCGGGCCATGGCGCAGGGCACAGTAGGCGTGGCCTTTTCTTGACACCAGAGTGTGTGCGCAGAGGGTGGTCCCTGAGCGTGGCGTCTATGCCGGCCATGGCAAAGGGCACGGCAGCTTTCTCGACGCCAGAGGGGGCGCGCAGCGGGTGGTCCTTGAGCGCGGCGTCTATGCGGGCCATGGCGCAGGGCACGGCAGGCATGGCACTCTCTCGACGCCAGAGGGGGCGCGCAGCGGGTGGTCCTTGAGCGCGGCGTCTATGCGGGCCATGGCGCAGGGGCACGGCAGGCGTGGCACTCTCTCGACACCAGAGTGGGTGCGCAGGGGGTGGTCCCTGAGCGTGGCGTCTATGCCAGCCATGGCGCAGGGCACGGCAGCTTTCTCGACGCCAGAGGGGGCGCGCAGCGGGTGGCCCTTGAGCGCGGCGCTTATGCGGGCCATGGCGCAGGGGCACGGCAGGCGTGGCACTCTCTCGACGCCAGAGGGGGCTCGCAGCGGGTGGTCCTTGAGCGCGGCGCTTATGCGGGCCATGGCGCAGGGGCACGGCAGGCGTGGCACTCTCTCGACACCAGAGGGGGCTCGCAGCGGGTGGTCCTTGAGCACGGCGTCTATGCGGGCCATGGCGCAGGGCACGGCAGGCGTGGCACTCTCTCGACACCAGAGGGGGCGCGCAGCGGGTGGTCCTTGAGCGCGGCGTCTAAGCGGGCCATGGCGCAAGGCAAGGCAGGCGTGGCACTTTCTCGACACCAGAGTGGGTGCGCAGGGGGTGGTCCCTGAACGTGGCGTCTATGCCGGCCATGGCGCAGGGCACGGCATGTTTCTCGACGCCAGAGGGGCTCGCAGCGGGTGGTCCTGAGCGCGGAGCCCATGCGGGCCATGGCGCAGGGCACGGCAGGCGTGGCACTCTCTCGACACCAGAGGGGGCGCGCAGCGGGTGGTCCTTGAGCGCGGCGTCTATGCGGGCCATGGCGCAGGGCACGGCAGGCGTGGCACTCTCTCGACACCAGAGGGGGCGCGCAGCGGGTGGTCCTTGAGCGCGGCGTCTAAGCGGGCCATGGCGCAAGGCAAGGCAGGCGTGGCACTTTCTCGACACCAGAGTGGGTGCGCAGGGGGTGGTCCCTGAACGTGGCGTCTATGCCGGCCATGGCGCAGGGCACGGCATGTTTCTCGACGCCAGAGGGGCTCGCAGCGGGTGGTCCTGAGCGCGGAGCCCATGCGGGCCATGGCGCAGGGCACGGCAGGCGTGGCACTCTCTCGACACCAGAGGGGGCGCGCAGCGGGTGGTCCTTGAGCGCGGCGTCTATGCGGGCCATGGCGCAGGGCACGGCAGGCGTGGCACTTTCTCGACACCAGAGTGGGTGCGCAGGGGGTGGTCCTTGAGCGTGGCGTCTATGCCGGCCATGGCGCAGGGCACGGCATTTTTCTCGACGCCAGAGGGGGCGCGCAGCGGGTGGTCCTTGAGCGCGGCGTCTATGCGGGCCATGGCGCAGGGGCACGGCAGGCGTGGCACTTTCTCGACACCAGAGTGGGTGCGCAGGGGGTGGTCCCTGAGCGTGGCGTCTATGCCGGCCATGGCGCAGGGCCCGGCAGTTTTCTGGACGCCAGAGGGGGCGCGCAGCGGGTGGTCCTTGAGCGCGGCGCCTATGCGGGCCATGGCGCAGGGCACGGCAGGCGTGGCACTCTCTCGACACCAGAGGGGGCGCGCAGCGGGTGGTCCTTGAGCGCGGCGTCTATGCGGGCCATGGCGCAAGGCACTGCAGGCGTGGCACTTTCTCGACACCAGAGGGGACGCGCAGCGGGTTGTCCCCGAGTTCGCTCAGTCAGCAAACACATGATATTTAAATTAAGTATGTGGGGTTCCTCGGTAGCGTAATTTTAATGTTTTTGCATTCTTGCTGGTTCGTTTTTCCCGCGCTGAAGCACCGCCCAAGAGGCTCCCAAAACCGTTCCCAGACGGCCCAAGAGACTCCCAGGAGGGCCCCGAACCGGCCCACGGGAGCCCTGAGATGGCCCCACAGCCGCCCAAGTCGGCGCAAGAGGGTCCCAAGAAGGCCCCAAGACGGGGCCAAGAGAGGGAACGCGAATTGGCAAATCAAGCTCTCCGCCCCCAAGAGGCCCCACGAGGCCCCCAAGAGGTCGCACGATGCGTTTGAAACTGCCCCGGAGGCCCCCAAGACGCCCCAAGAGGCCTGAAGATGCCGCCCAAGAGCGCCCCGAGATGGCAAAATCGCTGATCTGCATTTATTTGTAGATATGTTTTGCATTCTCGCTGTTTCGTGTTTCTGGCGCCAAAGCACTGCCCAAGAGGCTGCCCAAACCGCTCCCAGACGGCCCAAGAGGGTCCCAAGACGGCCCAAGAGAGCCCCGAGATGGCCCCACAGCCGCCCAAGACGGCGCAAGAGGGTCCTAAGAAGGCCCCAAGCGGAGCCCAAGAGAGGGAACGCGAACTGAAAAATCAAGCTCTCCGCCCCAAGATGCCCTCAAGAGGCCCCAAGAGGCCCCCGGGAAGTCTCCGAGAGGCTCCAAAAGGCACCAAGAGGCCCCCAAGAGGGCCCCAAGACGGCCCAAGAGAGCGGAGACGGCCCCAGAGCCGCCCAAGACTGCGCAAGAGGGTCCCAAGAAGGCCCCAAGAGGGGCCCAAGAGAGGGAACGCGAACTAAAAAATCAAGCTCTCCGCCCCAAGACGCCCCCAAGAGGCCCACGGGAAGCCCCAAGAGGTCCCCAAGAGGCCCCAAAGAAGTCCAGAAAAAGCTCCAAGAGGCCCCAAGACGGCACCCAAAAGGCTTCGAAACTCTTTCTTAGAGGCCCCCGAAGACATGCCAAGAAGGTCCCATGACGACTTCAAGAAGCAGTCCAGGATGCTCCGAGGAGGCCCCAAGAGGCCCCCAGGAGAGCCCAAGAGGCCCCCAAGCGGCCTCGAGCAGCATCCAGAAGGCCGGAAAGAGGCCCCCAAGAGCTCAGCGGTCCAGGCTGGGGCCGAACGAACATTTCCAGCCCTGTGCTCCCGGAAGCCCAACAGGAAGCCCTAAGAGTTCGATCATCCAGCCTAGCTAGAACTTGAGCGCGCGCGAAGCGCGCGCGATGGTTCTAGTAAGTATTTAGCTCCAACCAGGGATCGCACGGCACTGTCCATCATCATTCGTTATTGCTGAGCCCATTGGGAGTGTCTGTTGGTGCAGGTGGGTTGGGTTCGTCCCCGAGTAAATGATCCATGGGTGGTGGCTGCACGCGTGCGGATCCATCGAACGACGGGATGCGCGAAGCGATGTTGGCTCGGATCTAGACGAGGACCTAACCCACAAGGCAGTCAACGAGGCAGCCGCCGAGACAACCAACCACGACTGTGTGGTTTAGATTGCGTTCTATCTGTGCTCTTTAGACGGGCCGGCAGCCTGCAGCCGCAGGCACGGTCCGCGGGCGGACCACGCGTTCGGGTCGCAAGACGCGAACGCGGGTCGCGGGTTGCAGGTCGCTGGCCGGGCATTATTACCGCCGTTTGACCACGTGGTCACATCGGAATGGTGATCTCACCGCCGCGCTGGCCACCACGGTCGCGTCCGATATCGCGCCAGTTTTTCTCATTATTCGCTTGCTGCGGTTCCGAGTGGGCTGGCTGGCTCAAGTGGGCTGGGTCAAGCTATATTAGAGTGCAGTGCGGATACGTGGGCATACGAAGATGAGCGACAACAGTGACAAAAAGAAGGGGGTTCGGGCTGGAGGTACAACCGGCTCAACGCCTGAGAGACAGAAACCCAAGGTCGCGCGTGCACTTCAAGATGTGGGCATGTCGAGTGACGAGGGTGAGAAAACGGGCGTGTTGAAGGAGCAGCCTCCGGAGTGGTTTGTTCAATTCGCGAAGGGGCAAAACAAGAAGCTCGACAAAATCATCGGCAACATGACCGAGATGAGTACCAAGATCGAGGAAATAAAAGAGAAGACGGAGGACATGGATGACAGGTTGAACGATTTGGAGGTGGAGCTAGGAAACGTGAAAGTAGATTTAGAGGACATGGTAACTCAAAGAAACATGAAGAGCATGATGGATGAGGTTATGGAGAGCACGTTGAAAGAGGAGGGGATGAAGGACAACATGACAAGGGTCATGGAGGAAATGGTGGAGGAGAGGATGAAGAAAGGGGCATCATCCACGTCGAGCTCCAAACAAACACCACCAGCAGATGATTTCGCAGAATCTGCACAACGTTCGAAACAGGTTCTCGCTTTTGGCTTTGAGGAGCGTGCGGCGGCCGCCAACATCGTATCGCGGTTGGAGGACATGGTCAAGAAGCTCATGGGGAACGATCACGGCATCAGTATCTCCTCCCCCATGGATCCTTCAAGAATAGGGCTCCTATCCTTCCAATCGGTGCCCAAAAAGGTGAAACTCTACAAAAAGATCCGGGACACCCCGAATGTAAGCGATTTTTTGGGAGATATGTTTTCCCGCAGCAACTTGACGAAAGAAGAACAAGAGAAGGAGAAACGATTGGGGCACACGAAATATCACCTTTCAATGAGTGGAAAATAATTTGGCCGAAAAGCATGGTGGTCATCAAGGACGCTGCTGGGAAGGAAAGGAAGGTGGCATGGTACAACGAGCAGGGGGAATGGTGCGCATCAGCATCCGCAAAAACAGTGCAAGCGGACGTGGACGCATCAATGGCGAAGTGGCTGAAGAAAAGGTCACCCGACCCGGACACAGAGAGCGAGTGACCAGTGGAAGCCAGGGGAGAGGGAGCACAGAGGGGGAGAGGAGAAGGAGGAGAAGGAGGACATGTACTTGTTCAAGCACATTCACATGAAGGCTACACCGTTTGCAGATCAAGAGGGGGAGGGAGGGGAAAGCATTGCGACATTCCTGGTGACTTTCCGGGTCGCCTGCCTGTCGCGCCTGATCCTCGGCAGGATTCTGCACCTACGGTCGAGAAAGACATTGCGAAGGCGGTGACCAGAGACACGATTGCGATGCCGGGTACTGCACAGGATATGCATGCCACAGGAGGGGCGGAGGAAGACAACAGTTATGCAGCAATGGAGCGGGACGGTGTTGTGGAGTTGAATTGTTTGTTGAAGAACGTGATGTCTATAAAAAGTGAGGCTCGTGAGCAGCTACTACTGGAGGAGCTGGATTTGCTGCGCTGGGACATCGTCGCTCTGAATGAGACGTGGCGGGAGGAGCACAGAGAGCTCTGGACCACTTCAGGACATTTATTTTCAGGCGCAGGTGGGAGACCGGGCAGCCGTGGTGTTGCATGTTTATTGCACAAACGGTGGGTCAAGAGTTTCCGTGATTTTCATCCAGTGTCGGAAAGACTATGTGCAATTGATTTGGATGTGGTGGGACGGCGTTTCAGAATCATAGTTGTATATATGCCAACGTCGTGGGACGAGGAGGTCGAAGTTGAGGCTGTTTACGCAGCTCTAGACCAACTATGTGCACAAGGTCACGGGCGTAACCGCACAGTATTACTATTTGGTGACTTTAACGCTGTCGTCGGCACGCCCGCGCCAGGCGACGATCCTCAAGTTTTGGGTAAGCATGGGGTTGGAGCGAGAAACGACAGAGGCCAACTACTCGTACAGTGGGCGTCCGCGAATAAGCTGAGGATCTTAAACACGATGTTCAGGAAACCTTTTGAGAAGCAGCGGACTCACGTACAGGACAACGTGGAGCGGCAGATCGATTACATTTTGCATGAAAAGAGGAGATGGTTAATTCCGAAACATTGCGAAGCCGGCTACGACATCAATTTAGGTGCAGATCATCGTTCGGCGAGGTCTGTCTTTCGACTTGTTGCCCACGCCAAGATAAAGAAAAACCCGAAACATGCCACGAAACATATTTCATTGCACGGGTGGAAAACACAGGATCGAAATCGTTACCACGCAGCTTTGGATGATCATCTTGACGTTGATTACTCGGTGCACGGATCTTTGGAAGAGCGGTGCAAACACATCGAAGATATTAGTTTGCGTCTTGGCCGGGATCTTCAACAACGTGAACGGATGGGTGCCAGCGCAAGGGATCGGAACCAGCAGAGCCTGACCGACCTGATCGCGGAGAGGAAGAAAGCCCGTGTTCGGAAGGATCGCCCTTCGGAAAGGCGGGTCGCCAAGTTGATCCAAAAAGAAACGAAGGCAATCCTGAAGGCTAGGAAGAGAGCAAAGATAGGACAGATCTTAGACCAATTTCGAGATCTAAAAAACATCGCGGGTATCAAGCGCAACGGGAAACGGCGTGTAATTGGATGCATTCGGGGCGCGGAAGGCGCCGAGAAGACTGATAGACAAGAAATTTCCGACATGTTTGCAGATTTCTATACAGCTTTGTACGCAAGCCGGGAGGTACAGTACCAGTTCTGAAGGATGCGATTTTGGTTGCGATGCCGATGCTGTAGCTCTGGTGGACGCTGACGAGGTTCGCAAACAGTTGAAGTTCATGTCCAACGGAAAGAGTGCTGACACACGTGGCGTTGTTGTGGAATTATTGAAGGAAGGCAGCGACAAGCTCATTTTGGCAATTGCCGTTCTGTTCTCCGACATCCTGCAGCCGAACGCCGAGGTGCCAGAGTACTGGAGGCACTCCCGCCTCAAAGTCTTGTTCAAGAAGGGGGATCCGAAGTCGGTCGACAACTATCGGCCGATAACGACATTGCCGATTCTATACAAATTGTTCAGCCGCGTGGTGCTGGGAAGGATCAAGGACACATTGTTGTCTGAGCAGTCAATTGACCAGGCGGGTTTCCGAGTCGGGTTTTCTTGCGACGATCACATTTTTGTTGTCACTTTCTATTGTCTGAGATATTTCGCGAGTTTCAGGCACCCTTATGGCTGGTTGCTGTTGATTTCCGGAAGGCTTTCGATTCCCTCAACCACGATTGTTTGTGGGCGGCGCTGCGCGAGCAGAAGGTGCCTTCTGCTTATATCAATGTCTTGCAACGTATCTACAGGGGGCAGTCTTGCGCAGTACAGAGCGGTAGAATCAGCAAATCCTTTGACATAAGGCGTGGTGTAAGACAAGGGGATCCCACCTCCCCTTTTCTGTTTAACTCAGCTTTGGAAAAGCTCATGCGTGGGCTGCATGACAAGTGGCAGCGAAAGCGGTGGGGTGTTCAGACATACAAATCGCGCAGACTGACAAACTTACGTTTTGCAGATGACCTGTTGCTGGTGGTCGGTTCGTTTTATCAAGCAAGCCACATGCTGGAAGATTTACTGCGCGGAGCAAAGGAATTTGGATTGGAAGTGCATGAGGACAAGACAAAGATTTTGTGGAACGGTTTCGGCAGGGGCACTTCGGCAACCACTGTAAAAGTACAAGCACGCAGTTTCGAAGTGCTACCAGACAGCAAGGCGACGATGTATTTGGGCAAGCTGCTCAACCTTTCCGAGACGCAGGGCACGGAACTGAATAATAGAATTGCGAAAGTTTGGGCGAAATTCGCTGTGTACCGGGAAGAATTGACCAGTCGGTGCTATCCTCTATCACAACGTTTGCGTTTATTTATTTGTGTCGTCCAGCCTACTTTTTTGTATGGTCGTTCGTCTTGGACACTGACATCGAAGCGCGAGTCCGTGATCAACAGGTTGCAGCGGCAAATGTTGAGATCAGTCGTTGGCGTGAAAAGGAAAGTGGTTATCGGCACAGGCGGAGAGATGACCTTGGAAGATTGGGTCAGTTGGGTCATACGCTCTACACGCGCAGCGGTCAAGATCAGCCGGGAGCACGGCGTTCGGAACTGGGTGGAAGAAGTTTCAAGACGGAAGTTCCAGTGGGCAGGACATGTCGCTCGACGGAACGACGGCCGCTGGACGAAGGTGATGCTTGACTGGTCTGTAGCGGGTAGGAGGGCGCAGGCGCGGCCTCTCACGCGCTTGTGTGACAATCTGGGAAGATTTTTCACAGGCACGTCAGGAAGGCCGGTTGGCCCTCACTCATGGATCGCAGCCGCGCAAAGCCAGGATAGTTGGAAGCAAATGGAAGATGACTACATCGAGTTCTGTAGGCGGTGAGAGTGGCATCCACGGCTGCCAACTGCCGAGCCCTGTTTGGGGGCACGTGGCAGTGCGCGTCACGCACTGTCCGTACTCGACTTTCGTTTCGTTTCGTTTCGTTTCGCTTGCTGCGGTTCCTTTGGATTTCTCCTCGAGGGCCTTTGTGCGCTTACCCTGGTTGCATGGGATTACACATGTTTCTGTGAACCGTAGACGACGGGAACGGCGACGACGACGAAAGGATTCCGAAGGATCCCATTGGCTCCCGAGGGCTCCTTGTCTCGGTTTGGCAGCCGCTTCCCGCGTTTCATGTCCCACGTGACGTTCTGGGTTCCCCTCGCGACCCGTCCACGACCCACCCGCGAGCGACCCCGCGACCACCACGCGACCCACCCGCGACAGCGCATAGCGCAGCATGGCATAGCACAGGCTTGCACTGCGTAGCAAATCGTCGCGCATCCTGGCAGCGAGTTCGGCGCGACCGGCCCGGGGCAGCACTGCACAGAACCGTCCACTGCATTCAACTTGAAGCACGGCGCTGTGGCTGGCGTCTCGGGGGAGCGGCCTTTGCCTTTGAGAGTGACGCCGACGTCGAAAATGTCGTCACGCGCGCATATCACCGACCGACTCGTCCGCATCCCTGGCCCTTTATCCACACTCATCCCACTCCTCCTGAGCCCGACCCCTTTCATTCCTTCCTTCTTCTTCCCACTCGACCCCCTCCACATCCATCGCCCCTTTCCACCCTCCCAATCTCAATCCCTATAGCCTCGACCCTCCCTCCTCAATCAGCCTCCCCCATTCGTTTCCCCATCGGCGTCCCCCATCCACTTCCGCTTGCACCCTCACTCACACCCCAGGCCCCTGCCGCGTTCACTTTAGACTCGACCCTCACCTCCATCTCCACCCCCCTCTCCACCAGCAGTGTACTCCTTCCACTGCTATCTCGACCTCCATCCTTACCCCTCTTCCTCGAATTTGCCCTCATGCTCCTCATCCTCCTTCGACCCCATTCCCCTTTCCAGCTCTACATCGACCTCCACCCTACCCGAAACCCAGCCTCGTACCCCTAGATGGAGACGCAAATAGATATTAACTAGAACCACGCGCGCGCTTCGCGCGCGCTTAGGTTCTAGCTAGGAGGCGAGCTTGAGCCAACGAAAGTCGCAGGGAAGGGGGCAGGGGGAAGAAGGCCAGAGAGCGCTGAAGGATACAAATACTGGAACCCTCTTGTGATTTTGTGGGGGGCCTCGTCCGGCCGCTCGCTGGGAGTTTGACGTAGCTTCTCGGGAGCCTCTGAACCTGTCGGGGGCCTCCTGGAAGCAGGTTCGAAGCATTTTGGGGGCCGATTTGGGGCTTCTCGGGGCCTCCTTTGGGCCTCTTGGGGGTCTCCTGGGGCCTCTTGAGGGGCCTCCTTGGGGCCTCCTGGCGGCCTCTTGGGGCGGAAGGCTCGAGCTTGCGGTTCGTGGTCCCCCTCTGGGCCCCCTCTTGGGCCCGTCTTGGGGCCCTCTTGGGCCATCTTGGGCGCCTCTTGGGCCGTCTTGGGGCCCTCTTGGGCTGTCCTGGGGCCCTCTTGGAAGCTTCTTGGGCCGTCTTGGGGCGGTCTTGGAGGCCTCTTGGGCCGTCTTGGACGCGGTGAAAGCCCAAGATGCGAACATGCGAAAAATATACGTTTTCCCATAGGAATGGCACGATTTTTGTTTCTTGGACCTCTCTTGGGGTGCCTCTCGGAACGTCTTGGGCTGATTTTGGAAGCCTTTTGGCGCCTCTGGGCGGCGTTTTGGCGCCTCCTGGGATATGTTGGGCCGGAAGCTCGGAATTCGAGAGTGGCTTTCTCCTTCTGGGACCCCTCTCGAAGTCGTCTTG
>CAUYUJ010019801.1:57500-65000 GCA_963575745.1 Prorocentrum cordatum
AGGAGAAAGCAGGAGGAGGAAGAGGAGGAGCAGGGTCAGGAGGAGGAGAAGGAGTAGGGGAGAGGAGGAGGAGAGAGGAGGCTGAGGAGGAGGAGGGAGGAGAGGAGGGAGGATGAGGAAGGAGAAGAGGAGGAGAAGGAGGAGGATGGAAGGAGGAGAAGGAGGTGTGGAGGAGGAGGAGAAGGCGAAGGAGGAGGAGAAGGAGCAGGAGGAAGGACGAAGAGGACGAGGAGGAGGAGGAGGAGGAGGAGGAGGAGAAGGAGGAGGAGGAGGAGGGAGTAGGAAGAAGAGGATGAGGAGGAGGAAGAGGAGGAGGAAGAGTAGGAGGAGGAGGAGGAGGAGGAGTGAAGGAGACGTCCTTTTCATGGGAGGAGGAAGAGGAGGAGGAGCAGGAGGAGGACCAGTTCAAACCCAAGACTCATCAACGATGTTGGAATACACCTCTCTCCCAGCTTCTTCCTTATAGGTCTCTAGAAGGGTCTATTTCAACTTACGTAGGGGAGCGCCCCGTTGGGAGACAACCGTGTGGAAATCCGTAGGCGTGCCAAAACACCGTTCTCAAGATTTCAACGCCACGAGTCAACCTAGCTGTTGCGTCTTGGCGATTCTGAGTCGCGCCAAAACACCGTTCCTGGGACTTGAACACAACAAACCAAAATAAGCTCTGCGCCCATACGACCCTGAACCGTTCGAAAACACAGTTTCTGGAAGGTTAATCATGACAGCCCACGAAACCCTTTTCAGTTTTGTTTAAGCGAATGTGCGCGGCGCTAGGGCGAGAGCCACAGTTTGAAAAGGAATTACACTCGAAATGTGAAACGCTTGCAATTGTTTAAGTACGCTTGCGCGGCGAAAAGGCGAGAGCCAAATCATGAAAAGGAACCGCCCTCAATCCCTGATACACTGGCAGGGTTGTTTAAACAAAAACAAAAACAAGCAAACAAACAAACAAACGATTGTGAGCGGCGCTATGCCGAGAGCCACATGACATGTTGAAAACCACCCGCCCTCAATCCGTGAATGTGTTGCAAGCTGTTTAAAGACGAATGTGCGCGGCGCTGATGCGAGAGCCACATTTTGAAAACGAACCGCCAGCACTCCGCGAAACCCTTGCAATTGATGTAAGACGACTGCGCGCGGCGCTCAGGCGAGAGGCACTGTTTGAAAACCATTCGCCCTCAATCTGCAAGTCCCTTGCAAATGTTCAGGCCGAATGTGCGCGGCGCGAAGACGAGAGCCAGATCTTGGAAGCGACCCAGGAGGAGGAGGAGGAGGAGGAGGAGGAGGAGGAGGAGAGGAGGAGGAGGAGGAGGTGCTGCCAGCTTCTGAGCGTCAGGCCCATGGACGGTCAGGAGATCTCGCGCGAAACGCCCAGCCCGCCCTTCCCGACCTGGCCCCGGGGTGCGACAGGGAGGAGTCATCCACAGTGACAAGGAATGGAGGGAGGAGGAGTGGAGTGGAGGGGAGTGGAGTGGGCGCCAAGACGACGTCATGAAGAGGAGAGGGAGGAAGAGGAGGGAAGGAGACCTGACGCTTCGGGTGTGCGCGCCCAGTGGCCTGCCGAAGAAAAAGGGAAGGAGACCCCCCTTCCCAGGAGGTCAGGGAAAGGAGGCAGGAGGAGGAGGACGAGGAGGAGGTACGTGCGGATGCCTTGGGGAGGTCCGCGCGGAGTTCTCGGAGGTCCTCGCGGATTCCGTGGATCGGCGCTGGATCCTCCTGTCCGGCGCGCGGAACGCGCCGCCGCCGCCAGGAGCCCCAGCATTGATCCAAGAAGTCCACACGGAGCGCCAAAAGTTTCGTTCATTCCCCACACAGCGCTTGCACTTACAGAGTGCGTAGGGTATCTCATTTCCCTCCTAAGGAAGTGGGTCTGACGTCTGGCGGCTATTGTACGTAGCCGCCGTCGACGCCTCGTCGCCGCCAATCGTCTGGACCTGACGTTCAGGCTGGCGGCTATGTAGCCACCGTCGCCGCCCCGTCACCGCCTCGTCACTGCCCGTCGTCTGGGCCTGTCTGTCGGTCTGGGGGCTATGTTGTCGCCGTCGCCGCTAGTCGCTGCCGCTAGATTGCACCACATGGATATATTTGCGTTGATTTGCGTTGCTTGGCATTGCTGTGAACTGTTTTGTCTTGCCTTGCTTGGCATGGCTTAGTTTTGTTGTGCATCGCATTGCCCTGCTTTGCATTGCCATGCTTTGCCTCGCAGTGTCTTGCTTTGCCTTGCCTTGCTTTGTATAGCATCGCTCTACATAGCTTGCACAACTTCGATTGAACCGCATGGTTTGCACCGCACCGGTTGCACAACATGCTTTGCACCACCTAGGGTGCACAACAGATACAGTCGGGGCCCTGAAGAAGGAACCCTTGTCGTTGGGGAGGGGCTCCGCGTTCCTTAGGTGTTTCACAGCTTGCCTCAGGTTGTCCTTATGTCTTCGGTGGGAAATCGGAGTTTGACTTGTGGAAAAAAGGGGCCTCGTTCCTTATTTAGGGTTCCTTAGGTCAACGCCCACCCAGAGAAAGAGAGGGCGCCCACGAGCAACGTGGCCCCGGGAAGTTTACAGGCACGCCTGCGAAGCAGCTGGGGGTATGGAGGCCCTTCCGGCGCTGTGGCAGGACACCATTTCTTCGGCCACGGCGTGGCGTGTCGCAGTCAGCAAGTACTGCGATACCACGTGATAGTGGCTATGTGCTCATGTGCGTTTCGTACTCAGCATTTTGCTTGCTTGCTAGGTCAACGCCCCGACTGTACACAACATGCTTTGCACCACCCAGAGTGCACAACGGATATCGCACCAAACAGGTTGCCCCCCACACAGACTGCGCAGCACAGATATGCACCACGGACATCACCCTGCTGGAGACGCACCGGCAGGGGCCCACGCTGGCGAACATGCTGTTTCGTTTGCTCCTCTAGGGGAGGAGGAGGAGGAGGAGGAGGAGGAGGGGGGAAAGGAGGAGGAGGAGGAGGAGGAGGAGGAGGAGGAGGGGGAGGGGGAAAAGGAGGAGGAGGAGGAGGAGGAGTCTTTCAAGGTGTGAGGTTTTTGGGCGCACTCCTCGCCCCTCGGTGGTCTTCTAGCCTTGCAATGCGCTTCAGCAGCTGCGCCTCACCGAGGGCGTTGTGGGGGGGTGCCCCGATCGTCCCGAACGGCCGCGGGAGACCCGAGGCACGACCCGAGACCGCGGAGGAGGAAGAGGTCGAGGACGCTCAAGCAGCAACAGGTGCTTATACACCGACTTGCTGAGGGCCGCGCGGATTCCTTGGATCGACGCTGAGCCCCCCCGGCGGCGCCTCTGGCGGCGCCGCCCTGGATGCGCTCCGCGCGCCGGGCAGGAGGGTCCGGCGCCGATCCGAGGAGTCCGCGCGGACGTCCGAAGGTTTGTGTGTATGCAGGTGCTCTTCTTCCAGAGGAGGCAGCTGTCCTTCTTCCAGAGGAGGAGGAGCCAGAGGAGGAGGAGCCAGAGGAGGAGGAGGAGGAGGAGGAGGAGGAGGAGAAGCAAGGCGGAGAGGACAGCCGGAGGATCGAGCTTTTAGGCTCGCGCCTGCTGTCTCCCTCCTCTTCCGCCCGCCTTGCCGTATTCCGAGTGGTCCTCCCCCACCTCCTACCCTCCTGCTCTGCCCGCTCAGTCCTCCACCACCCCACCACCCACCGTCTCCTCCTTTCTTTCTGCTCTTCCTCCTTCTCCTCCTCCTCCTCCTCCTTCCTCCTCCTTCTTCTCCTCCCTCCTCCTCCTCCTCCTCCTCCTTCTCCTCCTCCTCCTCCTCCTCCCTCCTCCTTCTCCTCCTCCTCCTCCTCCTTCTCCTCCTCCTCCTCCCTCCTCCTCCTCCTCCTTTTCCTCCCCCTCCTTCTTCTCCTCTCTCCTCCTCCTCCTCCTCCTCCTCCTCCCCCTCCTTCTCCTCCTCCTCGTCCTCCTCCTCCTCATCCTCCCTCTCATGCCTCTCCTCCCTGTCCTCCCTCTCCTCCCCTCGTCCTCCTCCTCCTCCTCCTCCTCATCATCATCATCATCATCATCATCATCAGCATCATCATCATCATCATCATCATCATCATCATCATCATCGTCCTCCTCCTCCTGGGCACAACCCGGGGCGCTACAGAGTCTACAGCACCTCAGCCTTCCAGAAACGACATGGCCAGGGGCACACTTTACAACAACCATTAGCCACGCCCCGCGGACGACAGACCGAGGGGCACTGCAGGATCGATGCGATCTTGCGCAAGGACCCGATAGACCTTCCCATCGAGTCTGGATACACACTTGTTCGCAAGACGAGTGAGCACTTCCCCCCGTGGTCAGAAACTTGAGGCGGACACGGCTCACCCAAGCTCGCAACGCGAGTGGACGCGAAACAAGCACAGCGCTAGCATCCAACCACGACAGGGCGTTCTTGCAATTGGAACCGAACAAGGGCATGCATTTTGGACCCCACCCCCAACTTCGTTTGCGCGGCAAGAACCCGACGAACCACATCGTTGGGGAACTGGGGAACTGGCGGCTTCCCACGGTTCTGCCTCGTTGGGTGCCCGCAGTCCGCCAGCTCATCCCCAAGACGCCCAACCCAAGATCCCCACACCCTGAGGGCTCTCTTACGGGCCTACAGCTGAGAGGGAGTGCTTTGGTCGAGACGGGCGAAAGCTGCAGCGCTCTTGGCCGCCTCGTCCGCCTCAGCATTACCGTTTATACGGCGTGCCGTGGCGCGCCCAAGCTGAACGTCAACCATTGTCGCATGCCCCTTGATCTTGACGATTTCAAAGCCCCCACCCCAGTCGTCAGCCAGCCTCCAAAATTGCCTCCCAAGGTGCGCGCGCATGGATGCAGAGGCCGAGCCGGTGAGGAGGCGGACCGGTGGAGGCGCAAAGCGCGGAGCACGGACAGCTGCCATGAGCTCGGCAACGCTGATGCTCTGCCATGGGGTCCAAGTCAGGGCCTGAGCAGAACGTCGACACCTCGCAGCGGTCATGATGAAGCGCTAGGCACCCCCATCCAGCGCTGCCCAAACTGGGACACTCAGCCTCAAAAGCCGAGCCGTCGGTGCAGATGTCCCCTGAAAGCTCGGAAGGGCCTCCTGACCCCCAGCAGATGGGAGTCCGAGCCGGCGGCCTTCTCGAGACAGGAAACGGAACTAAACATCTGTCGGCGAAAAGCGTGGCGAGCTCCGAAGACGCTGCAGCAGCGGCAGCACCAGCCAAAAAGGGTGGCTGTCCGTCTGAGCTGCTGAGCCGCGAGCAAAAACAATGTCGGTGCAGGAGCGTGCCCTCGGCAGTGGGGCACAACAGGCAGGCCGGCGCGGTGTCAGAGTCCGCCGCCCATTGCCTCCTCTGGGGCCACTGTCCTCCCCCGAGAGTGCTGCGAAGGTGCCTTTTCTTGCTGTGCCGTCAGCCTACTCTTGCCGCCCAGCAGAGCCTTCAGGGGGCCAAGAAACACACCACAGGAGAACTCAGCCTGCTCGAGGTGATCTGCAGCACTGCACGCCTGCCGAGACTCAACCCCTCTGACACACAAGCTCCCGGGTGGCGTTGGGGCAGAAGTCGGACGGGTTGACGCCAGCCTCATCGGTCCAAACCTAAGACGCAGCCGACGCAACTGTGATACCCACGCGCCCGAGAGGCCCACAGAGCACAAGAGGGGCCCCTAATGGAGGACCACGGGGGCTGCAACGCAGAAAGGTGTCCATGGGCCTCGCGGAGCCCAAAGTCAAGAGCCTCCAAAGGCATCAAATCTGCCAAAGAGCATGCGGATAGGCCTTGACGAGCAACCAGGTGGCACGGTAGATGGGGTCCAGGCGGGAACAGGCGCAAGCATCAGGGCCAGGGCGTGAGATTTTCCGTCTTGGCGATGGTCTTGCAGTCTGCCAGCCGCTTCCCTAGGAACCTTCAGCCCCCTGCACTTAGCGCCCATAACCGAAGCACCGAACACGACCGAGGACTCCAAGGCAGCACGAGCCATTCGCCCGATCATGCGTCGACGAGGCTTAAAGCCCTTCGGAAAACCCACGCGCGCCATTTCAGGCCGCACGTTAGCAACCCGCCCGCGGGCGGCGCCACGACTGGCCACCATCCCAGACCCAAAATCAACCCCTGAGTTACGCTCCGGGCGGACGGGAATGGGCTGGAGACCCAAGATCATCCCCTAAGTTACGCTTTGAGCGGACGGGCTGGGGCTTGGCAGCGATAGTGGCACGCACAGCAGGGACGGTGCTCAAGACTCTAGACTTGTCGGCCGCGAAACGAAGATCGACGCTGCGCAGCCGTTCGGCCAGGAGGTGGCCTGCCGACACGACGTCGCCAACAACTCTGATGCCAGTGCCCCGCCTCATGAGGCCAACGTCGTCAACGTTGA
This sequence comes from Prorocentrum cordatum, assembly GCA_963575745.1. NCBI lineage: Eukaryota > Dinophyceae > Prorocentrales > Prorocentraceae > Prorocentrum > Prorocentrum cordatum. The sequence goes on from CAUYUJ010019801.1 coordinate 63,840, forward strand.
TTGAAAGCTGAACAGCAGGGTGAGACGCTTGGACGGCGCCCAGAGGGCCTAAGAGGATGGGTTGCAACATACACGCGGCAAAAAGTACCTCCTGGCACAACCGCTTGCTCAACACACAAGAGGGACCCAACATCGCCACCGACGTCTACAATGCGCGGCGCACGATATATTTGCACTAGGATGTACAGCTGACACATCGGAGAACCCGTCGCCGCGGCAGCAGCAATCAAGCGATGGTACTGGACCAGCTCGAAAGCCTACTTAAGATCGAGCAACAGCGCGGCACAAGCGCTGCTTTTATACGTGGAGTGTTCCGACCACGCAGCTTAAACCCAAACACATGTATCGCGAGACTTCCCGTGGGTGGACCAGAAGAAACTACGATGGTTGGCCGACTGCCACTTGCGAATCAGAGGACGTCTCTGGCGACGCTGGACCCGTGCCAGGACATGCAGCAGCTCCAAGGGCCGCACCCCCGCCCACCCCCCCCCCGCCCTCTTAAGGATGAGCACAATACGATTCCACATGGACGGCCACTCTCTTCCGCGCTCAACGCGGTGAACGATGTCGCACAAAGCTTCAGGCGCAGCAGGAGGCAGCCGTAAAAGAGAACGCGGGGAGTCCCGATCGAAACCAGCGCCAGAAGAACGGCTGAGACACTTGAGAGCCCACGCGAGCTCCGCAACCGTGGGCCTGGGCGGGGTTAGCCATTGGAGGGGCGCCACTGGAGGGGCTCATGATGACAACCGAACTTCCACCACTTCTCCCACTCAGCCTCGAGGGCATCGATCGACTCGAGCGAGGTGCCGGGTCGAAGGGCACAAAGGGCGGAAGGCCGCCGGGGTTCAGGGAGAGACGGGAAGCGATAGAGGGCCGACATTACTCCAACCGAATGCGCGTCAACCCACTTCCCCCATTCTCTCTCCTTGGCCCGTGACCAGAGGCAGCGATGCCCCTTGGCCTCCTCGCGCGCAAAGTCGGCGAGGCAACGGGCCGAAGAGGCTGGAAAAAAAGAGAAGCCTGCCGCAGCATCGCCGACCAAGCGGCGTAGACGGCAGCGCCACGAAGCCGATGACAGCGCGAAAGATGACCCGCTGCAGCAACCAATTGAGCCTGCGAGAGCCTGTCGGCTCACGACTGAAATCTGCCAGAATACCCTGG